>VDFB02353493.1:343605504-343619807 GCA_007258455.2 Sequoia sempervirens | reverse complement strand
ATAATTCTATATAAATTTTCACAGTTTATCCAAAATATCTCCTTTTACAATCTTCTTAAAATTTTGATTGTATTTTATAGAAAAAATCTTTAAATACGGTCATAGGGCCATCAAATTTAAGTTATGATTTAAAAATAATATAAATAATAATATGTATATTAATATTAAAAATAGGTGGTTCAACCGAACATTCTTGGAATGTTCGGTCGAACCGATTTAATTTCTTTTTTTAAATGCATGGATTGGTGGCTCGTCTGAACATGGGTTCGGCCGAACCCATGCTCGACCGAACCATTCCAATATGTTCGGCCGAACACTAGTTCAGCCGAACCCCCTTTTTTTCACCCTTCCTTCCTAAGGCACCAGAATTGTTGAAAATCTTGTGTTTCGAAGCTCGATTTGAGAATGAAAATGGAGAAGATCTCAAAAATCCAAATGGTATCAGGTTCCCCTCAAAATGAGCTATCCAACGAATATAATTTTAGTATGTTTTGATTATATTATCTATCTATTTTTTAAGTTTTATTAAATATAGGTTTTTCACTGAAAACAAAACTCTCTGTTCTGCACAAGTGGAAAAATAGAAGATTATAAAAAAATTCAAAAATATGAGTGCACTAGATATTGAAGTCCTGATCCAACAAAAAAAAAAAAGAATTTCGATACATACAAAAAAAGTTATGCATTATACTATCGTGCTATGTCTAAATTTTAATTGGTTTGACTTTGAAACTTGATTAAAGAAAAAAATTCAATAAAAAACTATATAACCAAGTGGAAGCACCAGATATCAGAGTTAAAAATCTAAATTCAGAAGAATTGGAATTTTATCTTCAAGGAAAAAAGTTATGTGTTATACGGTGTGCGTCACTTTTTAAAAATGCTATTTTTTGAAAAAAACCAATTTTCGTGGGAGATGGAAAAAGAAGTGCAATCTGATTCCAAAAAAATTAAAAAATATATTTTTAGAATCTACAGACAAAATATGACAAGACTCTAGTTTGCATCATCTTCAAATTCTTTATGGTTTAATCGCTATAAGTGCCCGAATGTGGAGATTGTGTTAAAAAAAAAAATATCAGTGTCCAGCTTGGCCAAAAAGTGTAAACCACTATTGTGGGATCACCCCCCTATAAAATTTTGAAGCGGCATGAATTAGGGAATGCATATGAGGTAGAGTTTCTGGATGGAGTCAACATTTCCCCTGTGTTCAATATTTTAGATTTGACAGAGTATCATGAAGATGGCACAAAGGAAGTACCAACAATGGAACAATGTGGCATTCCAGCACCTACTTTAGAGAAGGAGGAGATTGAAGAAATCCTAGATAGCCATGTGGGAAGGAGTACCAGAAGCAGGTAGTATGAAGAATATTTGGTGAAGTGCAGAGGAAGGCTTGTGGAAGATTCATCTTGGCTGTCTAAAGTAGAGGTTGATCGTTTGGGTTTTCCTCAACCATCTGAGACGTGACGGGGTCACTTCTCAAATTACCCTAGGTGTCTGATGCAGGAGCATCTAGTGGTGTGAGGGAAATCTTGCATCACCCAAAAATATGCTTTCCATTTATGTTCCTTTTGTTTTCTTTTTGTAGATGTTTTTGCATTTTAGGATACCCTTTTCGTCGAATAAGAGTTCCCAACTTTTAGAACTGCTTTTCTGCTTTTTCTACTCAACTGATATTTTTAGCAGGTGTGAATTTAAAGGCATGCGAAGAGAAAAATTTATGGGAAGGTTCATGATGGGAAAATAAGCACTTTGGCGAAAAAATCAAGTCAAGATCATTCACGGTTTGAAAGTTATTCAAGTTCCAGTTTTTTCTTTTTTCCCTGAAAAACCTTTTGAGTATAGTTTGAGGCACTAAACGGTCTTGTATGGGCCCAAAAATCATTGGACCCAATGGAGTGGGTTCTTAGTGCGTTCTTCACTCTAAGACCTTTTTAACGATGCAAACGGTTTGAAAAACGGAGTCTCGGATCAAAAGTTATGGCTTCCGGAAGTTGGCCGATTTTTGGAAAATTGCCAATTTTTGAATTAAGACTCAATGTTTGAATTTCAAATTGTAATTTTTGGCGCCAAACCACCAAAAATAATATCTCGAATATTTTTCTTGGCTCCCAACTAGAAAGGGTCTATTTAGGGGCTATTTTCTGATTTTTGGGTAGCTTTTTAGGAAGAGAGAGTTCACATGTTGCTAAAGGGGAACTTCTGTAACTTTTCTATAATTTCTGTAATTTGCATGTATTGCAGAGCTCGAGGATATGGAATCCTCTACATGTAATAATTTCCATTCTGAATAATAATAATATTTCTCTGGTTATTTGCATCAATTCTTGTGTCTCGGGTTTGCTCCCTTGTCAGAAATGAGCAGGGAGAGTCCTCACATACTTGTGTGACCAGATCATGTGCAACAGTTGTAGCAGATATTGGTACCCATTGTAAGAGAGAGGCTATTACATCCTCCATGCCCCCAGAGAGGATGAGGTTGATATCCCTCAGCCGACTGGAGATATAGGTGATGATATTTTATTTTATGCATATACTTTAGTGTTTACGCTTTATATATTTATCATGATGACGTTTACTGATTGTGTACTATTTCTACCTTGTAGGAGCAACTGGAGACTAGTGAGAGTTATATTATCAGGCTTTTGTAGAGATCGTGCTTGCATCCATCGACGAGGAGGAGATGGACCCTGATTACGTGCCCCCACTGATTGTCGAGGAGGAGCCAGAGTCACTCAGACCTTTCTCAAGGCTACGGGTAGCTTATGAGAGTGTGAGGAGATGACCCCATTGAGCTGAGACCACAGGACAGTCATCCTAAAATCTAGCAAAGGTGGAGAGACTCCATGTAGATATATCATAACTATGGGAAGAGAGGGATTAGATAGCAGAGGAGCGTCTTGTGGCTCTTGGGTGAGTACAGGATTTAGAGTATGCACTTAGAGTCGATGGATCATGATCATGATCACACACGATAGTCTCACGACGTCTGGGAATCGGATCACAAGCACTAGAGCTCGAGGGGTCTAGTTCTCATAGACCTTGGTGATTTTGTATATTATGATGAGATGTACATGAACCAACAATTTTGTTGGTTAGAATTCTATAGGCTTCTCTTGCACTTTTAGGATCTTCCACCTAAAAGAAAAATTGAAGTGGTTTGCTCAAATTAGGAAGTGTATCATGTAATTAAAGCTAAATGAGATGATCTAAATGAAACTCAGTAATGTAATTTACTGATTATGAATGCAAAATATAAGAAACAAGTGATGTTTGAAAACAGAGTGTGATATGCCAGCATGAACTAAAACATAAATAAATGCAAAATATAATTGAAGAACATTGAATCAGAGTGCACCTGGGTAATGCATGAGGAATCTGGAGTGATCTAAATTTTGAAAAAAATGAGTGAAAATCACTAGTGGGACTCATTCGCCACTGATGGCGAATCAGTCCTGCTACTGGTAAAAATCCTTCAAAACTGGTTTCTGAGTGTCAGGATCTGAAATCTGACAGAATCTAGTTTTCCAACCTTAAGGTGGGACTCATTTGCCACTGATGGAAAATCATTCCTCTCTCAAAATTCTATGAAATCAGGGACCAATTTTGTAGCAACATATCTGTACTTGCTTTGTTGTCGAGTTGACAAAGTCAAATATGCAGAAAATGAACTATAGGTTGTCTCCAAGCTTGAAATAGATTGTAGTTAACTTGAAACACTTTGTTGACTTCTTGACTACCTTTCAACACCTAATTGCTTGACATATCTACATACACAAGTCTACAAATACACATGCAAAAGAGGAAAAATGGTTAAGCATTAGGTTATAGGGATTTTCCTTGGTCAAATTCCACTTTGGTAATCAAACCCTTAATGAAGAAATGGAATGAAATGAACAAGGAAAGAAGAATAAAAAGCATGCAAATGTCCTAAAATCACCGCAACCTTGTTGAAGAAGTCTAAAGATATTCCAATGGCTACTGCAAGATACTTGATTGATGCTTGATTGAATGATGCAAAGTGCTTGAATGCTAATTGATGAATGAAAATGAACTTGATGATTAAATGATTATAGGAGATTGGGAGATGTAAAATGAGGAGAAAAACACTTATTTATACACACTTGTGCCTTGGTAACCCAATGATACCTCATCACAGGCCGACATAAGGTAATTTTGAATAAAAACCCAAAAGAAATTTTGAAATACTTTGAATTTGGAGCCAAGAGGGACTCATTTGCCACCCATGGCGAATGGGTCCCACCTTGGACTTGCAAGTGGGTGTTGGGAATTAAGTCCCATTTAATGTTATTTGTCGGGTTTACATTAAAAAATACACTTAATTAATCCTTATATGGGTATAAGGGGGTCAAATAAAGCATAAGAAAGGTGTAAATAGTGAAATCAAGCCTAGAAAAGTGTGAAACCTTGTTACAAGACTCTACAACACTTTAGAATAGGACTTGATAAGTGATGAAAAGGTGATTTTTCGGTGAATTGTAATGAAAAGAGTCTAGAAAAGTGTAGAAATGCTTTAAAACACTTCACAACACCTTCACAAGACACTTTAATTTAAATGTTTAGGACCTAATGTGAATGCATAAGTCACATCGCAACATTAAATGAAAGAAGAATAGACCAAGCATCATGAGAGAAAGACCTAAAAGACCATGAAAATGTCTAAGAGCCATTTTTCTATGGTATAGTACATAAAAATTTATATATATATATAAGCATTTGATGTTGCCACATTTTGTCTTAATGTGTTTGAATGTTAAATAGAAATGTGTTTAATTAAATAACTTGTTATAAAATTATTTAATTAATTTCTATATGATTTAGCATAATTGATGTGATCTAATGTAAAGCATATTGTGGTTTCACTTTAGATACAACATTGTTATTGTAAAGAAGGTATGTTAAATTAGATACACCAATAATTTATATAAGGATCGAACTTATCATAGCATGTGGGAGAATAGTATGAAACCTAAAGTAATTATAAAAAGGACTTAAATAATTACCCTAGTGTTCAAGACAAACACATGATCAGTTGTTAAGAACGAAGCAATGTGAAAGTATTTAGAATGTAAACAAATAATTTTGGACAACACTGCTTTAAATCAATCATACTATTCAAAGAGCCTAGAGGTAATACCAATGCAAATGCACATCTTCAATAGGTTCCTTAAGTAGTGTTCCATCAAGATCTATTAAGATGTAAGCACCAGACCCACAATTGGTATCGATTATGTATGGTCCTAACCAATTAGGGCTTAATTTATCTGTCTTCATGGTCAACGTGAGTATTACATTGATTCTCATAGAGAATGAAATCACTCTTACGAAAAATTCTAGGAATGACGTGAGTATTTTGTTTTCATGGTAACTATTTAATGTAAGCCTAAAGATGCTCAAGAGTGTTGACACACTTTTTATCAGGCATTTCAAGCTAGTGCAATCGTTGGTCTTTATATGTGGTATCATCAATAGGTCTTGAAGAGAAATTCACAACGTAGGAATTTCTAACTCCAAAGGCATGATCGCATCAGTACCATAAACAATATTATAGGGTGTAGTTCCTATGGATAATCTAACAGTCGTTCGATAAGCCCAAAGTGGATAATGTAATTGTGGATAGTACGGTGTGGAAAATTGATGTTGAATGTTGAATGTTTCAAGAAATTTCTTTACATCATTATTCTTAAATGGGGTTCCATTGTCTAAAATTATTGCAAATGGAAGTCCAAAGCGAGCAATTATGTGTTCCAATATGAAATGAAAAATTACTTTAGCATTTGTAGATTGAAGAGGAATAGCTTCCACCCATTTTGTGAAATAGTTTGTTGCTATTATGATAAATATATGTCCAATAGAGGAAGGTGGTGAAATTTTTCCAATGAGATCCAATCCCCATACTAAAAACAACCAAATGGGAATTTGGGCACGAAGCTCAGAAGCAGGGGAATGAATTAGATTGCTATGTTCTTGACATTTGTGACATCATTTAACATAAGAAAATAAGTCTTTCTCCATATGTCTCCAATAATATCCCATATGGATGAGTTTTTGCACTAATGACCATCCTCCAAAATGACCCCCATAGGCACCAGCATGAGCCTTGTCAAGGGCTATAGGAATTTTAGAGTCCCTAAGACACCTCAGTAAGAGACCATTTAAGGATCTTCTATACATCATATTGGCAAGGATTACATATTTGGCTGCTAGTTTGCGTAAACGATTTTGAGTGTTTGACATTGTGGGCTCGGGAATGGTACCATCTTTTAAATAACTGTATATTATCTCATACCATTCTCATGAGTCTACTTGAGTTGTTAAAATGTCTTATAATCGGGTATCAATCGAAGGTTTCATGATTGGGTGAATAACAAAGGTGAAGTCTATTGAGGATCATGTGGGGATATAAGAGAGGTTGCACTCGCCATAACATCCACATGTCAATTATCTTTTCATGGGATGTTATCAATGGTGAATGATTTAAAATTCTCTAATAGTTTCATTGTAAGATCCTTGTATTTTGATAATTTGTCATGTTTAGTTTGATATGTCCCATTGACTTGTTTGATTACTAATTGTGAATCACCAAAGATCTTGATATCTTTAGCACCCATGATTAAAGTAGCTCGCAATCTAGAAACTAATGCCTCATAATCAACTGTGTTATTTTTACATAGGAAATTTAATCAATAGGACATGGGAATAAAATTTATGTCTGGTGGAACTAATACCACTCCAGTACCATAACCTGTTCTACACTTAGATCCATTGAAGTACAATTCCCATGTTTTAACATATGTAGTGAAGGCATTATCATCAGGAAAAGAGTCATGATTAGGTAAAGAGAAAGGAGAAGGGGCATCAACTAAGTGATCAGTTAAGGTTGGTTCTTTGATTTCTTTTTGTGAAAAAAAATTAAGATCAAACTTAGTTAACAATATCACCCACATAGCTAAGCATCCAGAGAGATTGGTTTTATTAAAAAGATGCTTAAGGGGATAAAATTTTGTGATGACTTATATTTCAGCATTTAGTAAATAATTTTGCAACTTACTAGTAGTGAATACAAGAGCCAAACATTGTTTCTCAATTGGTGAGTATCGGGTTTCATAATCAATTAAAGTTTGACTGATGTAATAGACCATATGTTCTTTCCCATGAACATCTTTTTGAGCCAAAAATGTTACAAGAGCATGGGATGATGTAGTTATGTAAGGGATAAATGGTTTTTTTGGTACTACAGGTTGTAAAATAGGTGGAGTTGCAAGGTATTCCTATAAACTCTCAAAATCCTATTTACAATCCTCATTCCAATCAAAGTGTGAATCCTTTTTGAGAAGAAGTGTGAAAGGTAATGTGTGATCGGCTAAAGATGCAACAAAATGATGGATAGCTTGAATTTAGCCTTGTTACGTGGACAATTGAGAAATTTTCTTAGGAGGTGGCATGTTAATAATGGCTTCAATTTTCTTTATGTCCACCTCAATGCCTTTGTGAGATATGAAAAACCACAAAATTTTCCCACTATTTATGCCAAAGACACTTTTTCAGATTTAGTCGCATGTTATATTTACATATTCGTTCAAAGATTTTTTGAAGCACATTCACATTGTATTGTCTTGTTAAGGATTTAGCAAGGATGTCATCAACATAATCTTCCAAGATTTTATGTATGTAATCATGAAATATCAATGTCATTGCTCGTTGATAATTTGCACCGGCATTCTCTAATCTTAAAGGCATCACAACCCAACAAAACATTCCCCAAACGGTTGTAAATGTGGTTTTGTATTGATCTTGTGGGTTGATAAAGATTTGATTATATCTAGAAAATCCATCCATGAATGAAAATAAAGCATGTCCAGTAGTTGAATCCCTGATCATGTCAATATTAGGAAGTGGAAAATCATCTTTTAAAGAGGCTTTATTCAAGTCACGAAAATATGTGCATATCCTAATATGATTATCTGGTTTAGCAACTGCGACAATGTTTGGGATCCAAGGAGAGTGATCAATAGGTCAAATGAATCTTGCATCAAGGTGTTTTTCAAGCTTTTCTTTAACATGCAAGGCTATATTAGGGTGCATTTTACGTATTTGTTGGCCAACGAGCTTATCATTTTTAGCAAGAACGGTGTTGTGCGTCAAATTTTTTGGGTCAATTCTTGGCATATTGGAATATTTCCAAGAATTTTTTTAGGAAAATCATGAAGTAAAGTTGCAGTGTCCTCTTGTTCTTCATCGTCAAGGCACTTCCCAATTTTAATAACTTTTTTGTATCATCTATTTCCATTGGTATATCAATTGTATCTCCTAAAGGGAGTGCATTATATTTAGGAATGTCAGGATCATATGGTTCTTCAGTGATATCACTATCTTTTTGCTTGGTAATTATTACAGCACAAGTAACTCGTGTCATGGGAGTAGTAGAGGATGTGTTATCATAGACTCCTAATATTTCTTTTTAAGCGTCATCACTTTCAACATACTCCCATGATGGCGATAAGTTCATATCAAGCAATTCAGGATGTTTGATTGTGATATTGTGTTTTGGTTGACATGTAATAGCTTGTTGATATTCAAAGATGGTCATTGAGTAGCTTTTGTCGTATTAGAAAAAGAATATCCCAACCTAGTTTTTGTCTCTTGTGTATTAGGTACTATAGGGACGTGAATACCTTGTTCATGCTTTCCACACCATTTTCTAGTATATCCTAATTGTTTCACAAGTTCATAGCCTTTCCCATAAAGTCTTTCCATTTCCTTCTGATTAAGGGGATGTTGATAATTGATCTCATCAAAATTGGTTTTGTACATTGTAGTTTCTTCCAAAGTAGAGGAGATATATGCTTGAGAATATTTTTCTAAATTATGAGTTGATATAACGATTGATCATTCTTATTTCTCATCTTTTTTTTGTGTGATTATGTATTCACCCATAAATGAAGGTGTAAAATATAAGGATCCCAAATCATCACAAAATAATTTACACACTGATTCCTCATCTTGTCGTTCAATTTCAAGAGGTTTTATATTGGATATTGCAATTAATGTATTCAAAGGACTTGTGGTTCCTTTTTCAAGGTGTAAGAAACTTTCAGGCTCGAGGTCTATTTCAACTTGATAAATGTTGTTGTTATAGACATATTTCATTATACGATGAAGGGTTGAAGGAACTACATTCATTTCATGAATCCATGGTATGTCTAAAAGAAGATTATATGAAAGATCATAAGGAATGACATGAATAGGAGTTTGCATAGTAGCCACCCCAACTGTAATAGGAAAAGTGATTACATCGAGCGGTTTATTTGTTTGTATTGTGAAATCCTCAAATAGATAAGGAATCAGGTTTTATTTTTGACTTGTCAAAACATAATCTATCAAGGAGATTCACACTACACACATTAAGGGTAGAACCATTATCAATGAGGGTTCTCTGATACCTATTCGATTGAATTGAGCAATTATCATAAAGGCTTCATTTAGTTTTCACAACTCTAAAGGAGGGAGCTCATGTTGATGGAAAGTAATGTATAGATTAACTCTATTCATTCCATGTATTAAAGCTTCCACATCATTTGGAGTTGTGCTGGGAGGAACCACAATGCGTTGTAAGGCTGTCTAAAGAATAGTGTGCTAATTTGGTGAATTCTGAAGTAAATCTCAAAGGGATATATTTGCAGGAGTATTCTTGAGTTTTTCAATGAGATCATACTCCTTTGTGTGCAAGGGAAAGTGAGGAGCACTAGGCAAATTAGGTAAATGTAAAGAGGGTGGGGTTGGTTACGGTGCTTGCAAATTGTTTTGGGTATTATATGTACATGAGTAATAGTAATATTACTTGATTGCTGAAACACATCGAGTTTAGGTGGGTAAAGAGTAAAATTAGTTTTATTGGAAGGATGAAGTTTATGTGAGGGTGGGTAAAGAATGATTTGAGGTTGAATCACATTAACGTTCTTAGTTTTAAATTTTTCACAACAAAACTTAGTGGATAACTTAGGTGAGATGAAGTCTTGAAGGGCTTCATCTAACAGGTCAAAATCATCACGAATGAAAGGTTTGAGGGGTAAGTTATCATCAATTGGTTTAGGATTCTCATGGAAAGCTTTAGAGACATTAACATTCTTTGTTGTAGGTTGGTCACAACAAACATTCATGGATGATGTAGGTGAGATGAAGTCCTGAAGGGCTTCATCTAACTAGTCAAATTCATCGTGACTAAAAAGTTTGAGAGATAAGTTATCATCAATTAGTTTAGGCCTCTCATGGCAAGCTTTAGAGGATGAAGTGGGTGAGAGGAAGTCCTGAAGGACTTCATATAACTTGTCTACATCATCACTACTAAGAGGCTTGGATGAGATGGTGTTTCTAAATTGAATCATTTTTTTGAAAGGTTGGTTTGACGTTTTTGGTGAGTTGTTTTTATGTATTGACAAATCTAATTTAAAAAAACTAGGAATTAACGCTAAAAATGAAACTTGTAAAAATCTAATGCTATCCATAAATGCCATGAAAGGAAATTATGCTTATGCAAATGATTTAGATATAACAAAAAATAAATGAAATGAAACAAAAAAGGAACTATGGAAAACAAAAAAGTGTAATCAGGAAATTGAATTTTGGAAATATTGATGCAAAAAGTGCACTAGGACTGATTCACCTAGGGTGGCGAATGAGTCCCAGAAGAGGTACTTTTATATTTTTTTCTTTTTTTTTTTACTTTTTTCTGTGTTCAAGTATGTACAATGTAGAGAAGTAATGGAAATACATAATTTTGTAATGATTTGATGAAAGGAAATGTAATAATGACCTCTAAATGATAGTTTCACTAATGCAATTTGGATAAGCCCTAGGATGCAAAAACAATGCAAAATCCAATGCAATTGAGTCCTAGGATGTAAATGCAATGCAAATTAGAAAGAGATGATGTTCAATATGTAGGTTCACCATGTAGACACATGAAAATGACCTAGGCCTGCAAGCTTCATTTTTCATCTTTTGTCATAGCATAATTATGGCATCTTAATTATGTCCTTGGTCCACATTCAACTATTAATTAAATAATTTACAATTGTTTAATTCATTCATGTCTATTGTATTCTTCATTATTATTAAATAAATAAATTTTATTTATTTATTCAATACATCACTAAGGGTCTATTATCCTCTTACAATTAAATAAATGTCTTAATTTATTTAATTTCCTTTATTCATTTATGTCTTCTTGATTATTAAATAAATAAATTATATTTATTTATTTAATATATCACTAATTCTCATAACTAAATGAATTTATTAATTTATTTAATTATCAATCATAATCCTCTAAATTAAATAATTATCTTTAATTATTTAATTACCTAATTTAACATTTCTCTCATTTTAAATAAATGAAATTATTTAAAATGATCCCACTTTATTAACTGTCACTTCATTTTAGTAAATAATATGAAAATAGATTATTTACTATCATACAAAATCCATATTTTGAATTTATTTAATTCAAAATGGTAATCTTCTTCCAAAAATCAAGTAATTGAGAAAATTCTTGATTTTTCAAATCTGCTTTTCAATTCAACCTTTATCCTCTTGATTTTTCGAATCTTACAAATCAAGCAGTCTTTATCTTCTTGATTTTCAAAAATCTTTATCTTTTTGACTAATTATCACATTTATTCTTGACCAATGATTTGATTTTATCAAATGACATCTTGACCACTCATTTAATAATTTTTCCCTAACCCTAATTAGGGATTGTCACATGAAATATTGTCCAATGGTTTTAGGCTTTGTCAACTTTCAACCTCGTCCATCCGTCCAAAATTGCATTTTCTATAAAATGCCAATTTGCTCATATTTTTACCACCACTTCATTATTATAGACATTTTATGCTTAGAATTTACTTTGCACTTAGCTTATTTAATTGGATTACTTGTCATAGGCATAGTCATTTGTCATTTGTCATAGTCTTTATTTTGTCATTCAAATCCTTCAAAACTTGCATAGGGCTTTGTCATAGTTAATTGCTCACATTAATAGGAAATTCTAGGCAGAATAAGTGTTTACCTCAAGGGAGCCAGAAGGCGATGAAACTCATGGTGCTTCTCATAATAACTGGTATAATATTTCTTGTATTTTCTTTCATTGTACTTCATAGCTCTTTGGGTTTTATTTTTTGATCTAATCTACTAATGTAACCTGAAATTTACCCATTGATACATTGGTGAACCCGACACTTTTTTTTTGCAGACACATTGTCGTA
This sequence comes from Sequoia sempervirens, assembly GCA_007258455.2. Classification (NCBI taxonomy): domain Eukaryota; kingdom Viridiplantae; phylum Streptophyta; class Pinopsida; order Cupressales; family Cupressaceae; genus Sequoia; species Sequoia sempervirens. The sequence continues at coordinate 343,607,517 of VDFB02353493.1, read as the reverse complement.
CGGTTTTCATGATTTTTTAATTTTTGATAAGGAGTTGCAAATACTCACTCTCTCAGCAAATCCCGGAGTCACACCTCAAAGTCAGCAACCACTCTCCGTTTAAACCCTGCCAGCTCACAAATACAACATATGAGATTTTAACTTCTTGAAACCAGCTTTTGCATCTACTTTTTAATTTCTTAATTTACTCTGTTTCACTCTTAATTCCAGATTTTAGCTACTTCTAACTCTGATTTTCACTTAAACTTGACTCAGCTCTTGAACTCCTAAATTTGACTTCGAAATTTTAATTTCTGATTTTAGATTTAACTTTTTAATTTTAATTTAGCTTTTAATTTTTTTAATTTAGTTTTTAGTTTGTTTATTTCTTTGTGAATTTAGTTTTAGCTTTTCACTCTCCTAATTCTAGATTTTAGATTTCTCACTTCACCTAGAGACTATTCCTAAATTTTGCCCTAGATTTTAGCTTTCACTTGCACTTAGTCTCAGCCTCTTTAATTTCCTTTGGTGTCAATTTCAGTCCTGCCTAGCTTCTTTTACTTTTAATTTAGATTTAGCTTTTAATTTTTCAGCTTTTAGCTTAACCTAGATTTAAATTTTGATTTTAGATTTAGTTTTAATTTTTTAATTTAGTTTCTAATTTAGATTTAATTTTTAAAGTAGATTTAGTTTTAATTTTTAATTCAGATTTAGTTTTTAATTTAGAAGGCAGATTTAATTTTTAGTTTAAATTTAATTTAGATTTAATTTACTTTAGGATTAATTTAGTTTAGAATTAATTTTAACTTAGATTTAGTTTAGATTAACATTACTTTAGATTTTAGATTAAATGTTATTTTTTTATTTTTTTTTAGTTTAATTTTAGTTGTGTGGCTAATTCTACTAATTGGGATTTTGTGCAAGTTCGCATAAACATATGTTTGTCGAAGACTAAAAATAAAAAAACTCCTAACAAGTGTTTTTGCAGATTCGAGTGTCCAAGATTCATTCCAAAAACATTGTGCTTGTTCTTTTTGGAATAGAAAACATTTATTTTAGTGCATTTAAAATGAACATGTTTTCAATTATGTCCAGGACTATGTTTGAAAGTGGTAGGTGAATATGCTCTCACCTTGTGCAAACTAGGTGATCAAAAAGCCAGACCCACTTTGTTTCTGTGTAAGCCTAATGCAATAACCGAAGTATCCTCTCCCCTTGCACAGTCATGTGATCCTGGGTGTAAGAGAAACGATTATTGCCTGTAGAAATTGGGCCTGCTAGGGGATTTCATCACCTCTAGGTGACTCAAACTGGAAATGGAGCTAAAGCCAAGCTACCCCGATCGGTATATAAATGTGAATCTTAAGGGAAAACCTAAGATTACGAGTGCAGATGTGTCATACAGACCAAGTAGTACTCCCCAAAACCCTGTTGAGCTTAACTTCTTCAGGCTGGAATGTCTCCTAAATGGAGCTTAATCTTGGGCCCCATGTATGGCCACTCAAATGGGGGTCCTGAATTAAACACCATTATTTAGTAGCCAAAAACCTTCTATTTGCTAGTGCAACACCGATCAGTGTGAAGGCATCAACTTCTTTGCAGTCTGTAGTAGAGGTGATCAATCTGCCATGGAAGTTTCATGGGGGTTGGTATCTTGGTTGGCCTGAGAAGAGAGTGCACTATAAGGGGGATCCCATGTAGCCAAGCTTCTGAATTCACATGCTACTGATATGCGGCTGGGGAAACCCATGTGGAATCTAGTGAATATTGTCTTGGCCTAACCATAGGATTGTGCTTGTCTTATTTGTGTTTGGTTACATTGAAAATATCATTCTTTCCAAGTGTTTTCTAGATACTGAAACTAAGCAAACAACATTCACACATCTAGAAACAAACAATCAACTTCAAAAAAATCATATTTTTTACAAAAACTTCAAGTCCAAACATTTTTTTGCTGTCAAACATCTTTCAGAAGTCTCTGTCAAAACCAAATCAAAAAATTGCTCAAATATCTCATTCCTTGTGCACTTTAGT
>VDFB02353493.1:343526627-343605404 GCA_007258455.2 Sequoia sempervirens | reverse complement strand
AATGAATTATCTAGTTAAAAGAAATTTAAAATAATGAAAAAGAATTGAAACATGCATGCACATACATGCATCATCGATGTCGGATGACCTAAGTCCTCTGAAAGCGATTCGCCTCCCTATATGGACCAAACAATCAATTGTGAATCAATATGCATCCATCCGATCTATCCCATGTCGTGCCATAAATGATGAATGTAAAGGACTATGAAGGTAAGATGGCATCAGTGATGATGAACGAGAACCAATCAACATATCAGTAAAACCCATAGTCTGTGCAGCTACCATATGAATTGTAGGTGGATCTTGATGCGCATTAGTGCTCATTTGAGAGTGATGGGATCACGGAACTAAAAGCGACCTAGAAGCTGAATGACCTCTATATACCAAATGATCTCTAACATGCTCTATACCAATCCCATTGTCTGATGCAATGTGGGCATATGCCTCCAATAGGTCCTCAGCCAAACAATGTAGAGTCATGCGTGACATATCTCCTGTAAGTGCATCAAGCTGTGTAGGAGTAGGGATGTCGATCATTGTAAAAGGATCCATGGTGGTCCACTGTGCTGAAAATGGTGTGGATCAGGAATGTCTAGCTATCAAATACTGACCTACACGATCATCGGATATCCTAGTGGTGGCAGCCGCAATGTCACCTACAGTGTCAATTGCTTCCTTTTGGGAAGCAACAACAACGCCCTCGCTTTGCTATGGGGGCTAGATCTGGGGTGAGAGCAGGAGACCTGTCACCAACCAATACCCTAAACACTGGGGGTGGTCTATCTGCTAGACGATAGGTGGGCCTATCAGCAATCCTACCATGCCCTTGACCAACATATGGTGGAATGTCCAGGTAGTTAACTTTGAGGCCCAAATGGACCTCAGCATACAACTGCTGAACAAAATACAATGGAATCTGGTCATTATTTGGGTATATACCATGTGCTACTAGAAATCGTGGGTAGATCAATGAGGCCATAGCATGATCAACACATCTAGTGACCTGGTATCCCCTAACCTTACGCACATTTTGATAAAATGGGAAACAAGTGGCTTTTATCATTTCTTTGGTGACACTATCTTGTATTTGTTTAAGGGGAACGTCACCATGTACTTCTTCCCGCATGCGGGAAAGAATAGCAGTCACTCTGTATGGGGAATATGCACTACACCTCTCAAGTTCATTTTTTAGATTTTCTAGACTATGCATTATTAACATGCATGGTTCACTATATATCCCTGGGTTTGCACCCTGTGCTAATGAATCTCTTAATTTTTTTATCTCATTACTAGTATTTGCAAACAAAGATTCTAGCACAGGTGAAACATGATCTACATTTTCCATATATATATATACAAAGCATTTTCACCTAAAAAACAATTTACGAGACTTTCTTTTGTAAATAATATATCTAGATAAAAAAGAATACAAATCTAAAATAGAACTTGTAATTTAATTCATCTACTCATCAATGATATTTTCATACTATTAACTTGATTTAAAAAGAATTGGAAGACAACTATAATCTATAACATAACATCCTTAAATGGTTCAAATTTCAAATGAAATGATGAAAGAAAGAATAAGAATAAAAAGATTAAAGTATAAAATCATTTGAAAATAATTGGGGATAAAAATATTTAATCTAATAGTTGTTAACATAAATGAACTTCAACTATATAGCCTTGAGAACATCAAAAAATTATAGATTGGAAAGCAAAATAAATGTGTCATATTACTTGAATCAAATCTAATAAAGTTTGACTTTATTGCATACTTGTTATAAATATCTCACATGAACCAATGAAATTCAATGTGCCTCTATCTACCCTTGACATTAATGTTTAAAGGCTTGTTGAGATGAAAAGTAATGCTGATTCCTTACCTAATGGAAACAAAAAAAGACATACATATAAAAATCAAACACAATTCAATTTCTATTAAAAATTTTACATATCCATTTTTTGTTGGATTTTTTGATCCTAGATTTGAGATGCACAATGTTAAAGGAGATCCTGGATGACACATTCAAGGTTCTTTAGTGCTACATATTTGGATTTTGTGTATGATGATAAGTTATTGGCTAAGTTCTTCCCATGAAATTCTAATAGTATTATCTTCCATTTGGGTCTATTTTTTAATATTGAAATTGGCCAATGCAAATATTGGGAATGTTAGATTGAAGTTTTCATTATTTTAGATTTTTTGACTCAGAACAAGGATCTACAAAGTATATACATTCTTAACTTTTGCATGTGCAAGTGAGATGAATGTTAAGAACTAAAGTTGTTAGAGGCTACTACACTTAATTATGGATCTTCTAATGCTTCATCTACATCATCCTACCCTTGTAAATTTGAAAAGAAAAATTATTTCCAAAAAGATAGTAAAAAATAATGGAAATGACCATTGTAAAAACTATACATTATAAATGTTTCTAATATAATTTTCAGGACTCTAAAGCCTCCAACTTTTCCCTTTGTAAAATAGCTTCAAATTTACTTAGTGCTTGCATGGATTACACTTCCTCCTATTAGGCCATTAGATAAATCTAAAGTTATTCCCAAAAAGATATAATGAGAAAGAATTTTGTTATTAACCAGGTGAGTTAATTTGTAATTATTCTCAACATTTTATGGATTAGCGAATTGATTAAGGATTTCGATTGATAAAAAAAAAAATTAGGTTGAGGGGGTTAATATTGGGGTCAATCCTTCCAATTGTTCCTCCTAATGAAAAATTTAAATATTTTACACTAAATAAATCTAATAAAATGGTTTCTTTATATGAGGGTCAGTAGATTGAGGTACATATACATGTTGACGAGCTTGAAATCATTGATTCACCTATGTATGTGAGGAATGATAATTTGTTGGTATTAATAAAAATTATAAGGGTACTTATTCTTCTTCTTATGTACTAGTGATTGACTTTTATATAAATTTCTATGGACTAACTAGTATTCAAACTTAGGACCTCCCATTTGGTGTTAGGATGCTCTACTATTGAGCTAATGGCTCACATTGTGATGAGTCTTTTTATGGCTTAGGTGTGTATCATTTCTCCAACACACTCCCTTGAGCCACAACATAGGTGTCAAATGCACCTAGCTTGGCTCTAATACCATACAAGAATACCAATTATGAGGACCTCCTATAAAAATATGACATGAAAAACCGTGAACAATATTTAAAAGCTAATCCATAGTCTATCTTATTATTTATGCATATTTTCTAGGACCACCTATGCCCAAAACACAAAATAGTTTTTGTAAATACGCCAATTAGATCTTATAAAATGCATTACTTATATCAAATTATATGGTGAATTAAATATAATTAATGATTACTTTTTCTTTTAGTATGAAAGAGGTTAAATTCCAATATATGTTCTAGTGGGCTTGATTGAGTGAAAAGGTGGAGTGATTGTTGTAATGAAGAACTTGCTAGGAAAGCTAACCAAGTTAAAATGTACACCTATACATACATCATTGTGGTAATATAGACCTATGTCATAAAACACAATTGAATCCTATTAGTTCCAAAGTATTTTAGCAAATAAGAGATAGAGGAATTTCCAACACGAGGCATAATTCAATCATAATATAATAAAACCATTAATCCATAGTTCTATGTATAAATGGATTGTTGTAGAGGAACAAATACACATTTAATTTGCAAGGCATAACTCAACAATATGAAAACATATAGTAGAATATTGTACATTATTCTTAGGATTTTTTCTTATTTGTGAGAAATGCAAACCTTCCATGCTAATTTTCTCTAAAACACACAAATATAGGGGGTAGTGTAATATCCCACCCTTTCCTAAATTTTTCCATAGCTAGTGATATGATAATATCCCAACAACTCTATGAATTTTAAAATTGAATGTTATGGACTATATTAAAATTATTTTGTGGACTAATAAACTAAAGAATATTCTTGATATTTAATTACACGTCTCTTGAGAAAAACAATGATTTAATATCTTATGAGTATTAAATTAGATTATGAGTATAATTTAAAGAATTATAGTCATGATTTTGTAATTGTCATGTAATAGACATAAATATCATTCCTTTTGTTGGTAAAACTACATATTTAGAGTAATATTATGAAGGTTAAACTTAAATGGTTTATCTAGCACTCAAATAATCATTCTAGACTAATATTTGATTTAAAATTTCTTTTACAATGATTATTGATTATATTTAATAAAAAATACTTGATATTCCCACCAAGTTATTAAGCGTGCAAATCAACTATTGACATGGACTAAACTATTGCAAACAAGGTAAATATATATAGTAGGAGTATCAACTAATGGTGAGGCACTTTAAGTCTAATCAAACATACAATATACCAAATAATATTAATGAAATCACTAACCCTAACCCTAATCCTAACCCTAAAACTAACCCTAATCCCTATTCATGATGATAACCCTAACCCTAATCCTATTAATGATTATAAGCCTATTGGTGATGATAACCCTAACCCTAATCTTATTCGTGATGAATAACTTCATTATGATGATAACCCTAACTCAGAACCATAACTATAACCATAACCTAACTCCTTACAAGAACTCTAATCCTAACCCTAACCCTGGATCCCATTCTCATGATGATAAACCTATTGCACAATAACCCCAACCCTAATCCCAATTTTAACTCTAACCCTAACCTAACCCTAACTCCTAACCAAAAATCCCTATCTCGTGATGATAACCCTAACTCCTATTCATGATGATAAATCTAATTGTGATGATAACCCCAACCCTATCTCTAATTTTAACTCTAACCTATCCCTAACCTTAACCCTAACCCTAACCCTAACCCTAACCTCTAACCCTAATTCCTATTTGTGATGATAAACGATTTGTGATGATAACCCCACTACTACTAACCCCAACCCTAACCCTAATTATTATAAACCCTAAATGAATTATAAACCTAACTCTAACTCTCATTAAACACTAATTTCATTCATAAGCTTAATCAAACCTTAATGATAACCTTGAATCATAATTCTATTTCAACCCTAACCCTAACCCTAACACTAATTTGTTAAATATAGTATGGTAGTTTTAATATATTAATTTAAAAACTTATGATAAAATTTAACCCTAACCGTAATCGTAGTTGTGCCCTAGCCCTAATTTAACCCTAACCTTATTTGAACCCTAACCTTAATAGTAATATTAATTTAATCCTATAGCTAATCTTAATTGAACCCTAACTATAATTAAATCTTAATCTTTACCCTAACTCCAAACCTAATTTAATGCTAATAGAATCATAATCCTAATTAAGTTCCCATTATATAACTTATATAACATTAAAAATAAATTCCATAAATAACCCTATCTTTAATCAATTTTATTATATGTAACCATAATCAAAACCTAACATTAATTGAACCTTAATTAAAACCTAACCCTAATCCCAAGTGAACATTATTCCACTGAGAAAATAAATAAATATTCAAACCTCATGAACACTAGAATTATAATATGGAGAAACCCTTTCAAAAAATCCCACTACTAAAGAGATGAAACTTTTATTAATATTCATAACAAGATTATAACAATCCAATCCACTCAATCTTCTTTAGTCTAATGTTTTGGCTATTTCTACATAACACTATTTAAACCTTATGTCATACATTAAATTATATATAGAGCAAGGGAAACAAGAAATGATAAATTAATTTATGTAATGAGTGGAAAAAAATCATGGTCCACAAGAAAAGAACCCATGCCCCACTATGCATTGGAACATGTACACAAAATATAAATGAACTAATGATATAGGACCTTAAATCCCATAACCTTGATAGTAACCACTCCCAATACTAGTGATTTATGATGAAGATGTCAACTACAATAAGTCCCATCTATTATGAAAAGATGCTCCACTCTTCCCAATGTAACTCCTAGTACAATAATCATCACGATCTCCTTATTTAATTTTATTATAATAATATCTTGAGCCCATTGCTTACCTTTTCATTTTTCTCACATATCACACTATAAAATTTTGGAGCTCATTTTCACTTTACGAGAGTCTCTCGAGGGTTTTAATGGTGTCCAAATTGATATTTTTTAGCTTAATGCATCAAGCTCATTAATATTTTTAATTTTAAGAAAATATTAAAATCAAAGCTCTAGACTGTAATTTATGCCCTTTAGAAAGAATTTAGAAAAAAACATTAAAGATAAGATTTTAAGTGAATGGAACACTAATCCCAACTTACACCAACCAAGTACAAATGGGTATTTAGCTTCATGGAGATTCATTCATGGTTGGTGATGGTGCATGAGTAGGCTAATAGAGGAAGAAAGACCATATGTTCATTAAGAAGAAATTGGGAGAAAAAATAAGCTAACTTTAAATTTGTAATGATAAGATGATCTTGATTGAATTATATATATATAGTTCATATGAGAACCAAGGATAACATACTAGAGTAAATAAGCTTCGATAATAAAGGAATCTTGTAAGTATGGGGAAGAAAAATATATCAAACTAAATGCACTACCAAAAGATAGATCAATTGGGATTTTTTTATAGGAAAGTGTGACATTTAATTGAAATCCTAATGTATTAATGTTGTATCTTCAACAATCTTGGAATGAGTACTTGGATGCCTATGTTGTCAAAAGATATTATTATTTTACTATTAATTCTCCTCATGTTGAAATTTCCATGAACTAGTTAGGATGCAAATCTCCACCACTAAGCTACCCACCCACTTTATGACAAGTCAATTTACGATTTAGGTATGCTAATTTTTTTGACACCTTTTTCACATTGTGAGATATTACCAAATATTTATAATGGTCATTTGGTTTTGTGTGGATCATGAACCATGTAAGGGTGTGTTTATTGATCTCACTCACCAATAAAATGTATGCATTGAATAATTTTTGTTTTATCATCATTTTATCAACAAGCATATGCATATTTGAAGGTTTATTTAAAATTGACTAATGATATGTTGATTGAAACTATAGGATACATTATTTTACCTTAATTTTTTTGTCTAAAAGATGAGGGAAGTTCTTATTCTATGTCATATTCTTTCTTCTTTAGATGTATCTCATATTTTATTTGGGTATCCATGGATAAAGCAATATCAAGCAACATCATCTATGTCATGCCATCAAGGTATCAAATATGTTTGAACACTAGTAAAGAGGTTATAATTGCAAGAGATCCGTATATGCCTTTATTTTAGATTAAGTCATTTAACCTTAAATAATTTTAAGAACATACATAAGGATCCTCTATATAAGTGCAAGGATTCTTTGCCTAATTTGTAAAATTTCAAAAGGAATAACAATGATGGGAAAATCAAGACAAGATGCAACAATTTAGAATTCCTAAAGGGTTTACAATTATTAGAGCCAAAGTAGGTTATATGTGGTTTTATATTATAAAATGATTCAAGAATCTATAAGGCCAAAAGAACCATAAGCATTTGCAAACTTTTAGTTTAGAAGCATAAGGATTGGATATTTTCATTCCTAAACATGGTTTTCATAAAAAAAATTACTCATGTAGCAAACACACTATAGAATTCACAAAGAAGGTTAGGGTTTTTAGCTTCATTTGTTATATGGAGATATTTTATTGTAATGTACGTAATCAATGATATGATTCTTGATTTTTTATAAGATTTAATATTATAACACCTTAACAAATCAAGCTATGACTTTCATGGTTCACTCCTACATGTATGAAATTTGCATTTTCATCTACAAGTTTAACCCTAAATTTGTAGTTTTAAAATTATTTTGTGACCTTGACCCCTACACTTCTAGTCTTTAGGAATTTATTTATCTCCATTTTTTAGACTATGTTGAGAGCCATTATAATGTTTTTTTGCACTAAATTTCAGAGGAAACTCATTTTTCCTTACTCAAACCCTTGGATTATGCAAAACGGGGAAGCAAAATACTATATTCAAAATGCTTTAAAAACTTTCAAACAAGTGCAATTTGAATTCAACAAATTTTAAAAAATTTGCATATAGGGTTTCGAAATTAAACAAATACATGCATTTTGAACTCTAAAAAAATGGAATTTTAAATACCTCGTGCTCAATAGTGGTCGATACACGAATTGCAATGATGAAGTTTGAAGAGAGGACCCGAAATTTGCTTTCGCCGGTGAGAAATTTTGCTGGGTCGCCATTCAGATTATGTTCGCCGCGTGCAAGGATAGTGACTGACTGGTAAATTCACAGTAAAAATGTGAAAGTGAAAGCATTTTTTTTGGTTTTGTCATATTCAGGGGGTTCGGCCGAACCCAGGTTCGGCCAAACCCCCTTAAATATTGTTTTTTATTAGGCTCGGTTTAGGGTTCGGCCGAACCCATTTGATATGAAGAGTGGGAAAATTTCAAAATTTCCTTCCTCTTCAAAAGTGTAAACCACTTATGTGGCTTCACCCAGGGGTCGAACTTGTACATCTTCAATTTCTTATAGGTTCCCACTGGAAACCTTTCTTTCCTCAAGTGGACCATCACTTCATCACCAATCTAAAACTTCTTATACCTCCTCTTCTAATTTTCCTTAGCCTTATACTGCATATTCATCTTGTTAATATGTTATCTTACCTTCTCATGTATATTCTTGATGTGCTCTACAAAGTCTTCAGCTTTGGCAATTGTCTTCTTCTCTTGGTCCATCTTCCTCAATTCTGGAGCGGTCCTGGGACTGCCTCCATACACAATCTGGAATGGTGATCTACCAGTACTTATGTTGATATAATTGTTGTAATAAAATTCTTCTTGGGGTAAGATCAAGTCCCATCCCTTGGGTTTATCTCCTACCAAGCATCTCAATAGGTTACCCGGGCTTATGTTGACAACCTCAGTCTACCCACCAGTCTGTGGATGGTGTGCATAACTGAACTTCAACTTTTTTTTCACCTTCTTCCACAAGGTCCTCCAAAGGTATCCAACAAATTTTGTGTCATGATCTGAGACTATGCTCTTTGGCAGACCATGTAGCCTCACCACCTCTCTGAAGAACAAGTCAGCAATGTGGACTGCATCATGGGTCTTTTGGCATGGGATGAAACATGCCATCTTTGAAAACCTATCAACTATCACAAATACTAAATAATTCCCTCTCTGTGTCCTTGGAAAATCAAGAACAAAGTCCATACTTATATCTTCCCAAGGCCTCTCTGGTACAGGTAAGGGCTGATACAACCCCACATTCTGGCTCACTCTTATAGCCATCTGACATACCCTGCAACTCTGCACAAACTTCTTCACATCTTGTGATAATTGAGGCCAATAATAATGCTCACTAATAATGGCAATGGTATTATCCCAACCAAAATGTCTTGCCATTCCTTCACTATGCTTCTCTTTTATTAGGTTCCCCCTCATAGAACTCCTCAGAATACACAATTGACTTCCCTTAAAAAATATGCCATCCTGGATTATGAAATCCAACCAATTCATCCTGTCAATTGTAACAGGCTCCTTGCAAGCTTTCCAAGCCTCTGCAAAATCAAGATCTTCAGGGTACAACATCTTGAGTTCATTGAACCCAACCACTTCAATCTGCATCTCTGTCAACAATGTCTGCCTCCTACTTAAGGCATTTGCAACCCTATTCGACTTGCCACTCCTATGCTTTAAAACAAAGGTATAACTCTGCAAAAATTCTACCCATTTCATATGCCTCTAGTTTAATTTTCCCTGACTACTCAGGTACTCTAATGCTTGATGATCAGTAAAAAAAACAAACTCCTTCGGCAACAGATAATGTCTCCATTTCTTTAATGCTTGAACTATTGCATAAAATTCCTGATCATATACAAAATAATTTCTCTTTGCATCATTTAACTTTTCACTGAAATAGGCAATGGGCTTACCTTTTTGGCTCAACACTGCTCCAATGGTGCAACCACTAGCATCACAATCCACCTGAAACACCTTATTGAAATCTAGAAAGGCCAAAACTAGTTGCTCTGTCACCTTCTTCTTCAACAAATCAAAACTCTTCATTGCTCCAGTGCTCCACTTGAACTCTTTTCTATCCCCTCTCATTGTTTCAGTTAGGTGTGCACAAATACTACTGAAGTTTCTAATGAACTTTTTGTAAAAACTGGATAAACCATGGAAAGATCTCACCTTAGTAGCAGTTCTTGGGGTAGGCCATTCTAGAATAGCCTTCACCTTCTCTGGGTCCATCTTGAGACCTTCTGTCGAGACAACAAACCCCAAGTACACTAACTCCTTCACAAAACTACACTTCTTCAAATTAATCAACAATTTCTCCTCTCAACTTCTCAAAAGCTCTACGAATATGCATTAAATTCTCATCCAAAGTCTTACTTAAAATCAAAATATTACCTAGATATACAATAACAAAACTTCCCAAAAACTCTTTCAGTACCTCGTTCATGAGCCGCATGAATGTGCTCGGTGCTTTGGTTAGCCCAAAGGGCATGACTAACCACTCATACAAGCCCTCTTTGGTCTTGAAGGCAGTCTTCCATTCATCTCCCTCACAAATCCAGATCTGGTGATATCCATTCTTCAAATCAATCTTTGTGAAGTACTGTGCTCCACTCAAATAGTCCATCAGGTCATCCATCCTTTGCAGGGGAAATCTGTACTTGATTGTTATCTTATTTATGGCCCAGGAGTCTCTACACATCCTCCACTCCCCATCCTTCTTAGGTGCTAGTATTGTAGGCATTGCACATGGGCTCAGACTCTCTCGAATCAAACCCTTTCTCAATAACTCCTGAACTTGTCTGTTCAACTCCTCATTTTCTACAGAAGTCATTCTGTGAGTTGCCTTATTTGGAAAACTGGCTCCAGGGATCAAGTCAATCTGATGACTAATCTTCCTCATTGGTGGTAAACCCTTAGGTACGTTATCAGAGATAATCTCCTGAAACTCATCCAATAGTCCAGAAACTTCTACTGGCACCTTCTCACTATCTTCCTTTTCCATTCTAGGAATCAATGCATAACCCATATGCTCATGCTTCATGCCTTCTAAAAATTTCCTTCCATCGACAAAAAAAATTCTAGCACTACTGCATACATTTTCTTCGTCCTTCTTCGTGGGTTTCAACTTATGGCGGACTCCATCCTTCATCAGGGAATAAGTGTTTGCATGGCCATCATGTACAGCTCGCCTATTGAACTGCCACGGCCTCACCAACAACATGTGACATGCATCCATGGGGATGATATCACATAGTACCTCATCACGATAGCTTCCGATCTTGAACTTTACCAGGCACTGCCATTGACCAAAACTTTGTGGTCTTTCTATAACCAGGCAATTCGATATGGATGTGGATTCCTTTCCCTTTTCAGTTTCAACTTCATAACCATCTCTTCTAACACCAGATTATCGATGCTCCCACTATCAATAATGATATCACAATATTTGTCTTCACACTTGCACCTTGTGCAGAATAGATTCTTCCTCTGTTCTAGCTCCTTCTCTTTAATCACCAAGGCTCTTCTAACCACTAGGGTTTTTCCCCTTTCTGCATCATCTGAATGCTCATATTAAGCTTCCTCATCTGCATCTGCAACCCTTCCATGCCCTTCTGGCCTTCTATCTGTCCTTCCTTCTTGTTGTGGACATTCATAGGCTCGATGCCCTTCTTCACCACAATGGAAACAAGTTCCTCTGAAACCACCTCTTTTGAGTCCTGGCTTAGATCTTCCTCATCCTCTACCTCTTTGATCACCACTATTTTGATCACAAGGGCGGTAGAATTTATCATTCTTCTGGCTTTGACTAGTACCCACATCTTCATTTTCCCTTTCATCCTCATTTCAGCTTCCAAAAGATCTTCCACTACCCCTTCCACTTTGACCTCATCCTTTTTGCTTGCTGTCAAATCTTTTGTTTAGCTTCTCCTCAACTTTCAAAGAAAACTGGTACGCATCCTCAATGGTGGTCATTTTGACCAAGCTTAGTTCCTCTTGAATGCTTGGTCATAACCCATTAAGATAACGGGATACCTTCTCCTTGTTGGCCTCTACATGGACCGTTCTGATGATCATCTTCTGAAAATCTTTAGTGTATTATTTCACAGATCTACTTCCATGCTTCAACCCTTACAATTTCTTCAACAAATCTAACTCATAGTCCACTAGTATGAATTGCTTCTTTAGTTTCTCCACCATGCGATCCCAACTGCTGATCTTCCCTTTTCCTCTTTAATTTCTCTCCAACTGGACCTCTTTCCACCAAATATTGGTATGGCCCTTCAGCTTCGTTTTTGCAAACTTAACCCGATTTGGGTCCTCTACTTCTTCATAATCAAAATACTCTTCTAGCTCGTTGATCTAGTTGATCAACTCTTCCGTGTTCAGACTTCCGGAATAACTGGGGACTTCTATTCTAGGTCTCTTTCCGATCTTCGAAATGGCCCTAATCAACTACATCTGATCTTGATCAATTGCTTCTTTTTCCTCTTTTGCATCTATATCTTCCATGTCTTCTTCATCTTTTCTTTCTCCTCTCCTTCCCAAGTTTAACCCTCTTCTTATCTATTCTTGCAATGCATCAATCTATCTCTGGAGGGCTCTGAAATCCTCTGCCGCCAATGGATCTCTTCCACTAGAATTTCTACCACCTCTACCACCTTTGGCACCACCACGCCTACCAGGCATCTCTCTTGGAGGCATGTTGAATACCTCGAACCCACAACCATGATCCTGGTGTAAATTGCCTCACGATTGGTGATCTGTCCACACGCTCAAGAAAACCCGCTCTGATACCACCTAACGAGGGAGGAAACCCAAGACACAAGAATTGATGAAAATAACCAGAGAAATATTATTATTATTCAGAATGTAAATTCTTACATGCAGTGGATCCCAAATCCTCGAGCTCTGCTATACATGCAAACTACAGAAATTACAGAAAGTTACAAAAGTTCCCCTTTCGCAACATGCAAACTCTCTCTTCCCAAAAAGGAACCCAAAAATTAGAAACTAGCCCCTAAATAACCCCTTTTTGGTTTGGAGCCAAAAACAACATTCGAGATATGAGTTTTGGCGGTTTGGCACCAAAAATTACAATTTGAAATTCAAACATTGAGTCTTAATTCAAAAATTGGCAATTTTCCAAAAATAGGCCAACTTTCGAAAGCCATAACTTCTGATCCGGGACTCCATTTTCCAAACCGTTTGCACCGTTGGAAAGTTCTCAAAGTGAAGAACGTGCTAAGAACCTGCTCTACTAGTTCTGCCAATTTTTGGGCCCGTACGGGACCGTTTAGCACCTCAAACTGGACTTGGAAGGTTTTTCAAGGAAAAAAGAAGAAACAAGAACTTGAATAACTTTCAAACCATGAATGATCTTGACCTGATTCTTTCACCAAAGTGCTTATTTTTCCTTCATGAACCTTCCCATAATTTTTTTTCTTCCCATGCCTTCAAATTCACACCTGCTAAAAATAGTAGTTGAGCAGAAAAAATAGAAAAGGAGTTTTGAAAGTTGGGAACTCTTATTCGACGAAAAGGGTATCCATAAATGAAAAAACATCTACAAAAAGAAAACAAAAGGAACATAAATGGAAAGCATATTTTTAGGTGATGCAAGATTTCCCTCACACCACTGGATGCTCCTGCATCAGATTCGATCCTCTATCATTGCCTAATCACGCTCACTTAGGGGTGGCTCCTCCTCATACTCCTCATCCTCCTCTTCATCCTCATCATCCTCTCCTCCATCCTAGCCCTCAACCAAAATTATCTTTTGAATCATACTCATCATCTATAACATCAGTAAATATATCTATCGCCCTGTATCATACATCGTCGGCTGTAACCTCTACCTCATCTCCCTTATCTGGTGCTGGTCCTGCATCACCTATAGGGACATCCATGGGAAATATAGGAGCTGGTCATGTTTTTGACCACCCCTCCTCATGCTCATCTATGCTACTAGTGTAATCAGCATTGAAGATTGGTGGTTGATCATGATATGAATCATCCGAGTCACTCTGAACAACATGGTCTATAGTGAGCCGAATGGTATCACTTGGCCTCTAGAAACTTTGCACTAATCTCTTGATGAAGGGGAACACCCTCGGTGGTGTCTACACTTGGCCAAACTGTCACATGACTCGGCCATAATAGAAAGGACGTACAACATAGTCATGTCGACTAGCTAAAAATCTATCCATCTGCATCCTCCTCAGCTGTCCTATGGGATCTATCCAATGTAGTGTGAGTAGATAAGGTCTCCAAAGGATCTTGTCCTCCTCTAGCTAGTCAAGTCTCACCCTCCAAAAATGTAGGTCTCCATACTGCCACAAGTGTCATAGAGGATAGTTGAAGGCTCATGGATATCCTATGGCTATAGCACATAGGAAACCGACAAGCTTGGTTCATGTAATATGCTCAAGGAACCATACCTGTAGAAGTGTGCAGTGCACCATACTGTCAATCTCCCAAAAAACAAATCGGCCAAGATCATAATAAAGATGCACCAAGATACAACATCCCCAAGAGTAGACCATCTTGCGCTCTGCCATCCCGCAAATCAAGTGTACTTATCCTCCATTTAGGTGTGTGACTCATCCATCTTGATTTAGTAACAGAGCCACCGTATGCATCATAATCCATCTCACTATGAGGGCTCGTGAATATAGCAACATAGGAAGCTCGATTCACACTCTCACACACTCATCATGAACAGGTCCATCAAAGCAGTACTGCATTTCCACCTTCTTCTCGTGAAATGACTGATCTCCTTGGAAATATACCCAATGTCCCCAAATAGGAACTGAGAAAATATGGTGTACATCCTCTAAGGTGATGGTCATTTCCCCGGTCAACAGGTGAAAGGTACAAGTGTCAACGTCCCAACATTGGCATAGGGCCATCAGCATGGTGTCATGATATCTCATAGGTGGCATCAGGTATGCCCAATAGATTCCTACTACCTAAAGATGCTCTATGTCTACTATTGATATTCTTGGAGCTAAATATCTAAGAAAACTTATCTATCTCCCCCCTAGCCACTTTCGTGATCGGGTGAGTACCTATCAAAATCACAATAATATGCTCTAAAAATTCATCTTAGAACATCTTTAATTTTTACAATATTCATCATGAAAGTGTGCTAAAGTCCATATAGTGTGGTTTTCTAAAGACCCTAAACACTTTAGAACTCTTTTGGGACACTTCACAAAGAAACGAAACACTTCACGAAGAAATGGGACACTTTGAGAAGAAACAAGACACTTTGTGAACAAAAGGGACACTTTGCGAACAAATGGGACACTGTGAAAAAATGGGACACTTTGTGAACTTTTTTCCCAAGATCCTAAATTAACCTATAAATGCATTAAAAATCACTAAATCATTATAAAATCACTAAGTGAAAGTTGCAAAATTGACTCACCTCATGGTATAGCTCATTGTGCGCCACTTGCTCTCGAAGCTCATCCAGTCGTGAAGGCGTGTAATGCTTTCTACTCAGCATCTTCTAGTATCAATTGTCACTCTCAAGCTAAAAAAAGGTAAAATGCAATAATAAGTTAAAAATTACTCTCCTTTAGCTCTTTTAACTTATTTCATCCCTTTTTACTCTTATACATTAAAATAGGGTTATATTCTTTCTTAAGAGTTCATAAAGTACCTTTTCTTCAAAACAACATAGCAGGAGCTAGGGAACTCCATTTTTTATGTTGTTTGATGCATTGGAATCATGAATCTGTACTCGACATAATAAATCATCTATCATTTTATGGCATGGTACTTGGAAATGCTTGACGGTATGATGTTCCTTATTTGAAGTGGCTAGATTGTTTTCTTGATTCCACCACTGTAAATCAAGCAGAATCAAAGGGGGCATACATCTACGCTCGAATTTGATTTCTAGAAGTTAGATAAAAGGAGTTTTGGATAATTAATGAATTTGTGTTGCAAGATGTGATTCCTAATGTTGTGGTTTTGTAGATAACTACACTAGGGGGCTTCATTCTCCCATCTTTTGAATTAGTATCCTTTTATGCAATAAAGTGCATTTTTTAGAGTCCTTTAGCTTTCATATGCACATAGAGTTAGATGGGCGCTAAAGTGGGGGATAAATGTGGCATATAAAATTAGACACTCTTGAGAAAGAGACAAATTCATGCTTAATTTGGACCTACTTCTGAGTACCCTTGCATTAATCATTCTTCAAAACAACATTTATAGGCCACTAAGACCCATTATTTTTTATCTAGAGGCTCGTTTCACTTAAAAATCATCTAAATCCTGACAAACAACACTTAATTCACTCATATCCCAAAATACCATCTCCAAAAACCACTAGTGGGACCCATTTTCCACGTTCAATGACTGAGTCCCCTCTGGTGCTACCCATTTGCCAAGGGTGGCAAATGAGTCCCTTTTGGGGAAAGTTTCGAATTTGAGCAGGAATTTCACCAATTCAATTTAATTTTTTAGTGGATGTCAGCCTCTTAGGTCTAAATAATAGGAAAATTAGGCATTGATGCCTATAAATACAAATTTTAGGTCATTTCTCACATCTCTTAGTCATTTTTACAAAGAAAATTCAAATATCAAGTATTACGAGTCTTCCACAATAAGTTTCATTAGTATTTTCTACAAAAAAGTTGAAGGTTTTGGACAACAAGATAGGGTTTTTGTAAGTCTTCAAGCTCACTTCTAATTCAAGATCTGACATTGCAAAGAGTTGATGATGGATTCCTATGGATAATAATGGAGAAATCTAGGTTGAGGAGATGCATCTAGCCATCAAATCACACCTAAAGACTTATTTTTCAAGTGATTCCATCTTCCATTTCTCTCTATCTTCATATTTAAGCTTTTCATAACATTAGCATGTCATTCTACATTCATTTGAGATGTTGTATGGTTTCTTGGATTGAAGTCTTGTGTCATTCAAATCAAATTTTTCCATCTTCTTCTAGCACATTAGAATAAGGTTTTGTCTTACTTCATATTTTCCTAGTCTTAGACACACTAAAGGCTAGGGTTTTATGCAGATTTTTATCCATTCTAGGTTTAATTACCCAATTACGGGTTTGACCAAGGAAAACCCCCCATCAGAAAATAAAATTTAAGCTATTTTGTAGGTATTTTCTTAGATTCTGATCCAGGTTTTCGTCAAGAAGTGCTACGCAGGTGACAAGGTATAGGTCTGAGATTTGAATTTTTTGAAAATTAAAAAAGGACTGATTCACCATGGATGGTGAATGAGTTACATTGGAGGTTCCTGTCAGAGTTGAATGTAGATTCCAGTACCCATTCAACAGTAGCTAGTTTCTGGGAAAAAAACCCTGACCTAGGATCGATTCACCAAGGGTGGTGAATGAGTCCCAGTTAACCAAAAAGTCAACTTCTCTAGATTTTTTGAGTAGTTTCCAGTCTTCATCAGGCTTACAAGTACATGCATTCTGAGTTACAGTTTTCTGTTAGGTTCTCTTTGCATTTTTGTTCATCTTTTTAAGCCTTTTGCAAACATCATTGTGTTTTCAAACACTTTATATTTTATTAGTTTTGCATTCATAATCAATTAGTTTTATCAATTAACTACATTTAGATCATTTCATTTGGTCATAATTACATCATACATACCTTAGTTTGAGTGAACCACCTCGTTTTTTGGGTCTATCTCTCTCCTTTTAGGTGAAAAACCCTTAGAGTTGAAGAGAAGTTCATAGCACCACAAAAATTGATGGTTCACATTGCAACCAATTCAAGCATAATTGCAGCACCTTATTGCTAGTGTTTGGTGAGTTGCAATATTTTTTTTTGTTCATTCATCATTCTCCATTCATATTTTCTTTTATTTCAAAGTTTAATTACTAACAAGGGGTTTGACCAAGGAAAACCCCTATTCACTAAGCCCACAACACTTTTCCCTCTCCTTTGTGTGTGATTTTCAAGTTTAGGCTACATATTTCATAAGGAGAAAGATTGGAGAAAAATTTTCAAATCATCAAAGTTTCTAAAGTTGTCATCAAGCCTTGGAGAGACTTGGAGAAGACCTATAGGTGGAAATTTATAGTTTCGGATCTGAAAACCATTCAAGAATAGCATAGCAGACTGAGAGGAACAAAAATAGGTTCAGTACTTCCAAAAAAGTAGAAGTGCACTGATTCACAACAAGTGAATAATGAGTCCCACTGTATAGGCCTAACATAGATTTTTACAGATATGGATACCCTTTTGACAGAAACCTATTCCTACACATTTTCCCAGAAACTAGATTGATTCACCTAGATTCGTGAATGAGTCCCAATCAACCTTGAAATTAGATTTTCTAGTGTTCAAAACCTTCACTCTGTCTTCTCTGAATTCCCAGGTGCACATTTTCTATCTTACAGTTTTCTGTTGCATTTTGTTCATCTTTCTAGGTCATTTAGGGTTATTTTGCATTCAATTAGGGTTTTTTATTTCATATTACATTTCATTGTCTTTTCCAAGTTTATAATTTGTGGCGAACCCCTCATTATATCATTTTCAATCCTTAGAATAGCCCTCTTGGAATATTTCTTTTTCCTTTGCAATGAAATATCAAGGGTTCGTTCTTGAGTGAATGTTTGTTAAATTTGTCCCTTTCTAGGCCCCAAATCAAGGGTGGAGGAAGGAAAAAAAAATTCCACCTTTCACATATAAACATCATGATAAGAATTAGTGACAAGACTTCATTCCTAGTACCAACATCGAGAGATGTAAATGAATCATATGCTCTTTTACTTTAGAATTTACATTCATCTCTGAAGAGAGGTTTCAAAAATAATGGTTTTATAATATAAAGAATAATATATATATCAATATGCATGTGTAAAACTTGAAAGACCAATTTCCATGTTATTCCTTGTTCAATGAACCTTTGGTCCCTAATGATGATTCCATTCCACTTGACCATGTGATACATGTTAGTTCACCCCATTGTTCTAGGAGATATTCATAAGGACCAAACACTCACACACACAATACATAAGGGGAAGAGGGGTATACACTCACAAAATATGCAATGATTAAAAAGTATAGAATTATGCAATGAAACTAATATAAACATATCAGGAATGATTATTATCTCTTTCGGTTCTTCTTAAATCTACTATAGGACTAGATGTTACAGAGCTAGTTAAGTAGTGTCATCATGGTTCTCAAAGATATGGCATCATGTGGAATCTAGTACTCCTCTTATATTGATGAGGATACTTGACCTTGAAAGATCAAAGCTCCTCAAGCTAGCATGCCTTCATAAACATCCTTAGTCCTTATGAGCATTCAAGGCATGGAAAGGGTATCCATTATCTTGAATATTTTTTTACATGTGTTTCATTGGTTATCACTTCACTAATTGAATCCCCACCCATGATCAACCTACTTGCCACTTTGGGCCAAGGATATGTTGGGATCCACTCCTCTAACCCTCTCTAATACCTAAGTCCTAAGCTCATCAACCCTCCAAAGAGTTGCACAAAAACCAACACAAAAATGTAACTTTTCTAATTTCAATGAAACTTTCCCACAATACATAATATCTCATTTCATGGGGTTCTATCATTCCCAAACATTAAAATTCAATTATTTCTATACAAAAATTTCAAATGTCCTAATTTTTCAACAATGAGAAAACTAGAAATTTTCCCAATTCCACCATGGAAATTCATCAAAAATAAAAAATTCAAAATTCTAATAATACCCTTTGGTTATAAATATGCCCAAAACCCCTTTTAAGGTATAAATTTGACATTTTTATTATTTTACTAAAAAATTGGTAACCTTGTATTTTTTAAAATTCTCAAAACTTGAATAAAAACTATCTTCTACAATTTAATATTCAAAATAAACGGATATGGGAGGATTCTACACTCCCTCAATCCATTTCCTACAATTACATTCTAAAGAAAATTCTAAAATTATTTAGAAAAATCATAATATCTCAAATTCTCTCCAAATTTGAAATGACAAAATCTCCAAAAATACCAAATAATAGCTCACAAAAATTGACACACTTGATCCCTTCCCAATTCATATTGCAATTAGCAACATACTTGAAGAACCAATTATTCCAAAGAATTTGGAGTCACCTATTGCATCATTGAGGGAAATTCCCTTTGGTTCACATGTTGCTTCACCTCCCACAATAGGGGAGAACTAGAGGAGCAAAGTTTGTAAAGGTCACCACCCACATCCTTTGAGAAGCCTGTATAAGGGAATGTCCAGGAAATGCCAACTTCTTCTAAGACACCAAAAACAAGAAAAATGAAAGATGAACCTTCCTTTACTCCCAAGAAAGTGTATAAAGAGAAGGCCACCTAGCCAAGGCCACATTACCTTAAAAGGAAGGGTGTCAAGAGGGGTAGTGTCAAGAAACTAGAGAAAAATATTACTATGATAGTAGAGGATTTAGACTTGCAAGAAAATGTTTCTCAGGATGTAAATACACCTATAAAGAGGAAATTGTATGTTTCATTCACCTCTGAATCTAACTCAGGGACATTTTTGTTGCTAATAAAACTAGAATAAGAGCCCCATGAATTCCTAATAGTGAGGGTTTTGCATATAATGGGAATGGTGATGATCAAACTTTTGAAGAAGATGAGAATTTGTTCCTATAAAAAATAAATGTAAAGGAATTAAAAGAAGCATTGGAGAGAATTAAACAATTAGAAGAAGTGGTGAAAACATATGAGCAAAGAGACAAGAAAAGGGATTTAAATATTAAAGGATTGGAGGAGAAATTTCATAGCTATGAGAATGGGTCTAAATTAGACTTGCTTGTGAAACTTTCCATAGTAAAGATAGGGAACAAAAACATCACAGCTACAGCCTAAGGACCCCCTATTACAATGACTCCAACTTATCATATCATCATGTCTCTAGGTTTCCAGTTGTGGAAGGTAACTAAAGAATTCTCCCAACAGAGAGAGAAATGGGAGAAGGAGAAGGAAATAATGGTTTTAGAGAATGCTAGAGTACTAGAGAACAAAGAAATTGAATTGAAAAAGCTAGTAGTTAAGATTTCTGAGATAGAAGAAAAGGCTACTCAAATTGTTAAGTGCAGACTTGCTAGAGTATAAACTTTTTTTTCACAAGAAAAGTTTCTAAGCTTTAACAATTTACTTATTTGATTAGTAATTTTCCAGTTGCAATGAGTATAAAGTTTTACTTTCTAAATATTTTTGTTGATACCACACCAAAAGTACAAGATCAATTATGTGAATTTTATTTACAATATTATGTTGTGCCAGATGATGCAAAGTGGAATCCATTACTACTTGTGGATGATTTACAAATTATGGCACTACCTTCATAATTTAGAAATGAAATACAGAGAGGTGAGATTATGAAGGAGTACTTAGAGAGGGAGAAATCAATTTACCTTTAGATAAAAAAGGAATCTAAGAGCCCCCATGAGATAATAGATGAGTGGAAAGAGCTTCTAAGTATAAAGGTCCATGCAAAAAAAATATACAAATGAGACTAATGATTATGATACAATACAGAGGATAATAGTAGGACTTCATCATTCTTATTAGCTCATACAAGAAAGGTGGGATAGTTTAACCCTTTAGTTTCAAAAAGAGTCCCACTCTATATAAAAATTTATGGCTATGCTTGAAAGAACCCAAAGATATATGGATATTGCAACTGATAGCACACTTGAATGGGTACCTCTAACTTTATCTCCATCAATGCTTCTCTACCTGGTACCACATTGGACAGGGGAAAGTAATGAAGAACGGGAAGAAGGTGAGGATGTTAGATGGAAAATACTTTCATATTATAGTGTTTTTTATTTGAGACAACAAAAAGGAATGGATGTCATCACAGACCTTAGGGAGATGACCTTACAATACAACCCCCAATCCTCAAACCACTTTGCTTGAGGATAAACAAATGATCAGTTGGGGGGAATGATGAGTCATATTATTAGTTATTTTTCTATTATTTTAATTCATCCTTTAGACATATCCAGACACTTATTTCCTATATATCCCTAAACTTTACTATCTTTTATAATCATTATGTAAACTTTGACCTAGTTTAAAGTCTATGGAAATATGATGGTGATGATATGATAGCTATTCCATGATTAATATGTGGATATATATGAAATGCAATGAATATCTATGTTTAAATTATGGTTATTAGTCTTGTGTAGATGTTGTGCGGATTAACTCTTTATAGCCCATCCAGTAGATTGTAGCCCGCAACAATTGGAAGGAATGACCCACAACCAAAGGGAGTTTTAAGAACACAACTGATAAATAAATGGAGGTTTCTACTTGTTAGGATTCTTGTGAATAATCACATCATTTAATAAAACCACTAAAGGAGAAGAAGACTACTACAATTAGGAATCTAGCATGATTGTTTCAATAGTCCACGTTTTAGTTTAAAACCATTATAGCAATAGTTAGAACTTCATATTTCAACTCTTGTTCATTTTCAGTTATTCTTTGATTACTTAGACTTTATCATAGTCTACTTTGTAGGGAGTGGTGATTTATGGTTAAATTTTTGTGTTTATTCCTTGTTCTAATAAGACTCCCTCGTACCTATATGAATAATTTTGATGGCTGAGTTAGTTAAGTTGGAATAGATAATATAGTAAATATATCTATTCAGTTAGTTTCCATTTTTGTATAGAAAATA
Organism: Sequoia sempervirens; assembly: GCA_007258455.2. NCBI lineage: Eukaryota > Viridiplantae > Streptophyta > Pinopsida > Cupressales > Cupressaceae > Sequoia > Sequoia sempervirens. The sequence goes on along the minus strand of VDFB02353493.1, from coordinate 343,582,737 downwards.
TTTTATTTTTCGATCAAAATATCATGAATAAGATATTCTAGGAGAATCTCTTTGGGTTGTGATATCTTGAATTATGCAATGAGATCTTTTTAGTTACTATTATGTTAATTTAATTTGAGGATCTATATTTGAATTCACTTTGTTGAAACAGTCACTTGAGCAAGGGCCGCTCAAGGTAACTATTCCCCACTTTATTTCACATGTGCATTTATTTCTATTGTAGTAGTTAGTTTCATAATTATGTTTGTACTAATCAAATTATTCAATTTGATGAATGTGAATAAGATCTTGTCCAATATTCATGATTTAATTGTTCCATGCATTGCTGTATGGAGTTATATAATTTAGTTGAGTTAGAATGTATTGGTTAAATGAAAAGTTTATTTCTTGATAGTGAACTAGTCACAATCTTTAGCTGTAAGTACTTGTAGCAATAGCTTCAACATTACCTATTTTCATTGTTATGCAATTTAAGATTTCTAGTATGTGTAAGCACCTATTCTAGGATGATATAGGTAGTGAAGAGTCTTTGCAAGAACATATAGTGTCATCATCATCAAAATCCTACATTATGCTTGGTTGATAAATTAAATGAAGGTCTTTCAAGGGTTTAGTGAACTATTTAGTAGGACCCCCTCTGAATTTTGCATTTGACACCAAGTTTCCTAAACATTAGTGGGCCTTTACAAATTTGATAATATAGATAGTAATTTGACTAGGAATACTAGAATCTCAAAAAGTGATCCATTAAATTAATCCCCCATTCAAGAGATCAAAATAGAAGGTTCATGAGGACTTACAAAAAAATACTTTTCCACTGCTTCATTGAAAGAAGCATTAACACATTATAGTCCCCCCTTAATTCTAAGAGAATATCATCAGAAAAACTAAGATTGAGAGTGTGTAATGAATAAAGAGATGTACAAGGTGTGCTCCAAGACACGCTCACATGAGGTGAGAATTGCAAGAAGCCATGTTGTGATTGTATATCCCCCCACTACACTTAATAATTTAGTGTATGTACAAAAATTTTCCAAAGTCCCTCCCAAAGGAACACACATTCAGTTTTGTGGCACTTTATATGAGTGCACTTTCAAAAAAAAAATCTATTTGAATTCTACAAGTTTATTTTCATGAGATTTATTAAGAAGAAAAGATTAATTTATTTCTTTCAAACCTCAATAAAAGAAAAATAACATAAAATGAAACCACCTTTTTGATGACCCCACTTTTTCCAAATTCATTGCAGAGGAATCTTTTATAAATTTTTAACTAAGACAAAATTTTCAACTCCCCGTATCACTTTCCCTTTGCCACATTCATTGTAAAAGAAACAAATCACTTTTCTTTTACAAATTTTTAATTATGGCAAAAAAACCCCTTTAAATGAACTCCCATTGAACTCTTTATTGATGTAATAGTTTTAATTCTATTCACTAGTGGTTGAAAAAAAAAGTGTAATAATAATAAATGGTAATTAGCATAAAAAATGATTATCCAATATTAATGTCAAATAAATATTTAACTAAACCACCTATCAAGTGGGAGTTGACTAGGCTTAAAAAGCCATTGAGGAGTGGAAAGGGTGCACTTTCCAAATTTGAGAGCTCCTTTCAATAATAGTCTTATAGAAAGTTCTAAAACTTCAAGATTTTACCTCCAACTTTATAGTCATGGTTTTAACTTATCTCCTCTATAGAACAATAAGACTTTTAAAAAATCACACTGTCTAACTTTATTCAAACATGTGGCATAGGAGAAATTTTCAATGTTGGGCATGACCTAAGAAATGAAGGTTGATGGTTGAAGGTCAACCAAATGACTACTAAAAATAATCTAGCCAGCATAAGAAAATTGTGATTTGCAAGAACTTGGGCATGTATAGGAAATTTGAATGCAAACTATAATATTAGAGTTTTATGCAAAAGTTATAGGAGATAAGAGACAAGCACATGAACAATATGCAATATTTTATTTATTTGATCCAAATGATAATGAGTACAAAGGCTTGCTTATATAGGAAATGATGATGCAATCCACCTATGAGGTGGCATAAATGAGCTGAAAAGTGTGACAGTGAAATGCATAAAACTTAATTAATTACCATTAAGGATGAGTGGATGCATGTAGAACAGTTGAACAGTTGGTATAACTATGAGTAATCAGTTAATATAACTACCTCTATCCACCATCCCTAACAATGTGATAATAATGTGATACTAATTTTTCATTCACCAAAATTCCCACCTTATTACATTGTTCCTATAAATCTATCCCTGAAAAGCTCTTATTCACTTTGCCAAGGGATCCCCCTTAAGGCTTACATAACAAAACTTGCTGATTACAAAATATATATACATCTTTGTGAAGATCTTCCTTGAAGAAACAAATCCTAAATTAGGTGAAACTCCTCCAAAAGCTTTGAGCTGAATTTCTGAGTTCTTCCTCCACGAACTCTCAAACCATAGACCATAGTTATTAGACAACCACCCTTGACAAGTTGTCTCCTAGACCCTCATAAAGGTATAATCCTTGGTCCTTGACTATAGTTATTGGACAATCATTCTCCAAATTGTCTCCTCAACCCTCATAAAGGTGTAATCCTTGGTCAAAGTCTCGTGAACTATCTGGGTAACAATCCATGCTAAGCTCTTCACTAAACCCCTTACCTATCTCCATGAAAAAACTTCATAATACACGTATCGTCAAATATTTTAGCAATAAAAAAGAAAATAAAGCCAAAAATGCTTCTCATACAAAGCATCATCTCAAAGTGAGAAGCTAAGTTGAGATGATGGAAATTCCTCCATCCTCTGGTGCCACCAGCTTCAAATAAAGTGAAGAATTAAAGTATTAGTCCACCAATAATATAACTAGAGGACGCATTACAACCTTTGTTGGAGGGATAATAGATACAATAGACTTTTGGTCAGTCACTCCACCAATAAACTCATAATTCGAATCTTTCACTAGAGACATGTAATTATCTCTATCAATATATTTACCTAACATAGGTGGACAATCTCCAAAATCCTATTCAAGACAAATAATATGTGTGGCCATGGTCGATAACTGATTTACAAATGTGAATCTCTAAACCACAAATCACCAATCACCCACAATCTCCATAATGTGACATTAATCAACATTAACAAAATGAATAACAACCATAAACCAACCACTCAAATAGATGTAACTAAAAATATGATCTCATTGTTGCAAATGATCAATTTTCCCTCAAGTGCCACTTCAAATGACCATCTATATATTTGCAGTGCTTGAAACATTGAAAAATATTTTATAACTATACTTGGTCATATGCATGACACTAATAGAAAATTTAGACAAAGATAATACTAATCTCAACCAATGAAAAACTATGTCGATTTTGACCAATGAAGGATCGAAAAGCTAACCAATATTATACCTCTAAAAATAACAAATTCTACACAAAAACCATGTTCATCCAAACCTTATAATAACAATGGATGTGATCATACTAACATTTCTACATTGAATGCTAGTATTCTACATCAATGCTTCAAATTGAGTTACTCAACCTATGTTATTGATTTCACACTCAATCCTCCTTCTTTAGAATGATTTTCTTTTAATCAACAGCTCACACAATGAAGGAATGATTCCATGATAGAGATTACTAGTGGAACCCACACCAAAAAACAACAATTTTTCCAGTTGACAAATATCCATGCTTGTATCAGATCTGCATTATATGATTTTTTTGCTAGGTTCTCTACTGATGAAACCTCCATGGATTTTCATAAAACTCCTTTCCAAATTCCTTAACCATTTTCTTCTCTGATACCATATGAGGGTGAAATGCATAAAACTTAATTAATTACCATTAAGCATGGAAATAATATAAAGGATGAGGGGATGCATGTAGAATAGTTGAATAGTTGATATAACCATGAGTAATTGGTTAATATAACTGCCTCTGTCTTCCATCCCTAACAATGTGATCCTAATTTTCCATTTTCCAACAAAGTTTCCTATAGGTGTCAACCATAGGAACACTTGGATTATGCAAACCAACAACATGTATGACCAAGTCATCAACGTTGTGTTCCAAGTGTTGAGTGACTTTTGAGGTGAGATGAAAATGCTTCCAACCTCAAAAGGGTATATGTATGAGGTTAACCAAATAACTTGGTAACCATTAGAGGCCTAAAATGTTGCACATTCAAACAATATGTTGTCTAACCTTATCAACCTAAGTACACTTAGGCATAGTGAATAGTTTAATTATTCACACTAACAGAAATGAATTATATATATATATAATTTATAATAATATTTAACATATTCAAGCTTGAGTTGAGAAGGTCTAATTTATGATGGAGTGGTCTAATTCTCTTAAAAAATTTGAGAAAATACCTTTTTCTAGTAATTCGATTTCCTCCAAATTTTCCCTATTGTGGTTCACCTACTTGTGGTTGTGGCTTTATGTTAAATGATGAATGAATCTCTTGATGAGTTTACCATGTTCTACAAAAAAATTAAGCATTGATTGACACCCAATAATATTGGTATATGGGCCCTTTCTCACCATTATATTAATATTTCCTAGATATCAATAGTATTTTCTCTAGTTTATATAGATGCTAAGTAAGATTAAAAATTTATAATGTTTTAATTTCTTAAGATCTCATGTATAATTATAATAAGGAAAATGAGACTATTGAATCTTAACGTTTATTGGTTCTATTATAAATTACACCCATAAATTTATTTTCACATTTATTTTCTTCTTTAAGCCTTATTATTTTATACATGATGTTTTCCTTAAATCATTATGCCAAAATTTATTTATGTTTATAAGTATTAAAATATAAGTTTTTTACTTTAGTAATTTAACATTACATTCTATGATCCCAAATTCAAATTTGATACTTCAATAATTCAATGCATAAAAAATTACATTCATTAAAAAAACACATTAATAGTGAAACATAGAAAATGTGGTTTGTTATGTATGTTTTAGGACATAGAACAACCAATTTTCTACAAGTTTCACACAAGGAAACCTTAGAGATCTTAGTCCAAGGATGGAATGAGGGAAATATATCTACAACAAGGTGGAATAGGGTGTGATTTAAGGTATAAAATGGGTTCACCACCATGCTAGGGCTTGGAAAGACTAGAAATGTAAATGATATGAAAAACCTAACTAAATGATCTAGATTATGGAACTAAAAATTAGAACAATAGACTAAGAAAGGAAAGAGTTGCACCTAGAAACTAAAGAGGCTTGAATGAGGGTTTGAAATCCTAGAAATGTTGAATTTAATGCTCACTGGGACTCATATGCTAGGCTGGGTGATTTAGTCCCAGATTAGGGTTTCTGGGTAGAAACTAGAATCTAGCATTGACAAGTCTAAATCCTCTGAAACCTCAAAAATCTGCTATACAAGGACTCGTATGCCACTAGTGGCATATTAGTCCCATTTTTCTTTTTTGAAAATTTAAGGTATGAATCTATTCTTCTATCTCCACTCTTCCTTCTTGACTTCATTTCCAAATATGACCCTGTTAAAAAGCCTGCAAAATAACATATTGCATCAATTTTCTTATGGAGAGTTTTCCTCAGTCAAACCCCAATTTTTGTAATTAAACCTTGATAGAAACAATGGATCTTGAAAGTAAATGTGAATGAAAACCATAATCTTAAGTGTATCTAAGAATTGGTGATCTAAAGTGCAATGAAACCCTATTCTAATATGTTAGAATAAGATGCATGAATGCAGCATAAAGATGATGACTCACTTTGCAATATCTCTAATCACCCTATTAAGTCACAATAATATGTGTACCTTCCTATAGGCTGAAATTAGAGTGATAATGGAGGATGAAATCATTTAGGAAACAAGTCATTAGGATTGGTTTGATGTCTAGTTTCATCTCTCCAACCTAGAATCCATTATGATTCTCCATAAGAAACCACCATCAATCCTTGACAATGCTATATCTTGAATGAAAGTGAGCTTGAAGACCTACAAAAACATTATTATTCTTCTCAAAGACTTCAACTTTGCTTGTTACTTGATCTCAAGATTTCTATTGTGAAATAATGCTTGAGTGCTCAAGTTGGTATTATTAATGCACAGGCTTGCTTAGGTGAAACAATGATTTGCAACCTTGTTTTTATATGCACTTCATCTAATTTACTATTTATTAGATGTCAAATACTAACATCAATTGAAATTTTGAATTGAAAACCTTAATTTCCCACTGAAACCTTAAAAAGTGGCCACATGGGACTCATACGCCACTTGTGGCATATGGGTCCCACCTAGGGGGACTCATACACCCAAGGTGGAATATGTGTCCCACCCTAGTTTTTCAGGGTGAGTAAATTTCAGGTTGTTATAAATTTGAATGTATTTATTGATTTTGCCAAGATTTTAGTCAAAATAAGCCTTGAGATCTGAAATAAAGGGTCTTAGGGGACTATTAATGATGATTTAAAGGGTCATAAATGCAAGGGTGCTAAAATAGGTCCATAGTAAGTGTGAAATTGTACCATCTCCAAGAAGGGAGTATAATTTTCTGCACTACAAATAGATAAAGAATAAATGAATAAAAGTTATACTTTAATATGGTATCTAGGCATGGATATGTTATGTATATTTTTAAAAGGACATTACTATAATAATTATAGTGTCAAAAATTGTACTCCCTTCTTGGAGATTGTACAATTTCACACTTAGTTTGGACCTATTTTAGTATCCTTGCATTCATACCCTTTAAATCACCATTAATAGGTCCCTAAGACACTTTATTATAGATCCCAAAGCTCCCAAAGCTCATTTCAACCAATATATTGAAAAATTCAATAAATATAATTAATATTTCAACATCCTAAGAATATCTCACCCGAAAATATAGGGTGGGAGCCATATACCACCTTGGGTGTATGAATCCCATTTGGGGTCTTTTTAGGGCTTTGAGTAGGAAATCAAATTTTTTAATTCAAATTTTGTAAATATCGACATTTGGGATGTAATAAATGGTAAATTAGATAAGATGCCTATATAATCTAAGTCTCACATTCACTTTTTTCAATGAGAATTAGAGAGAGAACACTACAAGCAAACAAGTAAGAAAGTGATTCAAAAATTTTGATTCAAAAATAAGAAGCAAGCAAAGTTGAAGTCTTGGAGTAGCATTATAGTGTTTTTGCAAGTCTTCAAGCTCACTTTCATTTCAATATCTAGCATTTCCAAAGATTGATGATGGTTTCCAATCAAGGATCGTGATGGATTCTAGGTTGGGGAGATGCAACTAGCCATTAGAGCAAGATTAATGACTTGTTTCCTAAGTGATTCCATCTTATATTTTCATTCTACTTTCTACCTAAAGGAAGTTACATGCATTCTTATGGCTTATGGCTTATTAGGGTGAATGGAGATCTCCCAAAATGAGTTACCATCATTTTTATGTTTCATTCATGCATCCTATTCTAGTGTATTAGAGTAGGGTTTATTGCATTTTAGATCTCTTAATCTTAGACGCACTTAAGATTAGGACTTTCACACACATTTCCATTTCAGATCTATACTTTCTATCAAGTTTGAATTACCAAACTAGGGGTTTTTCCAAGGAAAACCACCCATATGCAATCAACCCTACATCTTGTTTTGTAGGTTTTTCACAAGTTCAGATCTGGAAGAAAAGTTTGAAAGACGTAGGAAGTGTAGAGATAAGAGAATAGTCTCATATCCTACTTTTTTGGAAAGGAAGAATGAGACTAAATTGTCCTACTAGGCATATGAGTCCTAGTGCACCCCTTTTGCCACCTTTCTACAGATCCTGATCAGTCACAAAAAGATTCTAGATTCTACCTAGAAATCCTAGATTGGGACTTAATTGACCAGCTTGGAATATTAGCCCTGGTACAATTTGAAACATACATTTTTAGGATTTTCATACCCTTTTTAGACATCTTCACTTCTCCGGGTACCTTCTTGTTTCTCTCTATTTATCAATTTGATTACATGTTTTCAATTTTATAGGGTTTTGTGCATAGGTGTTTGCATTTCTCCTTTGAAGCTTCATTTAATGGTGAACCCCTATCCAATCATACAAATAAACCCCTAGTCCTTCCCTCAATCAAGTCACTTGGTTGAGGCATCTTGGTTCCTAATGAACTAAAGTGCAAAATATATCCCAAAGTTCCATCTCCTAAAAGGTGTGTTAGAATTGGCTATGGACGCCACCCAAGATCTATGGACCAAATGGAAAGCACAAGAAAGAGAGAAATGATATGACAAGAATAAACTGTATTCAATGTCATTAATATGATAATGATTATGATTGATTACAAATGAGAGAGACCCCTTGGTTATATAGCCAAGGTGAGAACATAGAAGGGCATAAGATTATGACAAGTGTCAGAATCTTATGACATGAGACAACTAGTAAGACTTATCACTCCACCAAAGATGGAGAGATAATCACATGATGTGTCCATAAAAGGTGGAAATGATGAGGTGATGAGATGTCAAGTCCACCAAAAGTGGAAATTAACCGAGATGAATGATCAACCACCCCAGTAGCAATGACATCTCTAGTCTCCAAGTCACGAATGATAACAGAATCAGGAGTGAACTCCACAGTTCTCCCATCTCCACCATGTGTAATCTGATAAATGGAAAGCAGATTGTTTGTCAAATGAGGAACACACAAGACATCCTGAAAAGTGTTCTTCCCAATGCTAATAGATCCCTTCCCTATTACACTCATGTATGTATTGTTTCCCATCAAGATAGGAGACATTGAACAAGGCTGAAATGAAGAGAAGATAGTCTGCGAAGATGCCATATGATGAGATGCTCCTGAATCTAGAAGCCATCTCCCTGATCCTGGACTTGAATGAGCACAAAGAGCTTGTCCTTTATATCCTGATATATATGTTTGACCTTTGTCCTTTTTAGACTGTTTTGAAGTAGAAGGAGAAGAGGATTCAGACATTCTAGAAGGTAGATCAATGTGATTCTTTTTGAGAAGATTTTTCAACTCATCAATGTCCTTCTTGTAACAATAGTGTTCTTCATGTCCATCCTTCTTGCAATATGCACAAAAAGGTCTCTCCTTCTTAGATGATTCTCCTTTTGAAGAAGATTTTTTCTTTTCTTGATCTGAATGTGGTTTTACTTGATCTGAATGTTGATTATTCTTTGCTTTCTTTGGTTTCTTATCTGATTCTGATTCTTTCACCTGATTAACCAACAATGCCTGAGATTTAGAACTCTTGATGAGACCCATTGAGATAAGCTTTTGTTGCTCATGTATCAACATCTCAGAAAATGCTGTAAATGAAGGTGTAGTGTATGCAGACCCCATAGTCAATCTATGAGTATGAAAGCTAGAAACAAAGGAAGCATAATCAGGACCAAGTTTGTTCATTGTATTGTACACCAACTGGATGTCCTTCTTATCAATTCCACATGCTTTACATTGCTCTTTTAGATCATTAACCTTTGTGATGTAGTCTTGGATGTTGTCAAAGTTCTTAGGATCAAGATTCATCAAATCATTATCAATTTGATAGCCTCTTACTTCATCTTTTGTACCATACAATGTTTTCAATTTTTCCCAAGCTTCATGAGAATTTGTACATGATTCAATCTGAAACAACAAATCTTGAGAAACTAGTCTACGAAGACACCCAAGAGCTTTGGCATGTTTGATCATCCATTTTAACTTTTTCTCATCATCAGTAGGTTCAGGTACCTTATTTTCAACATATAGAGAGTGACCTTCTGTCATTAGTATATTCCATGCATTTTGATGCCATGTTGAATAATTATATGATGTGAGCAAAGGAACCTTAGAATGATCCATGAGAATGAAAGAGCAAAGCAAACAGATCAAAGACAATGCACCAAGAGACCCCCCCCAAATCACTCAATCAAGAAACCCCCAAGCAATATCTGATTTGGCACTTTATATTTAGTACGTTTACAGTTGCTAGATGCCAAAAACAGCAAGCTAGACTTGATCTTAGTGCTTACAAATGCCAAAATAGGCCATAGTATCAAGTACAATTTTTGGTACAAAATGAGATCAATTTGACCCTACCACTGAGAAGTACATGAAAAATCATGCACTTTCAAAAAAAATTGCACCCAAAAAATGTTACCGTAGGAGCAAGTTATGAGCTCCCGAAGTTCTCAAAATGAGGACGAAGCAGCAACACCTGTGAGAATCTGCAAATTCTGGAAAAACCAGGCACCAAAACCAAAAACTGATTGCACCAGTGCGTAGAGCACGAAATTCTAGCCCAAATAAAAAAAAATTGCTCGAAAAAAGGAGTCAAAATGACTGAGATATTGAGCTTCAAAGTTAGACTGCAAAAATCAGAATGCAATCCGTGAGGGGGGCAAAATTTTCAAAAGTCCACTGACGTCAACGCTGATGTATTGCTGACGTCAGCAACTTGTGAGCTCAAATTTGACGGTTCGGTGGACGTCGCCGAAAAAAAAAGGCCTGCCGGAAAATAAAACAGAATATTCGCCGCCGGTGAAGGAATCTGCGGTGGAATCTTAGGAGAACCTTTTGCCGCCGTTTGTTTTCCCTCGCCGGATGTTGGTTTGACCGGAGCGCCGGTGGATGGGTGCCGGCGCGGGGGCCACGGCCGAAGGACAGCCACGTGGCCTGTCGGCGCGTACGCGGTACACAGTACCTACGTACTGTACAAGAATCCGCAGAACTTTTTTCTGCTTTTTGATTTTTTTTGAAAAATTTTTACAATAAAATATAAATCGGTACAAATGATTTTTTCTAAAAAAAATTTCAAAAAATTTCATTTGAAATTTATTTTTTGCAAAATCGTACCGTGCGTCATAATGACGACCTGGGGGCCGTACGGCTCTCTGGGTAAAAGAATTTTTGGCTCACCGGACAACTACTCCGAATCGGACAATTTGACAGTCGATCTTAGGGTTTTTGGCCCTTTTGGACGCGATGGCAGGGTCGGATTTGACCCAAAGTGCTCCAAAATTGCAGCTACCTTCTGGATCTGGCAACCACTCTTTAGCTTCAAACCCTCATAGATTTGGCCTCGTATCTCCGATTTGGACGAAACAAAAAGCAAAATCGACTATCTCGAACCTTCCGGACATAATGGTGAGCTCAGATTTGCACCAGCAAGCTCGGATTTGAACCTGAAACAAAGAGCCATGAACGGAACCTCCTTAGATCTGGGATCTCTCTTCAGAATAAGACTCTCCAATGGCACCCAACCCGCTCTGATACCATGTTAGAATTGGCTATGGACGCCACCCAAGATCTATGGACCAAATGGAAAGCACAAGAAAGAGAGAAATGATATGACAAGAATAAACTGTATTCAATGTCATTAATATGATAATGATTATGATTGATTACAAATGAGAGAGACCCCTTGGTTATATAGCCAAGGTGAGAACATAGAAGGGCATAAGATTATGACAAGTGTCAGAATCTTATGACATGAGACAACTAGTAAGACTTATCACTCCACCAAAGATGGAGAGATAATCACATGATGTGTCCACAAAAGGTGGAAATGATGAGGTGATGAGATGTCAAGTCCACCAAAAGTGAAATTCTCCAACAACCTCCTATGTGGTCCCTAAGTAAACTTAACTAAGGTGTAATTATGACCTAGGACAAGGTATAAGATATTTAATTACACCAACAAGGTGGACACCTCATTTCCATTAGTTCAAGAATATATTGATCTCTTATAGAACCCTATAATGTCATAATTTTCTTGATGTATAATTTCATAAGGCATTCTTCTGAGAAAAACAATAGTTAGTTTAGGAGTTGCAAATTCTCCTTGCCTATTTATCATTAACTGTAGTCAATGCAAAATATATTTAATTTATTTTTCCAAACAATCAAAATGAATTCACACTTTTAATCCCCTTTAGAAATAACTCATTCACATGGAGTATGGTTTCAAATGATGATTATAATATGATTTATGATAATTTAAATTACTCCTTTACTTTTTCATCATGTATAGATTATTTAGTTGTGTTGGAATAATACAACATTTTTGTATTAAATATAGTATAATAAACGTGTACATTATGAAGTATCCCAGATAGATCCTAATGCTTCATACAAGATTGCACAACACTACTATATGTGTTGAGCCAACTATACATTATTGTACAAGATTTAGATAGACATATATAGTATAAACTTCATATTTAAACGGATATATATAGAGTTAAATTTAGATTTTGTAGTTGCCTGTGTATACTCAAAAACTGCAACAATTAGCATATAAGGTATTGATTACTGGTTGACCAACCCCCTGTTCACACTTTCGACCTCTCCTCTATCATCACTGCCCACTGCACTATCATTCTCAGCATTCCCATCCATGGATTGAGCATCTATATGAAGCTTCCTGGGTGGGTGCCACCCCTTGTGCCTGTCATGTGCCTCTACAGTCACATTGAAGTCCCTCTTAAATTCATTGATGGCATTTAGGAATATTTCATGCTCCTTACTTACCAAATGATAGGAATTTGTGCACCTAACTTTGGCCTTATTGATCACCACCACACCATCTTAGATCAAATTGAAAAACCTTGGTAGTGAGATCTTGATATGCAATGAAACTACAATGCAACATGAAGGAATGTGAGTTTTTTAGCTGACTCAGTAAGGGACCTCTTAGTACCTTTAAATTTTTCACCATTCCTAGATTTCTAGTTGTGCCACATAATCTTAGTAGAGAGTAGAATCCAAAAAACTTTACAATGTTTATTCAATTTCCTATCACAAAATAACACATCTTTCCAATTCAATTTATCATTAGAATGCCAATTTTTTATATTACAATAGAAGGATTTCAAACTTTCTATAGCATAATGACAGTAAAAAACAATGTGTTTTATCGATTCAGGGACCATACAAATATTACATACATCAATATGATCACACTTGGTTTTAAATGGTAATTTCTAGAGTAGAAGAAGTCATTTGAAGTAGGCTTTCTTCAGTTTAAAACCACTGCAATTAGATAGAAATTTATGCAATTTTTTTTATCTAAATCCAAGTTCCAACAATAATTTAAGTGCTCAAAGATAGTATTAGCATAGGTCAATTCTTTATAAATATCCTTTTCTTTAGCTTGAAGATGGGGCCTCCATCCTTTTAGAAACTTTTGCTAGACAAATCAAGGATCCTCCTAGCATCTCTAGGGAATACAACATCCTTATATATTCTTCTTGTAGCATATATTTTTGGCACCCACTTGCTTTCTAGCTCTCCTAGGGTTTTTCACCTAGAAGGAGAAAGATGGGCCAAAAATGCTTATGTTACATTAAAATTCAATGCAATATGGATAGAATAAGGATGAAATATTCCTAGATATAATGCTTGAATGCACTAAACAAATGAGATTAGTTGACTAATGAATAGAAACTAAAGGAAAACATATTGTGTATTACAAAATCATCTTAAAATGAATAGAAAAATGCAACAGAAGTGAATCAAATTGAAATTTTGCACCTGGAACTTTGATGAGGACTGGAAATTGATGTTGGAATGCTGATGATGCTATTTTTTAGGCCTGGAGGGACTCATTCACCATTCTGGGCGAATCAGTCCCAATTTTGGTAAACTGTGCTGGGACCCGTTTTAGACAAAAGGGTACTAAAAAATGTAGAAAACTCAAAACTGACCCTCTGGTGGGACTCATTCACTGCTTATGGTGAATGAGTCCACTTTTGAATTTCTATATTTTCAAAGGTGGATTCTGAAGCTTCCGATCTACACTTTGATGCCCTATAGGTGTCCGCTTCTAAAATTGTTAGATTCGGGTCTGAAAATCACTTTTTGTTGATATTTTGACTTAAAAAAGAGGAGAAAACTTTAGAAACCTTGTAACTTGATCATTTTGTAACTTGATCTTGAATGATTTCCAAGCTTCCAAAAGATCTAAATTTTCATACAAATGAGACAAAAGAGAGAGATGTTGAATGTTAGGGCATGGGGGTTTTCCTTCGTCAAACCCCTTTTAGGTAATTAAACCAAAATGATGAAAGAATGAAATGAAACATGTAATAATGGAATTGATTACCTCTCCATGATATTTATCTTTATTTTTTGCAACAATGGAGGGAGATTCAACTCTTGAATGTCCTGAGAAGCTTTCTTAATAACTTGCAAAGATAAAACCCTAAGTTGCTTGACTTGAGATGGAAGATTTATTGATGAATGAAATGATGAGAGATAAGAGATGAATAAGAGATGTAAAATGAGGATAAAAATGCATATTTATACACATATGTGCCTTAGTATCCTTTTAATACCTCATCACAGGCCGACATGAAGCAAAATTAAACTCAAATTTCACTTTTTTCTCCCTCAAAGGTCAAAATTGATGCAAATGGGACTCATTCACCACACATGGAAAATGGGTCCCACCTGGATGGGACTGATTCACCATGCATGGCGAATGGGTCCCATAGGGGCCAATTTGATAGCTCAGATGCAAAGAGATAAGGAAATAAGTTATAAAATGCAACCTTGTCAGGTATTTGATGAATTAAAGCCTCACGATGCACAATATTGGTTAATAGGGGCCGATTAGTGATGGTGTAAATGTTAAATAGGTCTTGGGAAACATAAATCAATGTCAAACTATGATTAAATACACCATTAAAACACTAAAATGAGGTCCACATAGTGTAAAAGGGAACAAGAACAAATGTGAATGTGCAAGACACATTACAACACTAGTTTATCATTAAGTTTCTATTAAAAACCTACTATATTGATGTAATAATGTTATTAAATACATTTTATAATGTTGAATTATGGATAAATAAGTTTATTATGTCTAGAAAAGCATGAATGTCCATTACAAGACTTTACAACACCTTCAAAAGACATCAATAAACACATTTTATTTAGTGTGCAAGGGTCCAAGACCTAGTGTGGATGCATAAAATACCTCACAACACTAGATTAAGACCTCATTAAGTCCAATTATTATGAATTAATCTCATGTCAAGGAAAAGGGTCCTTTTTTCAATGGAACATTTCGCCCCCACTTTAGTGAGAGGATCAACTTGCTTCATATTCACACTAAAGTAGACATTCAAGAGAGATCTACATGTCCAGATGAAGATGACAAAGAATGAAAAAGATCAAAGGAGGGTTCCAAGCCCCTAGGATCGAAGATCCTAATTCAAGCCCCCAAGATACCAAATCATGCAATGGAAAGAACGAGAAAGAAAGACATATGTACTCTCTCTGGGGCCACAGAAATCCAAGTTTTCTGTGGGGTGAGAAATCCACAACATACTCACTCTGGGCCATGAAACTTCTATTTTTCCATGGGGTGAGAAATCTCAAAAGGTGAGAAACATATGCTAGTTGGTATGCATTCACAAACACAAAGGTGGCTATGGGGAAAATTCATGCCGTTAGGTGGGCTTCCTGCTCAACCATATCAAAGTTATACCTCCTGATAACTTTAATAAGGTGCCACAAAGGAAAATTATTTTTGAGCTCTATGAGGTAAGAAAAACTTTGTATGCTTGACACTCATAGACATTGTTAATGAAAAATAGTGTAAGGATTGTTCAAAGGGATTTTGCTTTGTTCGTGCAAGGTCTCACCTTAGGGAACATTATGCTTAATTTCTCCAAGAGAGGATAAGTGCAAATGATCTCATCTTGTTTCTAAGAGAGGACAAGTGCAAGGAAAAGAAAATCGCACAATGAAATGTGAGTGGTGATGTATGCCCCCACTTTAAAGCGGTTGCGAGCACCCGTACTACGAGCAATTGCTTTAATGTAGAAGAGAAAGGAGAAGACATGAGAGCTTTCTCAGAAATCCCTATGCCAAGTCATATGTTTCTGATAAGCTACATCATGAAAAAGGGGAGTATGTGCTATGTGATCCAACTTAAGGTGCATCATCCACGTCCCAAGCTTGCTCTTATGTATTCATGAAAGGTTAACGATGAGCCAAGGAGGCAACCAAAACGGACATATAAGGATAAGGCTACATATCTTGATGCCCCCACTAGTGCAGGACAAGGGTGAGCCAAAATGATTGATGAAGTGCATGTGAGAGTGAAAATCAATAGTAATTAGAGGAATGAGGTGCCCCCACATAGAAAAGCTTACCAAACTCCTAAAAATGTTGTATTTTATGACTCAAAGAATTACATTCATTAGTGGAGTGACCATGAACTCTATGATAGGTGCAAAATAAAGTCTTGGAATAACATTTCTTTCAAGTTCTAGGGGCAGGGTGATCAAGTGATCTTGGAGGAGTCTCGACAAGATATCCTCTTGATTAATGGTAGAAGATGGTCTTGTGGTTTGTTTCAAAGATACATCTTGCTTAGTAGTGGATTTCATACTTACACAAGTGTCTCTATATTGTGATATTTTATTCTTCTCATTATAGGAAGGTATAAAATCTAACGAATTCAAATTATGAACATTTTACGAGATTAAATTGACATTAAGTGAAGCTTTAGTTAAAGGATCATGTTTAATACTACTAGTTGTTAAGAATGATGTAGGAATGTGTTTTGTGAGATTGTTGATGTTGAGTGAAGGTTTGGACAAAGGACAATAACCAAGACCATGGGTTGTTTGTTGTGTGTTAGGCTCTATAGGGTTGCGAATACCTTGTTCTCAAGTACCACATCCTTTTCCACTATATCCCTATTATTTTATGAATTCATGCACTTTTCCATAAATAATTTTCATTGCTTTTGAATTGGATGGTTTTTCATTATTGTTTTCATTAAAGGTTGTTGTGTATTTTTCTTTGTTTTCTAAAGTGGTGAAGGCGGATGCTTTTGAACAACCATCATGTCAATTCAAAAGCATCTGCCTCCACCACTTTAGACAACAAAGAAAACTACACATCAACCTTTGACAAACACAATAATGAACAACCACCCAATTCCAAAGAAATGAAAATTCTTTATGGAAAAGGGTATGAACTCATAAAACAATAGGGATATAGTGGAAAAGGATGTGGTTCTCAAGAACAAGGTATCTACAACCCTATAGAGCCTAACACACAACAAAAAACCCATGGTCTTGGCTATTGTCCTTTGTCCAAACCTTCACTCAACATCAAAAATCTCACAAAATGCATTCCTACATCATCTTTAATAACTAGTAGTATTAAAACCTACATGGTCTTTCTTTTGGGCAGCTTGTTCTTCTTGGTGTGGGTTTCAGGTCCCCTTAAAACTTGATGGTTTCTAGTCCATTCAAAACCTGCTTTTCCTCTTATCAAAAACAACTAGTAGTATTAAACATCATCCTTTAACTACACCTTCGCTTAATGTCATTGTCATCTCACAAAATGTTCATAATTTGAATTCGTTAGATTTTATACCTTCCTATAATGAGAAGAATAAAATATTGCAATCTAGAGACACTTGTGTAAGTATGAAATCCACTATTAAGCAAGATGTATCTTTGAAACAAACCACAAGACCATCTTCTATAATTAATCAAGAGGATATCTTATCGAGACTCCTCCAAGGTCAATTGATCACCCTCCCCCTAGAACTCAAAATAAATATTATTCCAAGACTTTATTATGCGCCTATCATATAGTTCATGGTCACTCCACTAATGAATGTAATGCTTTGAGTCATAAAATACAACATTTTTTAAGAGTTTGGTATGCTTCCCTATGTGGGGGCACCTCATTCGTCTAATTGCTATTGATTTTCACTCTTGCATGCACTTCATCAATCATTTCGGCTCACCCTTGTCCTGTATTCAGTGGGGGCATCAGGATATGTAGCCTTATCCTTGTATGTCCTTTGTGGTTGCCTCCTTTGGCTCATCGTTAACCTTTCATGAATACATAAGAGCAAGCTTGGGATGTGGATGATGTGCCTTAAGTTGGCTCGCATATGACATATGCCCCTCTTCCATGACGTAGCTTATCATAAACATATGACTTGGCATGGGGCTTTTCGAGTAAGCTCTCATGTATTCTTCTTTCTCTTCTACTTTAAAGCAATTGCTTGCAGTACAACTACTCACAACTACTTTAAAGTGGGGGCATACATCACCACTCACATTTCATTGTGCGATTTTATTTTTCTTGCACTTGTCCTCTCTTAGAAACAAGATGAGATCATTTTCAATTATCCTCTCTTGGAGACATTAAGCATAATGTTCCTTAAGGTCAGACCTTGCATGAACAAAGAAAAATCCCTTTGAACAATCCTTACACTATTTTGCATTAACAATGTCTATGAGTGTCAAGCATATGAAGTTTTTCTTACCTCATAGAGCTTGAAAATCATTTTCCTTTGTGGAACCTTATTAAAGTTATTAGGAGGTATAACTTTGATATGGTTGAGTGGGAAGCCCACCTAGTAGCATGACTTTTCCCCATAGCCACCTTTGTGTTTGTGAGTGCATACCAACTAATATATGTTTCTCACCTTTTGGGATTTCTCACCCCATGGAAAAATAGAAGTTTCGTGGCCCTAGAATGAGTATGTTGTAGACTTCTTACCCCGCAAACAACCTAAAGTTCTGTGGCCCCAAAATGATCCTAGGGGCTTGGCCACCTCCTTTGATCTTTGTCATTATTTGTCATCTACATCTGTACATGTAGATCTCTCTTGAATGTCTACTTTAGTGCGAGTTTGAAGCAAGTTCATCCTCTCACTAAAGTGGGGGCTAAATGTGTCATAGAAAAAATGACCCTTTTGCTTGACATGGGATTAATTCATAATAAATGGACTTAATGAGGTCTTAATCTAGTGTTTTGAGGTATTTTGTGCATCCACACTAGGTCTTGGACCCATGCACACTGAATAAAATGTGTTTATTAATGTCTTGTGAAGGTGTTGTAAAGTCTTGTAATGAAATTTCACGCTTTTCTAGACTTAATAAACTTATTTCTCCCTAATTCAACATTATAAAATTCATTTAATAAAATTATTACATCAATCTAGAAGGTTTTTAACTAAAACTTAATCATAAACTAGTGTTGTAATGTGTCTTGCACATTCACATTGGTTCTTGTGCCCTTTTAGGCTATGTGGACCTCATTTTAGTGGTGTAAAGTGGATTTAATCTCACTTTCACATTTATTTTTATGTCCTAGCACTTATTTAACATTTACATCATCACTACTAGGCCCCTATTAACCCATATTGTGCATCCAAAGGCTTTAATTGATCAAATACCCAACAAGGTTGCATTTTAGACCTTATTTCCTTATCTCTTGGCATCTGAGCTGCCAAATTAGTCGTTGTGGGACCATTCACCATGCATGGAGAATCAGTCCTATCCAGGTGGGACCCATTCACCATGTGTGGCGAGTGAGTCCCATTTGGCTCAATTTTGACCTTTGAGTGGGAAAAAAGAGTGAAATTTGAGTTTAATTTTGCTTCATGTCGACCTGTGATGAGGTATTAGCGGGATACTAAGGCACATGTGTGTATAAATATGTGTTTTTCTCCTCATTTTACATCTCTTATTCATCTCTTATCTCTCATCATTTCATTCATCCACAAATCCTCCATCTCAAGTCAAGCAACTTAGGGTTTTATCTTTGCAAGTCATTAAGAAAGCTTCTAAGGACATTCAAGGGCTGAATCTCCCTCCATTATTGCAAAAAATTCAAGATCAACATCATGGAAAGGTAATCAATTCTATTATTGCATGTTTCATTTCACTCTTTCATCATTTTGGTTTAATTACCTAAAAGGGGTTTGACCAAGGCAAACCCCCATGCCCTAACATTCAACATCTCTCTCTTTTGTCTCGTTGGTATGCAGATTTAGATCTTTTGGAAGCTTGGAAATCATTGAAGATCAAGTTACAAGGTTTCTAAAGTATTATCCTCTTTTTTTAAGTCAAAATATCAACAAAAAATGATTTTCAAACCCGAATCTGACAATTTCAGAAGTGAACACCTATAGGGCATCAAAGTGCATATCGAAAGCTTCAGAATCCACCTTTGAAAATCAAGAAATTCAAAAGTGGAATCATTCACCATAAGTGGTGAATGAGTCCCACCACAGGGTCAATTTTGAGTTTTTTGCATTTCTAAGTACCCTTTTGTTAGAAACGGGTTCTGACATAGTTTACCAGAACTAGGACTGAGTCACCCAGAATGGTGAATGAGTCCCTCTAGGCCTAAAAAATAGCATCATCAGCATTCCAACATCAATTTCTCATCCTTATCAATGTTCTCGGTGCACACTTTCAATCGGATTCACTTCGATTGAATTTTTCTATTCATTTCTAGATGATTTTTTAATACACAATGTGTTTTCAAACAATTTATTTTCCTTTAGTTTCTATTCATTAGTCAATTAATATCTCATTCATTTATTGCATTCAAGCATTATATCTAGGCATATTGTATCCTTATTCTATCCATATTGTATTGACTTTGAATGTAACATAAGAATTTTTGGCCCATCTTTCTCCTTCTAGGTGAAAAACCCTAGGAGAGCTAGAAAGAAAGTGGGTTCCAAAAATCTATGCTACAGTTCTGAACATGTAGAATAGGTTCCAAAGTTTGAGGCTGGGAGTTCAAACTCTAGTTCAAGTTCAGCCCAAGTTTTTAATTTCCCTTCAACCACAATGTCCCCAAAGGTTTTGACACCTTTTTTATTCCAATTCTTCATAGAACAGCCCTGTAACAAAGCAAGGGGCTTATTGTTATAAGACACATTCCACTAGATGGAACTATAGCACTAAGATTTGGCATTGTTCATAAGGGTTATATCATTGTACATAAAAAAAGCATTGTGCTTGATTATCTCCCAGGCCTTCCAAAGGCTCCTATAGACCACCAACCCTACTAGGGACATAAAGGACTTACTCATGAGAATGTCACTCAAGGGAAGCTTTTTCCACTTGAGCTTTTGCTTGCTTAGGAGTAGACATATTGATGTTATTCCTTACTAGCACTTTCCAAGGCTCATTACCATCTAAGGCTATCACAATCCACTTGGCAACAAGGGCTAAGCCTTGCATTCTTAAATATTTTAGGCCTAAGCCCCCTTGCATCTTACCTAAACAACAATATTCTCATTTCACAACATGCTTTTTCTTTCTGCCTTTCCCATCTGACCAAAGGAAGTTCCTTATCTTTTTATGAATTTCGTTGACCTCGTAACTAAAGTAGAACCAGACTAAAGCGAAGTATATTCTATAGGATGAGAGAACCTTTTGACAGACTCGAATCCTCCCCTCAAGGGAAAGGTAGTGCTTATTCCAATTATCTATCTTTCTCTCAAGTTTACCTTTGACGCAATTGCACATTTCCTTGAGGTTGGGATCAATAGCAAAGGGGATATCGAGGTACCTCACCTGTAGATTTGAACCCCCCATTGGAAGGTGAGGTCTTTGAACCACTCCAGTGGGTTGCTTTCCCAACCAAGTGCAATAAATTTGGTACTGTTAACTTTTTCCCCAAAATCCTTACAAAATACCTACAATTTCTTCATTAAATATTCAATGTTCTACTTGTAAAGTTCTAGGAAAAGAGTTGTATCATTCGTGAATTGGACATTGAGAAATTCCCTCTCATCATGAAATGATACCATTGAGTCCCTCAGTAGGTAGAAGAGGGCATCATAAGCTATTACAAATAATGTTGGTGCTAGGGGGCAACCTTATCGAATAGACCTTTCCAACCTGATTTCCTCAAAAAATTATCATTTACATCAAGATGTGCATTAGCATCCTTGAGCAGAATATCCACCATCCTATAGAAGAAGATCAAAAGCCCAAAGGCCTGGAGGATATAAGAAAACACCTCACTCAATTCTATCATATGCCTTCTCAAAACCCAAGAGAAGCATCGTGGCATTTTGCTTTGAAGTCTTGGCCCACTGTAGAGCTTCCCAACTAGTGACCATATTTTCAAGAATGTACCTACCTTTATGAATCTTGTTTGAGTAATGTTGATAAACTTAGGGAGATTGTTGGTAAATCTTAAAGCTAGGACCTTGGCCAACACTTTGTAGGACACATTGAGGAGGGTTATTGCTTGCAAATATTTTATCATTGTTTTATCCCCTCCCTTAGGTAGCAGTTTAATAATTCCTTTGTTGATCATGCTCCCCAAGGATCCTTTGATCATGGCTTCTTCATATACTTGGAGCAAGTCTTCGCACACCCAATCAAAAAATCACTTGTAAAATTTGACTAACATGCCATCATGGCCTAGTGATTTTTCATTGTTCATTGAGGTGATGTTTTTTCCAATTTCATCTTTGGACATGGCTTCTGGAAGTTTGGAAAACTCCTCTTTAGAGATTTTTTCGAAATAAGCTGCTGAATTATGTCCCTTGCCTTATAGAAATCCTCTGAGCCCTCCTCTAAGGTGAAGAGCTCCTTATAAAAAGTCCTGAAAGTGTTTTAGGATCTCCCCTTAGTTTGAGAACATACTTACCCCATCCCATATCTAGTTTATCTGGTCCTTTATGATTTTATCCTTGAGGTATTTAAAGAATAATACGGTTCACCTATCACCACAAGCTAGCCAATTAAGCTTGGACCTTGTTTTTAGCCCATTTATTTTGTGGGCTTCGACCTTCCTTAAATTTTCTGACACTTACCATCCCTTGCCTCAACATTAAATCACTTGGGGCTTCCTAAAACCTTGATTCAGAATCGAGGAGGGCCTCTTGAAATTCATTTTCCACCATCCTTGCATCCTTGGCACACTTTTTACCAATCGTTTGGAAGAGTTTTTTTCCAACTCTTAACATTAGTGTTCCATCTTTCTATGACACTTTCCTCTTTTAAAATCCATTTATTAATATCGCTTAAGGATAAAATAGCTTCCCTGCAATCTTCATCTTTTAGTAGACTTGCATTTAGAATGAAGGTGTATTCTTTCTTGTCTCTTTAGGTCTAGTTTGGGAGAACACTAGTTCACCCTTGATAGGGTGATGATCTAAGAGAGTATAGGTGTATACACACACTTACACACCCTTCTCATTTGGGATAATGTTGAAGAAGTCTTTATTAGCATAAATTATATCTAGCCTACAGTAAATTATATTGCCCCCTTTTTGAGCATTGCACCAGGAGTACCAAAACCCCTTGCATTCTTTCTTCCCTTTTTCCATTGGATCTATAAGGTTAATCTTATGCTTCAATCTAAACCAAAAGTGTTTCTCGTTCCCCTTCCAAGATATATCCATACCTCCCCATTTATCCTCCACCTATTCAACCATATAGAAGTCCCCCTTGATAATCTAGGGTACCTTAGGGAGAGTGGCCATCCATTGCCATATCCTTATCCTATCCTTGTGGTCATTGGGGGCATATACAGAGCATACTCAAGATACCAAGTCATCTTTCTTGATAGTTAACCATACCACCCTATTGCAAGAAGAAACACCACTTTCCTACACCAAATGGGCCCAATGATTTTCTATTAGAATAGCTACCCATCCCCTTCCTCTTTCATGCAAGGTAGTGAAAAAGGATTCCCCATTCCAAAAAAACTTGAGGTTTGTCTCTAGTGTGAACCGAACTACCTTGGTTTCCTAAACAAGAAAAAAGTCTTTTATTTTTTATTAGGTTTAGGAACCTTCTAATTACATATTTATAGTCAAGGGACATGAGTCCCTTGACATTCCAAGACACATAGTTAATGTTCATCATCCACTATCATAGCATTTTCTCCTTGGTCACTTCTAAATTGTTCAAAACACTTAGGAAACTTATCATTTGTTTCCACCCTTTTTGCCGAGGGCGACTAGATGATCAAGCTTGTTTTCTTACTATTTCTTTTTTCCATCACTGGGATTTTACTCAGCTTTATTGAGTTTCAGTTTTTCCTTGGCCTCCAAGGGCCATATTTTATGTGGGATTCTATTTACACCTCCCTTGAATGACGTTCTCATGAATAGATTCATCTAGTCCTTTCTTCTGGTCAGGGTTTTCACTTTCATCTCCATATCCATATTGTTTTGATGGCAACTCGCATGGGTTTTCTGTTCTCCTTGTTTCTTTTGGCCACATTTTTTGCAAATCTCTGCTTTTTCATTTTTCTCTTCTGTGGAAGGTGATTTTTCTGGTTTGCAATCAGATCTTGGTTTCGAACATGGTATCAGAGCCTTGATTTGTAGCCCCTTCTCAGATTTTTTGAGAAAATCATTGCAGGGTTCGTCCGGGATTCCTCGAGGATATCATGCCTTGAGTAAATCTATGAGGCATTTTGGATCAGATCAGGCCTCACCATTAGATTCAGAGCACCGGAGAAAGTCAGGATTGACTTTTATTTTCTAGATTTTGGCCATCGTTTGCCAAATCCATGAGGGTTTCAAGCTAGGAGATTTTTTGCAAGTTCTGGAGGTAGCCAATTTTTTGGAGCAGTTTGGGGAGAAATGGAGGTCACCATTGCGTTCACAGCAGCCAAAAACCCTAAGAACACCCTTCATTTCATCTATTTCTGAGCAGTTGGTCTGGAAGGCAAAAAAAAATTGCCAGGGAGGCCGTACGGCTTCCCCAGCTCACTTCTCGAGGCTCATTTTTTGAAAAAAAATTTAAATTTTTTTTTAAAATAGTGTTTTTTCAGAATATTTTATGTGTTGCCAATTGAAATCGATGTGCCGCCCGTGCTCCACCCGGCAGCCACCAGGAAGCCACCCGCTGACCACTCAAGCCAACGGTGCCATCCATTGGCCACCGGCCGCGCTATCCCCTAAGGGCTTATCCATCAGCCACCACGGTCATATGGGGGATCGGGCACTATGCACCTAGCCCCCGGCCGGCCTCCAGCTCTAGCCCATGGTCGTATGGGCGACCAAGGGCTCCACCCCCAACACCCTATCTACCAGCCCCTGGTCACGCATAGGACCAGGGGCTTATTTTTTTTAGCCCCTGGGCGCCCTACAACCCTTATTGGGCATTTTGGAGCACCTTTCACTAAATTGGGTATATTTTTTGCCTACGATCTCTGTTTTGTGCAAACAAGATACCATTGGAAAGCTGATTCTGACGCCAATCCAGTGGTACTAGTTCTTTTTACCAGATCTTGCTCTAGATTTATTTTTCAGGCCTTTGAACGTAGATGTTATTTTCACTCTGGAGGGCATATATGGGTCCAATGATTTTCTATTAGAATAGCTACCTATCCCCTTCCTCTTTCATGCGAGTTAGTGAAGAAGGATTCCCCATTCCAAAAAAACTTGAGGTTTGTCTCTAGTGTGAACCGAACTACCTTGGTTTCCTAAACAAGAAAAAAGTCTTCTTTTTTTTTAGGTTTAGGAACCTTCTAATTACATATTTATAGTCAAGGGACATGAGTCCCTTGACATTCCAAGACACACAGTTAATGTTCATCATCCACTATCATAGCAGTTTCTCCTTGGTCACTTCTAAATTGTTCAAAGCACTTAGGAAACTTATCATTTGTTTCCGCCCTTTTTGCCAAGGGCGACTAGATGATCAAGCTTGTTTTCTTACTATTTCTTTTTTCCATCACTGGGATTTTACTCAGCTTTATTGAGTTTTAGTTTTTCCTTGGCCTCCAATGGCCATTTTTTATGTGGGATTCTATTTATACCTCCCTTGAATGACGTTCTCATGAATAGATTCATCTAGTCCTTTCTTCTGGTCAGGGTTTTCACTTTGATCTCCATATCCATATTGTTTTGATGGCAACTCGCATGGGTTTTCTATTCTCCTTGTTTCTTTTGGCCACATTTTTTGCTATTACTTGACACATGTCAGATTCATCACTTCACACTTCAGTTAAGAGATTATGTTTCTTGATCCTCATTGGTTCAGATTCTTCTCAATTTGAGGGCCATGTTTTTTAAGGTTATTGTTCGAGAGTCTATTTTTGGTACTCCTTCCCATGGAAGAGTTTCAGTCACAGTTTGGCATCGGCATCGAGATACAAGGCTTCCAAATTTTTTCATCATGTCATATCCTATTACTTCACAGATTCTAGGGTTGTTCCAGTTTGTGAGTTTTTGAGTGTTCCATGGCATCGGGTTTGCTGTCACTTTATCATGATTCTAGTTTTGGTTTCAGTTGTAGACAGAAGTATCTTTCCTTGCTTGCCAGATTCAGGTTCCAGTATTACTCCACAGTGTTCTTCCAGTGCTTCTTGCAGCAGTCATCTCATTGTAGGGGGGTTTTGTCCCACTGGGTTTTCCTTCTCTACCTCATTATTGCATTTGTACTTGCGTACCTAATCAAGCCTTGTTGTCAGGACCCATTCATGTTTTCTTGCATTCATCTTAGTTTTAGGTGCATGATTTATTTGCTTCTCCCTAAGTTGCACTTATGGGGGGGTGTTGGTGTAATTAATTATTAATTACACATTTACATAAGTTTACTTAGGTAATTATTTAATTCCTAGGTTAATTAGTTGTCATCCTTATCTTGTTGAACTATCTTGTTTCCCAAGGTAAGATTAGGGTTATGCATATCTTTCTTTTATAAATAAAATCATTATCATGTAATTATTGAATTCTCGAATATTAATGTTGCACATCTTTTTGCGATGGCTCTTTCTTTTTTGTTTTTCTCTTATGTGGAAGGTCTATTCTGGTTTGCAAATCTAATCATGGGTTTCTAACATTCATCACCCTTTATAATAGGATCCTCAAACTCAAAAGAAGTGTTAGTATTGCCTTCTTGCTCTATCTTTCAGCCCTCACAAGCTAGAGATTCCTCAAGAGGCTGGTTGATAGGAGGTTAGTTGATAGGAGGATTTGGACTGACGAGGGGTTGGATTGATTCAACCTCAGAATTTGAGACAATGGTAGGCTTGTGAGTTTTGTCGGCGGCATCAGAGGATCTGACATTAGCCTCAACAATTTTATTGATAGCATTGCTTCGATGGAAGGTCTGTTTAAATGCCAAGTCATCTGAGCTTCCGCTCAAACCCATAGGATAACCCTTGTTTGAATTTTGCCTCTCCAGGCTGAAAGCAAAGGAGTTGGAGCCTTTTTTAAATTGGTATTAGAGTTCAAGATTGCATTATTCTTTAGGTTGAGAAAATTTTCTTCTATCCTTTTCCTAATTTTCCTTACTGTAAGCTATTGGGCATTCAGCTTTTGAAGGACATGGGTTTGCCTAGTCTCCCCTTTCCAAGAGGTCTGATGAGGAGAGCAATTGGAATCAGTTTGAACATTAGGGTTAAGATGTTGCACATTTACCCATCTAACATTTTCTTCTGGTTCAAGGATATTGAATGAGTTAGAGAGATAAGGATCATGGTTTCTAGTGCTAGAGGGAGTGTTGACTATGTCCAAAATAGCATCTACCTCACTCCTATGATCAACACTTTCTTTTTCGAGTGGCCAAACATTGGCACTCTGGTCCAAAGTTAAATTCTTTAGTAAATTGCACATGATGATGACTACCATTTTCTTCCAGGTTGCCATGAGAATCACAAGTGCCCAAGTTAGGGTTCAAATTGGGTTTAGGTTTCTTGATAGAATGTTTAAGATTTTGAGTATAATTTATGTACTAAAGTTTAAGTTATGAAGGTGTAATTTGGGATGGAGTAACTTTGATCCCTCATAGGGAAATGGATAAATTATGACATTTTCATGTCAATTATAATTCCTCTAGGTTGTCCCTATTACGGTTCCACTATTTTTGGTTTTATCTTGTTGCTAAATGATGAATGAATCTATTGATTAGTTTATCATGTTCTCCACATATTTAAATATTGATTTCAACCCTATGATATTTTTACATGAGTCCCTTCTCTCTATTACATTGACTTTCCTATTTACCATTAGCATTTTCTCTAGCTTATACAAATAAAAAATAGGATAAATATTTGAAGATGCTTTTTTTCTTAAGATCCTATATGTAATTTCATTTTTTTATTTGAGTCATTATAATAAGTAAAACCAAACTATCCACTCTTGAATGTTTTTGGTGCTATAATAAATTACTTTAAGAACTTTATTTTCACTCTTATATCCTACTTTAAATTATATTTTCTTATTGATGACATTTCGCTTAAAATATTATGCTAGAAATTTTTTATTCTTTTCAAAATTAAAGTATAGTTGTCTTTCTTTAATAATTTAACCTCTTTCTAAGATTCCAAATTTAAATTTGATACTTCATATAATTTTATATATTAAACCCTAGTCATTAGAAACTACAAAAGAAAAGAAAACAAATAAAAACTATATTTTAATAATATATTCCAATGAGAAGGTTATATATAATTTATAAAAACTTGACTTTAAGACTATATGGAGCTATCATAGAAACCTAAAATTTCATACCTTTCCTTTTTTCTAATTTCATAAGATGTCTCTAGAAACACATTGGGTCCCTTAGGAGATGTAAATTCTCCTTACCTAGCTTGTCACTAACCAAAGTCAATTTAACATATATTTATTTTTCTTTTCCATAATATTTATAATTTTTATTTCCCTTTACACCTAACCCATTCACATGCAATATGGTTTGCATTCAATAATCTACCATGATTTATTCCTAGTTCAAATGAATTTGATATTTTTTTACACGTAACGATTATTTCAATTATGGAATATGATAGAAATAATGCCATTTTTAACTATAAGTCTCTAAATAGTTTTTTCCCTATGGCTAATATAATATATGTTTTCTAATAATATTTATGTCTTAAAGTTTATGTTGACAAGGTGTAATATGTGATGCAGTAACTT
Source organism: Sequoia sempervirens (assembly GCA_007258455.2). NCBI lineage: Eukaryota > Viridiplantae > Streptophyta > Pinopsida > Cupressales > Cupressaceae > Sequoia > Sequoia sempervirens. The sequence continues at coordinate 343,554,047 of VDFB02353493.1, read as the reverse complement.
TAAAACCTTGAGGTAATGGAAAAATGACCTTTGTGTGGTAATTTTGATTCTTCTAGGTTGTTCTTATTGAGGTTCAACTACTTATGGAAGTGGCTTTGTGCTACATGATGAAGGAATCAGTTGATGAGTTATCATGTTCACCAGTTGTTTTCAACATTGATTGGCATACTATAATGTTGTTATATGGGCCCCTTTTTTACCATCACATTAAGCTTTCGTATATATTATTAGCTCATTTTCTAGAGTTTAGGCATGACAAATAAGACCAAAACATGATGATGCTTCATTTTGTTATGATCCTATACGTACTTCAAGAAATTTGTATTTTAATAATTATAATATGTTAAACCAAACTATTGACTCTTAACAGTTTGTGGTTCTATGATAAATTTTCTTTCATAACTTTTTTCCATTTATACTTGCTAGTTTAGACTTTATTAATTTATAAATAACTATTATCTTACAACATTTTGCAAAGAATTCTAAATATTTTTTAATATTAAAATATATTGACTTCAGTTTTATAATTTTACCTCACTTTGTAAGATCCCAATTTTAAATTTGATACTCATAAAAATTAATATTTAGTGAACAAAGGTTGTATTTTAATATGCCATGGCATGAATACGATATGTATACTTTACAAAAATCTTCACTTTAGAGTGAGGTTTGTTATGGCACGCCGGAAATATGCTGCAGAGATTCGAAACCCTAAGAAGAGGGGTTTCAGACTTTGGCTTGGCACCTTCAATACAGCCGAAGAAGCTGCAGTGGCATATGACCTTTCGGCTTTGCAACTGCGCGGTTCGAAGGCTATTCTCAACTTCCCTATCAACGTTGAGTCCGGAATGTATGTGAATCCCTTTTCTCAATCATTCTTTTCACACAGAAAACCAGAGGAGAAGGAAAAGGAAATATCGCACTAGAAAAGGATGGAATGATCCATAACTCTATTAGAAATTGTGCACAGCTCTATGATTTAGAATTTTATTTTTTTTATACTTTTTGATTTAATAGTTAGAGTAATGAAAAATTACAACTCCGCAGGTTGAATAAGTATCAGTTAGGATTTGTAGATGTGTCATCATCAGTCAGTCTGATGTCAAACGAATTTGAGTTAGCTGTCCATTTACTTATCAGGTTTGTAAGAAGTTGTTGAGCTTTTGTTTTAAAGCTGCAAAGGATCTGATCTCTGTTGGGTTGCCGTTAAACTGTGTCCGAAAGGAAGCTGCGGGGTTGCCTTATTTGCTGACTTCTCCAGTTACGTCTGACCGGGGAGTTTCAATCTTTGATCTCGTCAGCGCAGATTGTGTGTTGCAGATTGTCTGCAAATAATTTCCAGTAATACATTTTCATGGTAAAATGACAAGGGGGCTTGATATTGCCTCAACTTTGCAATTGCCATTTGCATACCCAAGTACAACTTTACTCTTATATGTGCGATTTTGTCTGTTAAGCATGGCAAATCTAACGGATTCACATCTAACCGAATCGAAAAGTTAGATGGCACAAACCATGTTTATTAACAATTTAAGAGTTAGCCTCTATCATGAACAATACTAAGACTTGGCCTGAATTCACCGTTCAACATTGGCAGAGAAGACAATGTAAGCAAATTTTCTCGTGTATGTTTGTCAAGGATTCTATCATAACCCATAAATGGAGATCAATACATCATCGATATGTGGACAACAATGAAATGTTTGTATAAATTTACAAATATAAATTGATTTTATTTATTTTTTAAACAAAATTACTTTCAATCATGAATGTCTTAGTGATTAGTTTTCTAAAGTTGAAGAATTGATAGATAAACTTGTGGATATCGGTGAACAAGTTTCTACAATCAATTTAGTTTCTATTACTTTAGTTTGGCTATGAGAGAACATGCACCTTTTTAAAATTTACTTGGCATACTTTAACAAGAAGAGGAAAAGAGGAAGCATGTGGACAGGCAATTTCAAACTGAAAACTTAGTGTCAATGGCCGAGGAAATGAAGCCATCCAATGGAAAGCAATGAAACAATATTACAAAGGTAATGAAAAAATACAAACGACATAAATCTGAAGACAAAAGGTATAAATATAGGATATCATTTAAGTCAAATGTTAAAAGAAGAAAAATAAAAATTGTTATTACTATTGTAGATTTGGACTCTTTGTATACAAATACATTAAATTTTTTTTTGAAGTAATCTAAAAATAATAAAAATGAAGGAATAATTGTTAAAGGTGACGATAAGATAAATGGTGACTTCAATAATTTTAAGTTATTTCTTTTAGATGTCATTAATTTGCATGAATAGATGCCTACAATTGTTGGTTTATATATTCAAGGGGCAGCTATTCATAGGTCATTAAATAGAGATTGGTTTGAAGTCCTTCATGAGAAAACTTAAGGTAGTAAGATCTACCTAGCGAATGATAGGTCTCATGATTAAAAAAATAAAATTATTGTGATATAACCATAATGTTGCCTGATGAACATATAAGAAAACTTGGAAATGTGATATTTTGTATAGGAATGAAGAAGAATAGATTATTTTTTAGCAATAAAAATTCAGAGCTTAAAATTTGAATTCATGAACATAGATATCACAATCAAGGACATTTAAGATCACTAAAAAGTGATAGTTGAAGGAACCATGATAGGGGGCTTATAGAAACTAGGTGTAGTTGTAGAAAATACTAAATTAATGACATTTATGTGTGTGTAAATAGAAGAATTATGACACATGAGCTATGGTTGCTTTAATGTTAGAGATCTTGTCTCTATAGAAAGAAAATAAATGATGGAAAGTGTATTAATTTATAAGAATAAACATATTAGTGTGATGGTTCTACACTAGGAAAGAAAAATGGGAGTCAATTTCCTATAAGCATAAATAAAAGGAAATGAAATATTATCAAATTAATAAATATAGGTGTGTGTGGTCCTAAGAAAGCCAAGACACTTTATAACTTACATATATTTATTCATCATGAAACTAGATCCACATGGTTCTATTTCTTAAGAGGTAGGAGTGAAGTTCTAAATGCTTCAAGGAAATCAAAACTATAGTAGAAAAAAAACTATTCACAATATTAATATTCTTCAATTATGTTTTGATTAAATTAAAACTAGAAGGGACAGTACCTATTACAAAACAACCATAGAGGAAAACTAGCAATTCACGAGTAGTGAGGAAACCAAAAAAAGTAAACATAAACTATAGCTTAAACAATTCCACTAGCAGTGATAAAAACAAAAAGAAACCCACAAAGCTAGGACCAACACAAATCACCAAACCAATAGACACTACTAGTCTCCCAAAAGATTGAGTGTAGTTATTGCATTCCATTCCTGCTCCAAAAATTGGAGCTTCTTTTCAAAAGACACAAGCCCCTGAAGATTGGCCTAGGTATATGTCATGACGTCACGAGACGAGGTGTCCAACTTCTTGCCCTTCTTCTTCTTGTCAAGACCATCATCCACACCTTCCACCAGTCGCTTCCCCTAGCTCTTCCTTAATTCATCTTGAAAGACCTGAAGGGTGAGAGTCATATTTTTAACTATTTCTTTGTTGTAGTTGGTGATAATCCTCAAGCACTCCATTGTGTTCTCTTAGTTCTGGTGGATGGCATCAATCTCGATTACAAGACTCTTCTTTTCTTCCTCAGTACCAACTATGTCTCGAAGATCATCTAGCTCTTTTTCCCACCTTTCCCACCTCTCAAAGGATCTGGATTGATCTAGAACCTTACCTTCCAATATTTGAATTCTTTCTTTAATAGTGACCAACTGACCTAGGAGCTATTTCATAATATATTTCTAAACATTAATATTCCCTGAAATTTCATTCAATTTCTTGGTTAAGGGCTTGGCCGGGAGGTGAATCAACCTAGGAAAAATACCCCATTACTCCAAGTTGATGCACAAGTTAGGAGAATTATGGGGGTTAGGTTCATAAATGGGAGGGGAATTGGGAACCTTCGGGTCATGGCCCTGAGTCAAGGAGTGAACATGACTGTTAGCTGAGGTTGGATTCCAAGAATCGTCCTCATCCATAATTATCAGAGTCATCTATCCTAGAGGAAATGGGCATGTTTGTGGGCTCCGACAGGGGAGTACATTTGATAGGGACAGGGGGGTATTATCATTAATAGGGGTTTTTCCCCGAATCCTACTACTATAGTGAATGGACGTGGGAGTTTCATCGATCATGACATAGGGGCTAGGTTCCCCATGGGGGTTGGTGGGGTCAATAATAGTCAAGGTTTACTTGCACACAGTAGTAGGGGAAGGAAGTAGTGTAGAATGAAACTTGCATAAGTGCAAAATGAGGCTCTAGCGAATGGGAAATTTCTTTCATTTTTCCTAGACATTCCTAATAAACGGCTCAAGCAAAGACATGAGCCAAAAGGGGAAATTCATCTTAATATTATTCCTAAGATCATTGAGCATAGAGAAAAGGTGGGTGTGAAAGCAACAAAACTACCCTTCAAGAGTGACATACCTCATAAGAATTATAGTAATGGCACTCTAAACACTAGGTAGGTCTGCATTATTGAAACCATTCTACAACATGTTTACCTTCACGCCCTCTTTAAGGAATTGTTTCATATCCTCCTGGTAGTGGCTTTTCAACTTGCATGGGATGCAAATCCCTTCCATATAAAGCTCCATCACCTCTCCAATAGGATCAGGGGTCACCATAAAACACACCCCACCAACAATAACAGTCCCATCCACCCAAGAATTGGAAAATTCCAAAGAAATTTTGTGGTGAACACCCTACATTCCCTCCACATACGAGGCTAGGTTGCCTCTTTCAAGAATATCCTAGAACTCCTTATCTTGCTTCCAACCATCACAGTTAGTCGACTCATCCTAGACCAAAGCCCCTACCATGGCGGAACCCACAAGATTCAAAGCAAAGAAACACCAATTATGGAAGTATTAATACAAAAACTAGAACTGTCGGCATTAATAAAAATATATAGAATGATTAGCAAGCTTAAGTTGTCATAAATTACAAGCATGGTAACCATCAAAATGAGCCAACAACAAATCCAAATCAATCTCATTTGGATAGTACTTTGACGTCATTTTGAATTAATTCAAGCACTTGGCTTGGTAAATGGCATATATCATCCCATTTTACTATATTTGGATTAAAAGCTCCAACATTTGGTAAGGAATCAACAACTTTATTGTCGCTCCTATACACGTGATTCACACTGCAATTCCCAAGAGAATTCATGAGATTGCGAGTTGAGGACACTATGTCCTGAAGAGTCTAGCAAGGAAAGGCAAGCCCAATCATCATAAGAATCATATTCCATGAGTCCCCTTCAATGATTACGTTAAGAGCCTAGCTTGTGTGGAAATTTTGATGTCATGGAAGGTCGCCGCCACCTAAGAAAAACTAGAGGACTAAACCCCCATATTAACTGCATAAGCCAACACAAGCTTTCCCTTATGGTCACAGATGACCCCACCCCCACCACCTGACCTAGGTTGGGTTTGGCCAAGCCATCAAAATTGAGCTTCAACTAGCCAAGCACGAGGGGGGGGGGACCATGGTGTGCTTCGTTTGTCCATAGGGATAAGAGAGCTGAGGGAATTAAGGGTCCCATAAAGATTCTGTAAGTTGAAGTAATCAAGACCTCTAGGTCATTAGGATTTCTATTAGGCTTACAAGAGGTAGCCAAAGTCAACTCAAAAACCTGACTGATAATTTTATTTTCCACCACTTACCATGGAGAACTTTTATTTTTGAACACTTTATTATTACACTTCTTCCATAGTGCCCACTCTATGAAGAACAAAAAATGCCACCAAAGCTCAACAAGCAGGGGGTGGGACACCAGGGGGGACCAGGAGTCCAAGATCTCATGGACATCCTTTTTCCAGACCCAACAAAATTTGACGAGAGATTGAATTTTCTACCTAACCTACTAGGAGTAGGAACAATGAAAAAGCAAGTGAGGAATGGACTCAGCTTCATTCTCACATAAAAAATACCTATTTCCAAGATGAATGCATTTTTTTTCAAATTATCCAGAGTAAGGATCCTCTTGTGGTAGACAATCCACCATAACAATTTGATTTTAGGTAGGGTATTTCCATGCCAAAGTTGCATCTAATCAAACCTTGGGTTCCAAGAGCTAGCGAGGAGGTTGTAGGCAGTCCTGACAGAATAAACACCATCTTTAGAATTTTTCTAGACTAGCGAGACGGGCAAGTCATAGGGGAAGAGCTTGTTATTTTTTATAGTTCTAAAAAGTTCTTTGGTAGCCACCCAAAGGGGGGCTCGAACCAGTTAGGGTCAATCTTCAATCTAAGAGGATCAAGATAAAAATCAATGTAATATGAGACCTTATCTCTCAACCAAGCATAGAGGTCCTGATGAACAACAAAAAGAACAGAGTTGATACCAACGGTCTAAGGTGACAACCAATTATCATCCCAAAAGGAAACCAGAGTACTCGATCTAACCAACCAAGAGGACCCAAAAGAGTCTAGAAGATTCCAAGTTTTTAAAAGGTTATTCCAGATCATCGAACTAGTAGAAAGAACACCATCACCCAACAAAGAGAGGAAATCGCTTCCCTGAAGATACTTATTCTTGAGGATAGCAATCCATTCAGATTGGTTTTTAAGATGCTTCAATGAAATTTTGGTTAGACCCTTATTCATATATTTTTCTCTTCTCAAATCTAGGCCTCCATAACATTTCCTTGAGCACACAATATCCCAGTTCACCAAGGAGAATCTATTCCTTTCCTCAGTCCCTAACCACAATAATCTATGTTGTATTTGTTCAAATTTCTCCGACCATGCCACAAGCATAAAGAATAGAGACATTAGGTACACATCTGAGCTTTGAAGGGTGGTTTTAAGAAGGAGGAGCTTATTAGCATTACTGAGGAGGGACCCTTTCCATGCCGCAATCTTTCTTTGAACCCATTCTTGAGAGTAGACCAAACAAAATTATTCACCTTACCTACCATAAGTGGCATACCCAAATAAGTTGAAGGGAGGGAAAGGATCTAGCAATTAAGAATTTTGGAATTCTTAGGTTGAAGAGCAAGGTCAACATTCAAGAATAAAATAACACTTAAATTGTTAAAGTTAATACATTTCCCAGAGGAAAAATCAAACTTAAAAAGGGTGTCCTTCAAACCTTTAGCCTCCACCATCAAGATCATATCATAAAAAAAAAATTAATGAGAGATCAGACGAGAAACAAAAGAAGAAGCAAACCCACTAGAGAGCCATTCAAAATTTTACTTTCAAAATTATGGCCAAGAACTTTAACCATCAAAATAAAGAGATAGGGTGAAAGCGGGTCACCTTGGTGAATACCACGAATAGCTGAGAATAATCCTTGTGGAGTGCCATTTATAATCACCGAGTACTTAGGAGAAGTCACACAACTCTGAATGAGATTTAATAATTTACCAGAGAAGCGAAAATGACGAAGCACTTTGAAAAGGAAATCTTGACACCTTGTCATATTCCTTGGAGATATCCACCTTAAGATCCATACTTTCCTTTTTTCTTTTATCCATGGAGTGGAGGGTTTCATGCACAAACATAATAGAATCTGTTATTTTCCTTCCAGGCACAAATCCTTTATGGCCAAGGTGTATTAGCTTGTTCAAGTGGGGTTTAATGTGATTAACCAGAAATTTGGAAATTTTTTTGTAAAACGTATTACAGACACTAATAGGCCAAAATTCAATCAACTTGTTGGCCACATAATGCTTAGGGATGAGAAAAATGAAGGTATTGTTCAACTCTTTAAGAATTTTGCAAGAAGAAAGAAATTCTACCACCGTAGTCACAACATCTTGACCCAGAATATCCCAAAACATTTGAAAGAAGAATGATGGAAAGCCATATGGGCCCGAAGCCTTGAATGAACTAAGGGGAAATACCACATTACAAACATATCCTCCTGTAGAGAAATTTCTTCCATGGATGAGACCTTCTGGGAAAGAGTCAGAGGAATGATATTGAGGATATCACTGGACAAGAACTCCATCAGTAAAGGATTGAGAAGGTTATGGAAAAAGGACACACCAACATGAGCTAGGTCATCCTTGTTAATAACAAAAGAACCATCATGAGGGATCAAATCGAAGATAGAATTTCTTATCCTATGTCTCATCATCATCATGTGAAAGAATTTGGATTTTTTATCCCCTTCATGAAGCCACTAATTCCTTGACCTTTATTTCTAGTAAACCTCCTCCTCAATAATATTATGAAGTTCACTAAGAAAAGTATTTTCCTTAGTGAAAAGATCCTTCTAAATCCCCAATTCTAGCTCCTTTTGAACTAGGAAAAGCTAGTCCTTGATAGACGTTTTCTTTTAAAAAATGTTACCAAAACAATTCTTGCTCCAAACATTGAGATTACATTTGAGACTTTTGAGTTTCAAAGCAAGGTTATACATAACAAAACCACATCCATGGCCCATCCACCAAGGGGCCATGAGATCTATGAACTAAGGTTGATACGTCCACATTAATTCAAAAGAAAAAGGCTTTTTCACCTTATAGGGAGGTGTACTCTAGCGTAGGAGCAACAAAGAATGATTCGAACTGATTTTGATAAGAGAGGATATAGAGAGTAAGGTAGTGTCCCCACGGGAAGACACCAAACACTGATTAAGCTAGACCTAGATGAGATTGTCCCCCGACCATTCGTTAGACCAAGTGAAAGAGCTACCTTTGAGGTCTAGATCCATCAACCCATTGTCATGCAAGGAGTTGAGGTCCAACATGTTATCCAACAATTCCATTGCACCACCTTGCTTTTCAGAAGGGAAAAGAGGGGAATTGAAATCACCCATCACCATCCAGTTATAATGTAAAAAAATGTTCCTACAACCCAGCAAGTCAACCCAGGTGGACCTCCTCTGAACCACATTATTGGGCACATAAACATTAGATAACACCCAATAAGGATGCCTGAAATAATGAGAAAAACCAACATTAAGAAAAAATTTCTCCTTAGAAAGAAGGAATCCCTTGAGAAAGGGTTTCCACACCATAACTAAACCCCTAGAATCCCAAATGGTATCCACCACTAGGAACAGGGAATTAGGCTAGATGAACTTACCAGACTTATAAAACTCAGCAGCCATCATTTTGGTTTCTTGAAAGAGAAGAACATCAAGTTTGAATTCTTTGATGAAGTCCCTAACAATATGCTCCGTATGAAGGCTATTTAGTCAAATGAATGTTCCAAGAGATAATCAACATTTCTTATTGCGTTTGAAGCTGACCTGCTCTAGGGTAGCCTAGTTGCTATTCACAATATCTTTCGCCATGTTTTTTAGCCTAGTCACTTTACCAAGTTTTCTACCTGACTTAGCAGTAGTCCCGACATCCACTAATTTTTTTTGGTTGAACAGAGGGCCAATCTATGTTGGGGAAGGGGGACGAACAAAAGGGATGACCAAAGAAACACTAGAAGCAATATCCTCTGAAACTAGTTGCGGGCCAACCTCATGCAATAGGGGAGATAGGTTCAGCGTGGACATCTCCGAATAGAATTTTGAGAAATCCGGGGAGAAGCATTGGTCAGTTTCATGAGAGGAAAGTGGAGAAACTAGATACAGAGCAGTAGGGGTTGGCATAGCCAAAGTAGGAGCCAAAGAAAGAGCTAGAGAAGGGGAAGGGGAAAGCAAGATAGGAAGAGAAACCTCACAAATTGAGGAAAAAGGACATGTTGGTGGGTCTAGAGCAATGGGGCAGAAGGCTTCACAACCAATGCAACCGTGGCACTAGAGGAAAGAGAATGGGAGGCCACAACATTAGCTTTACCCAAAGGGGGTCTGAGCAAACCTTTGGGGAAAGCATTGCAGAGGTGACCAATAGAAGCACAATTTTGACAAAAAATTTTAGAGTTTTCATATTCAATGGTTTGGGACCCATTGGTTATTTTTTAAGAACCAAACTTATTCTTACCATAGACCTCTAAAATTGCCATGAACAATTATCAGTAAGGGTAATGATTGGTCAACACATAAGTAAAGGCTTTTAGGTCTTCACTTCTTCACTGCGGGCTCTGTGAAACCTAGGAGGGTAATATGACTCAATGTGTTTGTAGATACTAATGTGTATATTAGTATCAAACATGGGATGAAAAAATAAATCTCTTTAAATGTTTGATAGACCCAAACACTTGAAGATTTGGCTAACTTTCAAGACAATGAGTAACCTAAACAAGAGAAGATATAATTCATTAAATTCTCACACCTAGAAAGAGCTTTATAAGTTATTTTATTATATTTTATGATCAGAAATTGAGTTTGTAACCACAATTGGAGTATGATTACTTTGGTAAACCAGTTCTGTATTCTTGGAATGGAGTTAAACTAAATGCCCATATGACTAGATAATAAACTTGTACTTAACAATACCCAAGCTTCAAAGATATTGCATTACAATATTCCCACCAGTCATTTTCATAATTTAATTCTTACTAGCATCCTCATGAAAGATTTATTTCAAACCCACTGTTACATTCAAGTATTTACATACATTCATTGAATGGATAAGCAAGAATAAAAAATCACATCTATTGGAAACCAATAGAGACAAATAAGATAACCATTGATTATATTATTCATAGTCTGTGTAACCTATACATAAGAGAGTAATATATATAAATTTTATGCTATTTTTCTATATGCATTGTCATTGTCATTTTCAAAACTATATGCATAATGAAAAAAATTTCTAGAACATATTACTGGAAAGTTCAGTATCTATTTTGTTTTTGTATGTGACCTCTTCCAAAAAGAACTAATTACTAACCTCTATCTATAACCAGCCTTGAAATCCCTTTTATAAGACAAGGGAGCAACAAGCACCGAGTTGAATTACACTTACATTTCACTTTCATTCTAAAATGAATTTCAACAGAAAGTGAAAACACTCCCCAATTGGTTGCAAGCAATCATGTGTACATGTCAGGTGAGAGAAAAATGAAACACCAAAAAATCATTAGCCAGACCAAACCCACCATTCTTCAAAATGTGTCGCTGTCGCAGCATCAAAAACATGTAAGTTCATTCCATCCCAAGAAATTTCACCATTAGAATCAAAGGGAAAAGTAAATAAAGACCCATATCACAATACACTAGCCAAAGAGAGAAAGATAACACAAAGGACCAAAAACCAAGCATCCACTGAGAAAGGGAATAGGGTGCTACTTTTCATTGTCATCAACAAAGTGGGTGTGCCTTCTCAGTGTCCTTATTGTAAGAAGAGTAGTCATCACCACCTTGTCTTCAGAATCAACCCAATAATTCATAGCCAAGAGATATTGACAATAAACAGAATCAGTCTCACCTCCACTGTCAGAGGAATCATCTGAGACTTCAATAGGAGAATGATGATGTCCAATGTAAGCTTGGTGATACCTATTCCTTCTTGCAGCTTCCCTCTCTAGCCTATCAAATTTCTTCTCCTTGGCTTTGGCTAATTCCTCTAAGACAATTCAGCCTCTCAGGTGATAAGCCCATTTGAGCACACCCCATATAGAATTTTTGGTAGCTCTTGGTTTCTTCTTTAGTGTCACAAGTGTTTCTAGAATATCCCATTCACCTTGGGGAGATTTTTCCTGAGATTCAAGTGGGTTGAGCCTCTTTGACCTAAGGACCAGGCTAATGTTTACACTCACCTTTCCCATTTCCTCACTTAGCAACTTATCCAATTTTCCCAGAATAAAAACACCACCCTACTAAAAAATAACAAGCTCAAAATCACACTTACTTTCAGACTCCTAATTCTCATAAGCAATTAGATAGTGAGAATAATCAAGTAGGTGATCTTCTTTAAATAGAGCAATTGGTGTGTGTCTACATTAATTTTCCAGGAAAGCTTGTGCAAGAGCACTAGCAATCGATTACCCTGATTTTGAATCTCAACTGTCGATCATACCTTGAAGTGAATCAATGGATAATTAATCAAGATGATTAATTATGACAAGATTAGAAGCATGTGTTTGATACAAGTGTTCCCAATCAAGAAACTCAAGTGAGATAAGCATTTGTTTAATTTTCACATTAACCATACATTTAGTATTTAACCATCCTGTCATGTCACATTTACCTGCTCACCCGTGGAAATTAATTTTCTTGCAATTGATTGCAGTAAGACAACAGGGAGCGAACATGATTTATCTTCACAATATCAGCCTATAACCTGCCTTAATTCAATTTCACCTTACCATGTGTACTAGCTCCTAACAAATTTGACAACCACAAAAATGTTTACAAATTTCACATGCATGCCCAAGAATCAGTTCTAATTTAGCATCATTTTTATCTTAGAATGGTCTCGGCCAATATCTCCAGTAGCCTCTATCTTTACTAGAAACCTTCTAAGTCCTTTACAACAATCTGCATGGCACTTTCCCACATGCCCACTGAAAAATACAAGACATAAGTGGGCCCCTCATGGGATGGTGGAGAGTTGTCAAGATTTACCCATGTCACTCATCATCATCCATCGATTTCCTTCCTTACGAAGCAATCACCGTCATCAAATCTTTGTGGGTTTCTCAATAAGTGACAGGTGTCACCCCACCCGCTAGCCCGTGTGTTTAAAATAATATAAGATAAACCAACATGGGTGTGCAGGGAGCGGTGAAGATTTGACCATGTTTCAAATATGCAACTGTTGATCTTCTTTGAATATCTCCAGCTACCTTCACCAAAGAGATTGGGCCCACCCATACACCAGACATGTGGTTGAAGCCAGTCAGCCCGTGTGAATAAAATAAGAAGGAATAAATCAACATGGGTGCATGGGGAATGGCTGGGATAAACTTCTGACAATCGAACAACCAACATGAAATCCTAATTCTGCACATGCCACAAAAGTTATTTTTAAAAAGGGGACCACCTCTAGGTAGACAGGAACTTGACCCATAAAGGATGAAGGCTAAGGATTTAAATCTTTATTAAATTAAGCCTTGACCATAGGAAAATTTAATACTAGAAAAGTATCAAGGTGACTGACAGATTTAAAAATCAGGGGGTTGGTAAAAATGACTTTGATTGCATAAGTGATATCTTAAACAACTAGCAACTGGGAATATCAAGTCAATGAAATAATATAACAACCAAGGGTTTTCAGAGCTTGCAGGCCAATTTTGGAGGGTTTTAAATCACATGACCCTAACACATTTATAAGAAACATAACCCTAAGCCAGAAATGAGGGTTTGAACCAAAGTTTGTACAATTGTAGAATGAAACTAAGAATTTTTGAGGGGTTCCATCAAGACCACTTACCGAGCCAGGATTCTAAAATGATTGAGGTCCAAAGGACCTTATTCAGCTTGATACTAATGTAGAAGTAGGTGAACACCAACCTGGAATGTTCTTTGGTGACAAAATCCAGTGAAATGAAATTTCCAAAGGATTTGGCCACACCCGCAATAATTTCTTCATCCCAAAACTCCATAGGGAGGCTCAAAAGATGAACCTAGGTAGGAAGAGCAACTGCCAAGTGAGAAAACGGGTCGAAACTAGGTCTCCATTTACACAAGGCAAGGCTTTGTTTACTAAAGAACCATGGGCCCCTAGTTAGGCTCACCCCACAGTCCTCATGAAGATTGAAGTTAAAACAAAAAAATTCCTTTTAGAAGAACGGAAATAGAGAAAGAGCCTTTAACAACCCACTTTGAAGAAGCCCACTTGCAAAAAAATCAATATTGGGCCTTCTTCCCACAAACCTATTGATCAACAAATTTTCCATTTTAGCAATCATTTTGTCCAAAGATGGGTCTAATATTTTTAATTTCATCCCTTCCTTTGAATGAACCAGCTGGACCCCATCCCCAACAACACCATCCTTCTTATTGGTAGAATTCAAAAAAAGATCTTTCTAGTTAATATGAGGAGGTACCTCCATAGAGGAGATAGAAAATGACCAGATGACTCGTGAGAGTCTTCGGGAGCCCCACCCTACTTGATAGAGATACTTGTTATCAATGAGGATTGCACCCTAGTTGAGGTAGACTCAACTATCCTGTGTAACATGGAAACATTCTCAAGATGTGGGTGGCTTATAACAAGAATGAATCTCTAGAGAGGGTTGGTTCCCCTAGTAGATCACCTAAAACTAATGTTTTTTTTTAGAAAAGGGATAGAAGGATAACTTGAAATGAAAAAAATTGAAACTTAAAGGGTGATGCAACAAAAACTTATAAACTTATCCACTAATTAAACTCAAAATTAGTTTGACAAAGACTTTTTACTCTCACAATTCCATGTGAAACAATGCAATACATAAGTGATTTGTATGAAGGTTTGAAATTAAACACAACATACAACTTGCATCACATGAAGCTTCTGCACACATATTTGCAATATTGAGACATGAAAAAGGATTCAACACTTAGAATCACAATAAAACATCAAATCGTCCACTACAAAATGAGACAAAAACCATGAAAAAAGAATGCACTATTTTCTTTATTGATCTAAAAGTAGGTACATAATCATATTATGAAAATCTGAGTTACAAATGCTTACAAAGCTCTCTACAATACTCAAGAGATAGAGAAGCAATAACTCTAAAAAATAAAGTTTTTCTTCCCATTTAATACCCAAAAAACCCTTCTAAGAGCCAAGGAGCGAAAAATTACAGTTAACTACAATCCAAAATAGTAATCCAAGTCTCTCACGAGTAGAAGGAAAAAACATGAAAAGAGGGCATAAAACTGATCCAAAATGAGTGAAAATAGGTCGAAACTTTCCCTCTCAAGTGGATCTACCTAAAAGGACTCCAAAAATCACTCATTTTTAACTGAAAAATCAGAAATAGACACTTTACTTCACTCCCCTTTCCATTTTTCATGATGAAGACTCAAGCAAAAATAGTCAAGTAAACTGAAATTTCCTTTTTATATTCTACACTCACTTTATTTACTACATTTTAATTGAAAATTAATAAAGCAATTTATAGAACATTGCTTTAATAAATTCTTACAATGTCTGCAGTTTTAATTTTGCAAAATGGAAAGAAAGGTCAGCCTTGGCTTTGATTTGATTTTGCATTGCAAAATTTTACAAAGGTAACTTAACATTGGCCAAGGTATTAATTTTTATGAAAAGGATTAAATTAAAGGCATAATTGTTGGCTTTATTTACTTTAGGGTAAAATAAACCCTAATACCAAAACCCACGGCCTTTTGCATTCCATTTTCATTCGACACTTAGCATTCTTAGGGTGCCACCATGCTAGGGTTCTAACTTGAGGTTCTCTATAGTTTTTCATGGAGCTTTTATTGACTTCTCTCGACTTCTCTCTATAGATACATGTTGGGCCATGTGGTAAGTTTCACTTTTTGTCTTCTGAATGATGTGGTCCTCTCAAAATTTATGAAGGAAAACTATGCTTCTGATAATTTGTAATAGAGAATGATGAAAGCACTTGATTACTCTATATTTCATTTTGCACTTTGATGTTTCTATAAGAAAGGTTAAAAATATGTATCTCCTTTTATGGCCGCAATTTTACTTTAAAAGAATTTTTGGATTTTCACTGCCATTTTTAAACAGGTCATGGCTTTGTTTTGTATTCCTTCTACAAACCTCAAGCCTTTTATTTGGGTAACCACAGTTGCTTTTGAACTTTTACATTTTGGAGAAAATGATTAGAGGGTTTGAATTCAACCCTAGCTCCACTTTTGGATTTCTTTCTCCTTCTATGCTCACGTATTTTAGGATTCACTCCTCATGCTTCATGTTTAACAATGAACATATAATCAATATCTCCACTTGAATGCAAAATAATAATGTTGATAATTCCTTAAGTTGGAAAACTGTTCATTACATTTTCTAAGAAAAAATGGAAAAACCCTCTCCATCTCAAAGCTTGGCCATAGGGTTTCACATGTGAACATTTTCTGGGTTTTCTCATACTAGTCAATACTTGAGGGTTTCCTCATTTGTTAAGGATCCATCTTGGTCTCACAGGCATTATGTAGAAACAACTAGCTGACAAAACCATTATTTACTCCACTTGCTGCATACAACCACTCAAAGTAAATAAGTGCCGAGTAAGTGCACAAAGTTGAGTCCATGAAACATGGAAGTGTTTTCCTTAAACAAAAAATTGAAATCGGCTTTGAGAAAACGGGATCCCAATTTTAATAAACGGGATCCCGATTTTTAAAAATCGAGATCCCATTCAGCTTTAGGATCCTAGCCTAACACAGAACGGGATCCCACTTTTTAAAAATCGGGATCCCATTTCCCATAGAATCCTAAACCAATGGAAAAGGAATGGAATCCCGATTGCCACAAAAAGGGATCTTGATTACCACGAAATAGGATCCCAATTTCTACAAATCGGGATCCCATTTTATATTGCTATTTTAAAAAAAAAAAAAAAATAGAGTTCACTACACAATGGATGGGACCCTGATTATTGGTGACAATGACCCCCACAATCAGCTACAGGTACCCGCCTATGCCCCATTTTTTTGCATTTTTCCACTTTTAATTGAAATTGTGAAGAAAATAAGTGAATTTCGCATGTTTTTTTTAATTTATTTCACGTTTTGAGCATTTTTTTAACTGTTATAGTAGAAATTAATAATTGTAAAAATAGAAAAAAAATGCAATGAAACCTGAAGGTTTTTTAATAAAAATGAAAAAATGAACCTTGAATTGTGTTTTACAAACAAAATTTAACTTTTGAAACATAAATTGTTCGATTAAACCAAAAAAATTTGAATTTGAAAACCCTAATTGAAACAAAAAAATTGCATTTCAAAACCCTAGAAATCGAAATGAAATAAAAATTGCATTTAGAAACCCTCATCAAGCTTTTTGAAACCCTGAATTCAAATCAAACGAAAAAAAATGAATTTAAAACCCTAGTTTGAATTGAAACGAAAAAATTGCATTAAAAACCCTAATTGCTTAGAAATTGAAACATTAAATTGAATTGGAACAAAAAAATAATTAAAACCCTAAATTGAAATCAAACAAATCATTTTGATTTTGAAAACTAGGTAATTTCAAGCTCAAAAAAAATCATTTTCATTGCTTAAATGTTTTAAATTTTGTTTTCTTTGTATGGAAAAAATGATATATATTAAACTTTAGTTTCAATGTTAAATTATAATTCTAAGATTAGAAAAAAATATGTTAAATAATAGTTAAAATTGATAAAGTTTATCTTGGTGTTTGTTTGCAAATTTAGTTAGCAAATTCGTAAATCTAAGTGCATACAATTGATTCCAATTGGCACTAACTTGCAAGTCTAAATTATGCCAAGGGCCACCCAAATTTCACCCTAAGTTTGCTAAACCCTATACCCTAAACTATAAAATTTAAACCCTCAACACTAAAGCATTTGAATTTTTTCTTAGGACCTTAAAATGAAATTTGGTTGTCTTAAAAAACCCTCTGTTTTCACCATTTAGTAGAGTTTTTTGTAATTTTTTCACTTATTTGAACACATAATATAAAACCTTTTGGTTTCTACAATTTTATGAAGAGTGGATGATCACTCTCTATGACACTTAGACATGATCATTAGGGATCTAAATCATTGGAAGAAAACTTTATTCTATTATATCCACAAGATAGGAGAGCACGAGTGAGAGTGCTATGGGTAAAGTTTCTTTCATTGGACATACCTAAAATTATGTAGGTTCAATGTCAAGAATGGGTCTATTTGGTAGTGTGGATGTCAAAATCTGCAAAAGGTTAAACCTTAACACACATTAACATGGTTAGCATTTAAAACAAAGCAAGTTATCAACATCCCTATGAAATAATGAAACATGTCAATCATGGAATAAAATGAAACAATGGAAACTAAACAAAGCATATAAAAGACATGATCCAACTTTATCTCATAGTGGATTGGTGCTATTGTAGAAAATAGCCCTTTCCCAATCCTTGCCTAAGCTCCATGATGAAAATGCTATGAAGAATGATATGGAATGCTAAGATGATAAATGGGAAAAATCAGTTCTCAGTTTAAGAGAATGGCCTTGCATAAAGATTGTGGAGATGTGGAGATGAAATGATAAAATTGTGGAGGATTTGATCAAGGATGATGATCTCTATTTGTAGATTTTCAAATGCTAAGTGTTCTCATAAGAGAGCAATGTGGGATAAAAAACAAGCAAATGAAAAGAGGCCACTTGTCAACTTGTGAGTGGTTGAGGGATGTGTAAGATTTGGGAAATGTGCCCAAGAGGGGGAAATTTCAAATTTGAATTTGAGAGTTAATGCTTAGTTTGACCTTTCCAAGGGATATGTAAGAGACATTAATTGCTTTGTTGGATGTACATGTCCACTTGATTTTCAATTCAAACTTGAGGGAATATTCCTCAAAGATGCCATGTTCAGGGAAAATATTGGATTTAATAAATCAATAAATTGATTTATTTGTGCAAGTGGGATTATCTAGAGGATGTGATGGGTGGTTAGGTTAGGCTAATTAGGATTAGATTAGATTAATGATGATTAGGATGTTTTGACCCATTTGACTTGATATTTGGATTTATTTAAATCAAAGAGGGATGGAATATGCATTTGGAGATTTAATTAAATAAAGTTTTGTTTATTTAATTAAAAGGTTGATGTAAGACTTTGATTTATTTAAATGAATAACCTTAGGACTAAAGACCTGATTTACCTAGTGAATGGATTTGTTGTGTTTGATTTATTTAATGAGTGGATGAATGTGAATTGGGTGCATGATGTTAATTTCATGTGTCAACATTTTTCCCCTCTTTGAAGCAATGTACTTGTTGCGTTGGTTCAAAGAATAATCTTACCGCGATCAAAATTCAAAAAAAATCTTATTTTTTTGGATGCCCCAGTGGAAAGAAGTACATTGGTACATTGCCCCCTCGAGAGATTGAGCGAAAAGATTCAATTTGAGGGTCAATCTCGGGATAAAGAGGTTCAAAATGGATGGTTATGGATGATGATGCAAATGAGATGATTTTAAGATGCAAATGAGATAGATTTAAGATGCTTAGAATAACAAATATATATTATTCTAAACAACTTAAATGATGATATGATGTGATGATGGATGAGATGGATGATGTGATATGCTATGATTATGCAATGGATGATTTATGCAGATGCTTAGACTAACATATCTATATTATGATGATGATGTAAATGTAATGCATGTGAAATGATCTGCAAAATAATGATGGTTTGAGGATGAAAAATGAATGCGCGATGGATGCATGATAGCACAGAGAAAAAAGAAATGAGATGATGACAAGAGGATCCAATAAGTCCATGATCTAACAAAACTTTATTAGAGATGATGATGATGATAGATGATGATGATTTTCTTATCAAGGATTGGGATTTTAAAAGGGCTACTTACCTTATGTTTGATTACACACGTAGGTATGATGCATCAAGGTAAAAAGAACTAGGATGGTGTTGTACCTAGTGTGATGGAATTTGACTCGACAAACAGATAGGAGTATTCTTGTTCACACTTGACATACGGAAACCTTCCTAGGACATACCTAACAAAGCAAGTATTCACCAAGTTATTTTACAAGAACATCCAACAAGCATAGCAGACAAAAGATAATGATCGTTTCCCCATTCCTATCTCTCTAAATCCTACATTTGGATATCATTGAGAGTCCTTGGAATGAGTGCAATAAGATAAATCAAAGAAAAGATCAAGTATGCAAACAAGCCAATGTTCTTCATACCTTCAGCCAAAGGGATTTGTTTTGTTAGGATAAAAATCCAAAGTGATATCCAAAATGATGCCCATTGTCGGAATGATATATCCTAGGACATGCATTGTATAGGATGATGATGGTTTGATAAGTTGATTGATAGGCTATTGATATAAGTTTGATTGACATGTCTAAAAATGATCAAGAGTTTGATTTTGTTTAAAGGTTTGTTGTTTCGATTTTGATTTTACGATTGAAGCTTTCTATAGTATTGCTATGATTTTTTCTATTTGTGTTGCCAAAGGATGAAGATGATGATCAGTTTATTATGGATGATTGATTATGGCAGTGAGAAGTGAAATGGGATGGGTGGATTTTTCAAATATTTATTGGATTTTCGATTTTGCAATGTTTTGAGGCTATTTTTGATATTTTGGATTTTTTCAAATGTTTTGATTTTTGGTTTTTCGGTGTTTTGGGGTTTTCTGAGTTTTATGAATGTTTTGGATTTTGATGTTTTGGATTTTTGACTTTTTTGATGTTTTTAATGTTTTTGGATTTTTATGTCGGGGGCTAATGAAGATTAGCCTTGCCTACGTTTAAGCTTAGAGACGACGTAGTTCGGATTCCATGTTTTTTATATTTTTTCTGAATTTTTGAGTGTTTTTGCATTTTTGATATGTTTTGATGTTTTTGGATTTTTTGATGTTTTGGATGTTTTTGGATTTTTTGCATGATTTTGACAATTTCGATATGGATGTATGTGATTACATTAGTGCTCTGTTTGGGATTTTGTTGAAGACCAAGCTAAGGTTGACTGATCGAATCGATGGATTGATGATGATGATAACATTGTTGAGGATACACAACAATGCAATGATTTGATGATGATAACATTGTTGAGGGTGCACAACAATGCAAGGATAGTGTTAAGAAACACAAGGATTGAGATGTCGATCGGATTGATGATGATAACATTGTTGAGGATACAAAACAATGCAAGGATAGTGTTAAGCAACACAAGGATATCCCAAGATGATGAATTTTTGATTGGATTTGATTGATCATGATTGATGAAGCTTGATTTTAAACAAAAGATGTTTTGGATGATTTGATGTGATGTTTGAAGGGTGCATTAGATGCGACTAATAGTGATTACTTGGATTGATGTTCAATGAAAGATGAAGACTGATAAGGAATTTCTTCCCGTCAAAATGTGCCATGGACTAGTGATTTGGATTTGAGAGCACAAATGCTTTGACCAATTTGATTTTACGTTTTCCAATGTTCAAATCACCACATAAGTTGGAGGGTATAGATCAATATTTATTCTCATAGCGAGATCTAAATATCTGCCCCCAGTGTCTAGCAATGTATGGAATGTCATGGATAGATGCCTGGATAGGTGTATGGATGGATGGATATAGATTATCTTGTGATAAGATAAGGTGTTCAGATAAAGAATGTTCATTTGGATAATGCTTCATGGCTCATATAATGCTAGGTAGGATAAGATCAATAAAAACGGCCCATGTCAAGATGTTTACCATAAGCAGGCATAAAATGTGCCCCAAACTTTCTTCAAGATCAAGATAACTTGGATGATGGATGCAAATGGATGAAAACAGATTGGATGAATGGATTTATTATGGATAAGATGTATGGAATACTTGATTTATTATAAATGGGATGAGATGCTTTCACCTGAAGTGGCACACATAGATGCTCGATTCTACACATGATGCATGTTTTCCAGGTTTTCATCATGGTCTTGCCCAAAGCGCCGCCCATGCGGTTTTCACTAGAGGACGATTTTTTTTCTCTTTACTATTTTCAATCCTTTTTTTGATTTTTTTGATTTTTATATTTTTATATTAATTTTTTTGGTTTTTTTTGAAAGATTCATGCTGACCCACCTAGTGGTGTTGATGTAGATGCTTTTGTCATAATGTGCCATCGGTATCCTGCCTGAAGAAGTTTCTTTGCTAAGATACATGCACTTGAATACAACTGTTGAGATTCTTGATCTGCTTTGTCGATACCGGAGTTAAATCTATCTCTGTGCGTACATCGCGATAGATTGCCTTCAGAATCCTTATGATGAAGGGTCATTGCCAATACATGGTTAATGTGAGAATTGGATATCATGCGTGGAGGCGTGGATGGAGTGTGATTAGGGATAAGAGATGGATTGGTTGACAGTTTGGAACCTTTGACTCTCCAAACTTGGGAAGATGAGCAATGATGGGTGGATACAAAATTTTGCGTGGAATTAGGACCAACTACTTGATATACCTTGTACGTTGCTTGAAAATCCTTCTTTTGCTTTTCTGGACATCTTTGATGGATACTTTTCCCTTCTTCATTTTTCCCCATAGTTTCTTTGATTGATGGAGTTTGATAGGGATGATCTTTCTTTGTATTTTTTGGTATCCATGTGTATTTGATTTTTCCATTATGCTTCTCAGCTTCTTTTTCTTTGATAACATTCTTCGTACTTTGATTCAAATCTTTCTTTTGACGTTGGTCCCAATTCATGGATGGGGTGATGGGTGGATGAAGATTCATGATGTGGTTGGTTGTAGCATTGACATCGGTTTCATCATAAGGATTCTTTGTGCTCCCTATGTTGATGCTTTCACTAGATAAAGTTGCCCCCAGTATAGTACTAGTGGCACCTTCGTTCCTTGATTCTGCTTGTTTTGAGATGTCTTGTTCAGTAAACATGCTTTGAAAAATGACCACTGTAGATGACATTGTTTCAATTTGTTGTTCTGCTAACTCTAGATTATATTGTTCTGTTTGACTTGTTTCCTTGAGTGGATAATGTTGGATATTTGCATACCTAATGTCCGCAGTTTGAATTTGGGATATACTAATCCTGATGTTGACAACTCAATTTGACTGTAGGAATCAATAATTTTCTCTTTTTGTGTAATAAAATCTTGTTCTAGCTAAAGATCATCTACGTTTCCATCCATAGAAAGCATCTCATGGGTAAATGGAGGAGTCAATGCTATGTGGACATGATCATCATTTGTGACATCTTGTATAGATAGGAGACTGTCCATTAGATCATTGTAGTATCTCGAAGATACAAATTCTTGATCTTGAATGATTTCAGAGTTGCTTTCAACATGCTTTGGATCAAATTCTTGACATGGGTCAGCTTCAAAGAATGGATTGCTTATAAAAGGTTCTTGGATGTCATCATTAGATATAATAAGTGGTTCAATATCCTCAAGTGTTAAGTTCAAGGTTCCTTTATTATATGTAACCATGAGGTCAAAGGGGGTCAACATGTCTTGGAAAGGACCATTGCTAGACCTTGGTGAAAGATGTTGATCATGCTTTGGAATAAACTTTTGAGATATGTCCTCTAACTCATAAGGTGATGTAGAGACATTTTCAACATGATCATAGGTGAACGGATCGTGCATTATGTCGATAGGATCAAATAATCCTAACACTCCTTGAAATAGATCACTAAAAAGTGGCTCTTGATGTATGGTGATTTGATCATCAGATGGGGTAGAAACATCTTCAAAGTGCTCAGTGATGGATTGATTTTGATCCCTGTTCTCAACAGTTGTCATTTTTTCATGTTTGTTCTTGTGTTTGTTGGGTAGCTTGACTAGCTTTTTGCACTTGTTGAGCTTGTATTGCTTGTTGTGTTGCTAGATATTGTTGGATGGCCTTTTGGTAGGCCTAGTGAGCTTTTAGCGCAATGTTATATTATCTTTCTATGTTTGGTTTTGGTGGTAGTGGTGGCAGATTCGAAATTGTGTTGGATGTAGTGACAAGTGGTTGAGATATGTTTAGAGTGATCATGAGGGTTTGAGATATGATGGGTGTGATAGGGGTGGTTGGAATGATTGAAGGGATAGTGATGGTTGGAATGACTGAGGTGATAGGTCTTTGGGAGACCATATTTTGATTTGTCAGAATTGATGTTGTCATTTGATTAGATACCATCTATTGGTGTGATGTCGATGGTATATTCAAAGGTTTTGATGTGATGGCTTGATTGGCATTAGGTGGATTGATTTGGATGGAGTGATTGGTGCTAGGTAAAGGGGGAATCCCTAAACCAAAGAATGATGTTGATATGGGTAATGGTGGTGGAGATGTCTCTTGGCACAATGACTCAACTATTTTGGTAAGTGCAACAATTTGATCTTGCAAAATTTGATTTTGATTTCGATCTTGACTCCCTTGATATAGTTGATTTGGAGTGTGTACTTGTGTTTGATTTTGTACAATGTTTTGATTTGGGATGACACTCAAATTTGGCATGATAGGTTGAAATTGAACATTGTTTATGTTTGGAATATTCGTATGATTTGCAAATGTATTCATCCCAAAGTTTGTTGGATTCATATTTAGAAAACTTGTACTTGGTACATTCTCATTTGGCATGTAGGGATTTGGTGGGATGACATTGTTTGTTTGAAGGCTCATGCATTGATTGTTCGGTTGGTGGATTTGTAGGTTTGGATTTAGATCTACCATTGGGAAATGTGTTCCAATCTTTGATTTTGGCATACTCACACTAGTTGTGCCATTAAAATTTGTCAAAGGTAATGATGCCATGTACGGTTTGTATAGATGCAAGTGTTGATAATCAATCGACGTTGTAAGGCTTTGATAGCTTAGTTGACTTGGATTACTCATGATGTATGGATCAAGTTTATATTCCATGTTCCTCTTGTGTTTTGACCTTGTTGTAAAAGTGACCTCTAAGGTTCTTAGGACCAATGATGAGATGAAGGATGAAAAGGAGAAATGATATGAGTGTTGAAGGTTTAGGGACTTTGGATCAATGCTAAACTTAGGGTTTGATTTTGATTGTTTGATTTGGATAGTGAATTTATAAACCCTAAGATGAAAGATGTTATCTTAGGATGAACTTGTTCAAAGGATTGTTGATTAAATGTATGAGAAAGGATGCATTCCCATACACCTAACTAAACAAGGTGATTTTGATTTTGATGATCTACCCAAGTCTTAGAATGATCTTTCCAAAGATCTAAAGTTGTTTGGTGGGATGGATGAAGTGTTTGATTTGATCCTAAATGAACCTAGGAAGGAATTCTTTACAAGACCAAGATAGTGAAGAACATGCTTTTCTCTAAGAGTAATTCAAAATCAAAAGACTAATGTTTGCATGAAAACCATATGACCAAAAGATGCCAAGCACATATGTGGGGTCCAATTGATTTAATCTTTGCTTAATGGATTCTTTTTACCACAAACACACTCTTGATTAGGTTTTCAACTGAATCTCCAATGTCCTAACCCTTTCATCCCACAAAGTGTGTTATGCGGAAATCGAGGAAATCAAGGCAAAGGTTGCCTAAAGTTGACTTTAGTAGAAGAAAATTGAGATGAAATCCAAATGTTTAGAAGCCTCTAAGGATACAAATCCTAAGGGAAAGAAATAACATGTGAATTTGTTCAAGGGTATTTGCCTCTCCTAAAGGGTTTGCAATTTTGATGATTCATTTTTGAAAAGGAAAAGACAGGTTTTACAGGGACCTGAAACCACAAATTTTAAATATACAAAGATAGAGCATAAAAAGTCCAATAAAAATAGACAATTGTCCCAAAAAGGAAACAACAGCAAAGAAGAGACAACAGGGTCCAAAAAAGGACCGCCAAAAAGCCAGAGACGATCACCATAGCACTACTCCAAGATGTTCATCAGCTCCTCGACTTCCTTATCAACATCACTCATATCCTATAATCCTTGCTTGAGGATTTGAACCATATGTGGAGAAGCAGGGGCCTTCCTCTTCGTGTTAGCCCGGGTGCGAGTCAAAATCCCTTCAACACTAGCTCTGCTACAACCTCTGTCTGCATCCAAGTCCACGGCTAGCGAGCTCTTTTGATTTTTTTCCAACTTTTCCACCATAGCATTAATGATAATGGCATTGTGCCTGGCAATTTTATGATTATGCACCACAGTGGCCCTGATATTTTGGCCTATCTTGGACATATTGCTCTCCAGCCTAGTCAATCTTTCCTCCCGCAACTGTTGTCTTTTCTCCGTTAAAGGGGTGTCATGTCCATCATTCTCATTACGGCTCCAGCTAACCTTCTACTCCAACTTTGTGACTCTATTGCTGAGATCTCTATTACGGCCACTCAAATCAAAAACTTCCTTTTGGGCCCACTTAAGAATAGTGAAAAGGCCATTAGCACTTTTTTCTGCTATACTCATTATATCATCAGGCCTAAAGTTATTCGGGGCAGAATTAATTTCATCCTGATTTGGGGATCTTTTAGGGGCATTCACAAATCTACCAGACACAGGGGCACAAGGGGCCGACTCTTTACTGGCCATAGGTTTTTCAGAATGAATTTCCAGAGAATTCCCATAGTACAAAACCAACTTAGTAACTAAGGTTCCTTTAAACCCAAAAACCAAACCCAGGGTAGGGCAACCTGGTGAAGGCTGGGGATTAAGACAAGACGACGGAGCAGAACCCGGGGTAGGGTAACCAGGTGAAGGCTGGGGATTAAGACAAGAAGGCGGAGCAGAACCCACAAGGATATTCTGACAAGAAAGGGACTGGGGAACAATGGTTTTAGTACCAACATGAGCAAAAGAAAGAGGGGCCAGAGGATCATTCTCCTTGCTACTTTTCATATCCTCATCATCCAAATCCCCAACAACAACATTTTGATGATTCGTTGAATGTTGGTTTTCAAATGTTTTCGATAAAAGCACCGTGTTTTCAAACCACAAGCAATATGATGTCCTAGCTCAATTGGTACGTTTTTCTTGGTGGGCTTGCCTCATGCCCTTCGTAGAAGAGATGATTTTACATGCAACCAAGGAAAAAATATAAAGGTATGTTAAGAATGAAGTCTTAACCTCTATATTTTAACCAAGATCGGACATGGCAAGTAACTTCTTTGAATCTAAGTTCCAATGCACCACTTTCATAAAATCACTCAATGGATCAATTAGTCGCTACAAAACAAGGGTTCTAGTTTGGACTTTCCATTCATGGAGATTGACCCATACGACAAGAGTCCCCTTTCAGATCCATCTTGTCGGAATCAACTGCGTGATACTGGCTTTTCTTCCAATACCCACATTTATATCCCAGCTGGAAATACTCTTGGCTTTAGAGTGTTACCGGTTGAAGTGTTCCCTTGGGTGAGTACTTTTTCCCCAAGGCAGGCCCTCTAGGATAAACAAAAGCAAGCAAAGACAAAATTTGTAACTCGATCAATCTTTGACGACTCAAAGAAAGAGAATATACATGATGATCCATTATGTGGATGTCAAAATCTACAAATGGTTAAACCTTAACACACATTAACATGGTTAGCATTTAAAACAAAGCAAGTTATCAACATCCCTATGAAATAATGAAACATGTCAATCATGCAATAAAATGAAACAATGGAAACTAAACAAAGAATATAAAAGACATGATCCAACTTTATCTCATAGTGGATTGGTGCTATTGTAGAAAATAGCCCTTTCCCAATGCTTGCTTAAGCTCCATGATGAAAATGCTATGAAGAATGATATGGAATGCTAAGATGATAAATGGGAAAAATCAGTTCTCAATTTAAGAGAATGACCTTGCATAAAGATTGTGGAGATGTGGAGATGAAATGATAAAATTGTGGAGGATTTGATCAAGGATGATGATCTCTATTTGTAGATTTTAAAATGCTAAGAGTGCTCATAAGAGAG
>VDFB02353493.1:343357786-343526527 GCA_007258455.2 Sequoia sempervirens | reverse complement strand
CCCTAAACACTAAATCATTCATTTTGTCCTACCCAGGATCTTAAAGTGAAATTTGGTTGTCTTAGGAAAATCCACCAAATTTCATTCCCTTATGCCATGTAATTTTGTCCTAGGATCTTACTACATATATCCCCTTAAGTTATCCTATTACCCTAAACCCTAAACTCTAAAATCTAAACCCTAAACCATAAAGCCTTCATTTTTTCTTAGGATCTTAATGAAATTTGGTTGCCTTAGGCAACTCCACCAAATTTCATACCCTTATGCCATGTAATTTTGTCCTAGGATCTTACTACATGTAGATCCCCTTAAGCTATCCTATTACCCTAAACCCTAAACTCTAAAGTCTAAACCCTAAACCCTAAAGCCATCATATTTTCTTTAAAGGATGTTAATGAAATTTGGTTGCCTTGGGAAACTTTGCCAAATTTTATTCACTTGAGCCATGTCATTTTCTCCTAGAACCTCACTAGACGTAGATCCCCTTAAGCCATCCTGTCACCCTAAATCGTAATTCGATTTCTTAAGGGGTTCCAATATGACATTTCTTAAGGGGATCAAAGAAGTTCTTAAAATTTGGTGATCAAAGTTGCCCAAGGCCCCACCAAATTTAACAATAATAAGATCCTGCAAGATTATACAACATCAATAGTTAATTGTATTTTCATTCAAGTAACATGTTCCTTAGACATATAAATGGGGCATACATATAATTTTATCATTTTGTATTCAATTATTTAAGGCCATTTTATATTGAATGGTTTAAAGGTGTTTCCTAAACATGTATCTTGCATCTTTGAGGCCCACTAGGAAAAATCTAATCTTGAGGGTTCACTCATATCTTTAAAGATCACATGGATCCATTCAATAATATTCACGAAATCCACCTCCCACACCCTCCATCTCCAACACCTTCACCTCCTCCTCCACCCACTCCACCTCGTAACCCCCCACCTCCACCACCTGAAATAAATGAACATGCTCGTTTGCAAGCACAAATCAATGCCAATGTTTGAACCATCCAAGATCAAATATATAGAAACATGCACATTTAAGAAACAAAATAGGAAAGCATGCACATTGTTTCTCAAAGTAGGAAAACATGCACATTTAAGAAACAAAATATATAGAATATTGATTTGATACATAGAAGTACATAGAGTATGTTTAATTTTGTAAGTATGTATGTACATATATGTCATCTCAAAACAATCTTTACAAAATTTGGATATGCCATCTCAAGAACATCTCAAACTCATGGCTAGAATGTGGTAGGTCTTCACACCACCTGATATCAAAAAGGTACAAGCAATATCAATGAAATCATCAAAACATACATATTTTAATTTATATAAAACTATATATATGTATAGAACTCAAGTACTTGCATTTAAAAGTATTCCACATGTTTGTAGGTTGAATCGGGCATCCTCTCCTTTTTTGTTTCAAAGTATGAGATCAAATGCAATGATGGCTTTAGGATACAAAAAATGACAATGAAATCAATTTTAACTATTAATGTCCAAGCAATATCATGTATGTAATCAAAACATGTGTATTTAAGAAATATAATTTGACTAATACTTGTTTTTACCAAGTATTCCATGTTGTCTAGGTTGAATCTGCATGGACTAGATCCTTTTTGTGATTATGCCTTAAGGATGTATAAAAGGACAATTTAAATCAATTTCAACTAATAACACACTTGACCAATGTCGAAACATGTATTTAATATATTTAAAAGGACAAAATAAAGCTAAAACTATATTTACCTGTATTTACTTATTCCATTGTACCATTTGCATCCTCTCTTTTTTGCAATGCATCTATGATTGCCTCATGCTCTTCCATAGAAATTGACCATAGCAATTTTTTTGAAGGTCTTCCATGATACCGCTCTAGTTTTATATTTGTTGCCACCACCAAATGTGAATAATGCATAATCTTTTATGTGTTTCATAGTCTTCGAATGCAGGTAGACCATTCTTTCTTCTCAAGTATTTTTTGTAGCCAAGTGCCAACAACCACCACCGATCCTATTGGAAAACATGTTCAAAACCATCATCAAATAAGTTCTCAAAATTTTCTTAGGGGATCAAAGACTTTTTCTAAAAGAATTCTTAATGGGATCAAAAACTTGTTATCAAAATTTGCTTAAGGGGACATCTTAAGTGGATCACCATACCTATTGGATAATGATAGCCATCATCATCTTCGAGGTGTTAACAACTTATGTTTAGTTTCCACACAACGAGCCAACCAATATTTTGTTTGCTCTTCATTCCCCTCAGGTGCAATAACAACATACACATGTCCTGCCAACAAAATTTGATTTAATAACTTGTACATATCTATATAAATAATTTAGTATTACAAAATAACTTAATACAGTGAAATAAAATGACATAAATTGAATTAAAATTACCTTCTTGTACAAGGTCTGAAACACAGTCATAATCTTCAGATGCAAACAATTGATCATTTTCTTCAATAGTTCTTTCATATTTATTATGTGCTTCTGCAGGTGTCAACGATCTTTTCTCCCACTATTCAACCCATTATGTATTTTTGCAAGCTTCCCAATCTCTTGAGATACAAAACTGGAAAAAAAATACAAGCTCCCTTGTCCAAATAGTCCATGTGCTTGTTGTCACACTCCTAAATGAATGCCATTTAGTAGATTCACTAATTGTCTCACAATCAACTCTAGATACAATGTTCTCTTCTTCCACCAACCAAAAGAATCAATGAACTGTAGAGTAATCACTCGAACTAGGTGTAGATAATCTTCTATTACACCAATCCACAATCTCACGTGCATCTTTAAATTTTACTGAATCCTCAAATTTTAATTGTTCTCTAGCAAGAATTCTTTTGACACATGCACCAACTCCATCATGTTCTCCTTTACCATGCCCAGCTTCAAAAAACTCCATATATGTTGGATATTAAATTCCTTGTGAACCCTACTTAACCAATACAACATTCTAGCATTTTTGAATTGCCCTATACAATTATCTGACCATATGAGGTGTTCTTTCATATGGATTCCTCTTTCTCTTAAATTTCTATAAAATATACTAAAACAATATTGAACAAACTTTGATGAGTGTAACCAATTGTCACTCAAATAAAAATGATACTCCCTCAAAACTTTTCTATCATCCTCAGTGCTATCATCTGCATGTCTATAAACAATTTGGACAAACATAGCTACTTGCACTGAATTATAATATTGAGATCAAATTTCCTCTTGCAGAGTGAGAGTATAATTCTCCACAAAATCAGCCACTAAAAGTATAGTACCAATTGGAAATGTGTTTCTACATGCGCGAAATTGGCCATCAAGCCATCGAGCATGTTCAGAGTGCATGACATATTTTGGTACAATTTTATTCTTAAATTCACTCATAAATGCATGCACACTAACTTTTTATGTAACTAAATCACAATGCTTTCCTATTTTTCCATCTTTTAAAGAATAGTGAACATTCCTAAATCTTTTGACATCTACTAATTGTTGTCCAAAATCATGATCAACACTTTCATGCAACCAAATTCTTAAAAATGAAATATTTCCATAGTTAATGCATTTTCTAGAAATACAAGAACTTAAATAAAATAATTTATCATTAGATTTTTCACAAAACAAACCTGAAATAAACTCTCTTATTGCTTCAGGTGGCATATCAATACCCCAATCATGTATAATCATGTTATTATGCAAGGTACAATGTATATATCGAAAAACATCATAAAAATAACAAAATTGAACATGTATTTTACAACAAGATATTTGTTGCTTATTAATTTTTACATACCAGGGTTTACACTTTTCAAAAGACCTTTGACTTATTTTAATATTACCAGGTAACACTGAATCACTACAAAATTTTCTATAAAATTTAGTTTGTGTTGTATCTAATAGGTGTTTTGGGTGAGGATCATGAACTTTGGACCCCACCCTTAATTTTAAAACATCTCTAGAATTAGATGAAACCCTAGTATTATCATGCCAATATTTTTCGATCAAAGATTTAATTTCAACATTAAATTTTATATCAGACCTCGGTAGTCGTCCAATGAAACTCCACCATTGATTGATAGGATCATTTTCTATAGTTTCTCTTCTTTTTGCCGCTCTTAGTAATGTTTTAGGATGTATTTTTAAAAAATTACTAATATTGCTTACCATTATTTTATTCAAAGTTGCTTTATTAACTATAATAGTAGTTATAGCTCTTCTTGCTATGTTTCTATCTTTAGATCAACTATTTTCCCCAATAGATTGAATGGCACTAGCAATAGTAGACATAACATGTTTTAATGATTGATTTTTTCTTTTTGGTTTAACATAAAAGCCTAACTTTTTCATTACTTTCCTCATTTTTTGCATTCTCATCAATTTCATCATTAGTTGACATTGAGATGCAATTTTTTTACGATAAAAGAATTTGGTGTATATTCTATTCACATGTGTTCTTATTTTCCTCCAAGAAATTTGACCAGGAATATTATCAAAAACACCACTTCCAATTTTAAAAAAAGTATTTTCATTAAATTCAACATCACATTCTAGATTTTCATCTTCATTTTCATTTACATTTTCATCAACAAAATGGTTTTCATTTTCATTTTCATTTTCATCTTCATTTTCATCAACAAAACAGTTTTCATTTTCATTTTCATCAATAATATAGGTTTTGTTTTCATTTTCAAGAAAATGATCATTTTTATTTTCATTTGCAACAAAAGATTTTTCTTTTTTGTTTTCAAAAAATTCTATAAAATTTTCATCTCTCTAAATATAGTCAATGTCAACATGATTAAGTCCAGCATCTTGTAAAACTTCTACATACAAATTTACCATTTCACTAATATGCGGATTTGAAGATGTACCTGGATTTGTGCATATTGAAACATTATCCATAGCATTCAAAGAGGGATTTGAAGACACAGTAGGACTTGTTTGTATAATCATATTCTTCTCCAAATTGACTCCTTGCAAATTAGCTTCATCTAAAACCATGGTATCCTCAATGTTTTCATCTTCAATAGTTGTTGAACTGGTTGCTCCACCATCATTCATTGATTTCATTCTCATTCTTCGTTCTCTTTGTCTTTGTCTCTCTTTTTTTCTATTTGCTTCAACTTCTTGAGGAGTCAATGTCTTCCTTCTCTTATTATGAGCTTTATCTCCCATAATTATAAAATACTCAAGCACAAATGAATGTTAATAGTGAAATACTTCAAAATATTCAATCCAAATTGGAAGTTGAATACCTATTAGGACAAAATTCTCCCTCTTGTGTTCCTCAAAACAAGTAGAAAACTACCACAATTCCACTTTAAAAATTATTTTCTTCATGCCTCCTTTGAAAAATTCAATCCATATTGCAAATTGAAAACCTTTTGTTCCTCCAAACAAGCACAAAAATAACACAATTCCACTTCAAAAATGGTGTAGATGATGCCATGTTTGATAAAATCAACTAAAAATCAAGTTCACCACCTGTAAATACAATAGCTTATGAAAAATAATTTACTTTTACTACTCTCGGTCATACATGTGAAGTTGCAAACTTCACAGTAATTTTTTGTAGTATATTTAAATAAAAGAAACGGGATCTCGTTTATAAAACGAGATCCCGCTTATAAAAACCGGGATCCAATTTATAAGAAGCGGGATCCCGTTCTATAATCAAGATCTCGTTCTTCGACATTGAATGTGGGGGTTGTTGGCTGGGAAACATGATCCTATTTCCTCTACAACAGTCTGAATATTGTAGAATAGGGTACGAGATCCCGATTATAAGACAAGATCCCGTTTATTAATAAAGGGGATCCCGTTTTATAATCGAGATCCTGTTTTTTAAAATTTGATTTTTTTTTTTGCTTTGTGATCGGGTTTTTTAGGTTTTGGTTCGGGAAAAGCATTGGAAGTCCGAACCTAGGCCTTCAACCTGGTTTGACCTGAAGTTGAAGGTCCTAACAATGTCAAAGAAAAATACTGACTTTGGACATATGGCATACGACCTTTTTTGCAAAATTTTCTGACGAAATTAAAATCCATTTTAGATGAAACAATCCAGATTCTAAATATGTAATTTATTTTGCAATTGGATTATTTTTTCTATTTTTCAATTAATTTCTAATAAAATTGGTCCATAAACTTTAAATATCAGGGTTTTTTACTATTTTAATAACTTTTGATCAACATAACATTTTGACAAACAGATTGCACGAGAAAAAACTTTAGACAATTCTTTTCAATTTTAAAAAAAAAATCAAAAATGATAAGTTTAGGTCATCTTATGCATATGTACACGACGATTTTTCAAAACGACAAATCTGCCTCATAAAAATTAACAAAAAAAAATTCAATAAAAAATTACAAAAAATACCAAGAACAAGCTTCAGTGAGTCATAAAACTTTTCCCAAAAGGATTTAGAAAAATACGATAATTTAAGTCAAAATATGGATGCCGTACACATGCATGGTATGGTAAAAAAAAATGACTTTTAAACAGTGGTTTTTAGAAATGCCTATTAAAACTCAATTTGTACAATCTAGGTATTGAAATAAATTACATATTTGGAAACTAGACTTCAAGCACTACATTTTATGATTAGTGAATTTTTTAAAGATTTCATCTCGAAGTGCTTCAAATTTTAAGATCAAATGTGTCAAATTATGAAAATCAGGAAAAACACTTCCACTTTTTGGCCAAAAATTGGACTCAACTTCTTGCACACACCCTGCCTTCAAAACACAAAGAGTATGAAGGATACACTACTCTCCTTAGGATGGTGCCTCATTTCACATTAAATTCATGTGCCAAAGGCACAAAAATACATCCCTTGCTTCCCTATATATTTAAAATCACTTGCACCATCCACATGGCATCACTATCTCTGTAATTACCTCTTTAATACAGTGATCCTGAAGAAAACACTGACCTTAAAAATCCCTATCACTAGTAGCATAGGATCATGATCCCTTTATGATAGTGATGTCAATTTCTTTCCAACTACTATGTGTAGTCCTCACCATTGATGGGCTCAAAAGATACCTCCAAAATGTAACTCCCAACTACCTTGGCATGATAGCTTATCAATCTACTACACCATGGGCCTTTTCTTTCTAACCAAGCATCTCTTAGTGATCTCCCACCATCCTTTGATCAATAGGTATGATTTCCTTATTAGATACCACTGCCTTCAACTACTGATTGCTTTGGTACTATCATAACTTGTGATTTTCTCCATGCTTTTCCTCATGCTTAATATCATCTTTTATTGAGAACACAAATTGATGTTATAGTGCACTGTTATTTCATTGTTGTGCTTGTATCCTTAGTCAAATAGAAACATGACCTTCATAGACTACTTACATGATGACTCTAGGATTGCTCCATATTAGCTTTTATGACTATCACATGCCTTGCCTCTTTTGTGCTATATACCCCTCTCAATGACTGGATTGCTTCATTTATTTATGGGACCTCATCTCGCATTAGTATTTGAGAAAGGTTTTAAAGCATTCATTGAAATGATGAACTCGTTATTTCTTATTATGATGTTGCACCTTGACAATTTCTCATTTATGATTGCCACTTCAAAGTGGAGGGTTGCCTCATTGCACCTTTTGATTTGGTAGTCCTCAATGGAAAATGTGCTTGTGATTCTTACAACCACTTTGTAAATTATTCCTCAAACTGAAAATGCTTTTATTTGAACAATTTGAATGTCTCTTGCTTATCTCATACCCCTCTCAAGATCTAGAGGGCAGCATGTTGGGATCAACCCTTGTGGGAGCCCATTTTTCCAACCACATGTTGTGATGTCAAACAAGATGAATCATGTAATGATAATGAACCTGTACATGCATAGTGAACAAACAAGTTAGATAAAAAAAGTGAAGCTCAATGCTCATGTGATAATTTGATTTTCATTTCATGATCTGATTTTGGCTCTCTTGCATACACCTGATAATTGCTCAACTAACGAAATGTATCATAGATATGGGATATATTTCTATTAATAGGACATATGATGAGATTTATATCTGGATCTCTTACCCAATCCTTTCATCATCATCCAAGTTCATTTGAAGATCAACAAAAAGGAAGAGCTAGAAACAAAGAAGTTCAACACAATACTTTTCCACGGGAAATGATGGACATAATTCCTCCTCATGTGTTTTTCTACTTTTATCTTCAATTGCATAGCCTATCTTTAATTTGCATTAGTTCAGCTACTCCCTGGCTTGTGCGGTAAATTTAAGCATTATTTTTCTCCCAATGTATAAAACAACATTTATGCAATCTTGTATAAATTTTCATTACAAAATGAATGAAAGACAACAATATCATGCAATTTATATAATTTCCTTCTATTGTAAAACATTGCATAATAAAAAAACTAAATTCCATTTGAAAACATTCATATGCAATGGTTAATCCTTAGTAGAAACTTGTTGGAATACCTTTCACTTTTGATGAAATCAACTATTTCAGCTCTACCAAATTGTGTTGTAAGTGAAATTTGATAACATTTCTAGCAATTTCTGCTAAATGCTTTCCTACTAAGTATATTGGATCAATAGCCTAAAAAATCCATTGGGAATGGAGTCAAATTATACCCCCCTTAAACTCTAAAATACACTATAATTTAGTTGTAAGAGCCAATACAACAACAAAACCAAAACAAAATCATGCTACCAAGGCCTTGGAGGCCAGAAAACTATGTAACAACACTTAAGGAAAATAAAACTGAACTGAAAGAAATGTGCAAAGCACTTATTAGCATAAAACACTACCCTACCCTACACTAACCAGTAGTGGTAGTGTTTAGACAAATCCATTAACTGGTCTTGGGAAATAACTTCCCTTTCTAATCTACATAATATGCCTTCTCTACTCGTAAGCATCCAACAAGTGGCACAGAAAGGGTGGTTGTTGAATAAATTCATGTGATGCCTCTCCAAGAAAAAGAAAAAAAAAACACATACCCACTTGTTGTTCAATTGAAAAATACAATTATTCTGGGGTGGACAAATCAATTGATTATCCTCTTCCTACTGCTCATCCTCATGCCTTACAATAGGCTTGATAGGTAGTGGCTTCTCCTAGTTTCTTTCCAATTGGATTAGATGTTGAATGGGACATCCTCTTGATAAACCAATGTGGAAAAAAATTATGTTGGTTTGTTGTTTTCATTTTGTTGCCTTCTGAACTTGAATATGAATTATTAATTGATTAGGAGAATCTAAAAACTTACCTAAATTAGAGTTGTCTAACTCCTACTCCTCTTCCCATGTGAATGTATGATCAAGGAACTTGTTCAAAACTGCCTCTTGACATTTGGCCTCTTCTTCCAAGGGCTTTAGCTGAGTACTTTCTTTGTTGTCCTCAAACTGGTTAGTTTCTTCTTGTTCAAATGCAAAAAGGGAATGTTTAGAAACTTTCTTTACTTTATTTTCCTCATTATTCACTTTGTCACTATGAGAATTCAGCAGAGTGGCAAGCTCTCTACAAGTTGAACAACTAGGATCCTAACAATCAAGCATTGAGTTGTCTTGCAAAGGCTGATCTTCTTCAATTAGTTTACTTGACTAAATTATTCAAGGAAATATGCCTTTAATGTATCTATGTTAGCTTCTCCTTTGTAGTACAAAGGAAGTTCTGAAAACAAACTAGATGTTTTGCATCCATGGAGAACATGATCTTCTTTGCAAATAGGGCTCTCTTCAAGTTTGATAGACTTTCTAGATCTTCCTCATCACTGTACTAGTTGGATACCTCAAAATGGTTATCAATATTATTCTATTCAAAATGATCCTCATCCTGCTCTTTGTAAACTCACAACACATCATGTTCCATAATGTCTACTTGATGCTCCAAATTAGTTGTTAAGATGAGAATTTATATGTTTTCTTCATTACTGTCATCAAAATTAGGCAACTAATCAAACAAAGAAATTGAATCTTCCTCTTCATATGGTTCCTTATCCAATGAACCAACCTTCTTTGCACATACATCATTCTTGTATTCAGTTGAGAATATGGTACAATCAGCAAAAACCTCTTTCTTTATATCCTACTACTTCAGCTTGTTATGTTCACTGTAACAACTGTTTAGAGATAAAATAGGATCAACTAGATAAACCTGTGGAGTTTCTTGGGATGTTAAAGGAAAAGTAGGATTTTTAAGAAGCTACTCTTGAGGTATTGTACCCTAAAACTGGTCAAGAATAGGTTCATCTTGTATGAAGCGTAGTGTATTGAACATAGGAATTCTTTTTCCAAAAAATGGGTTTCGAAAGGAAATAGTTGGGTTAGCTTCTTGCTTAAGTGCATGCTTTTCTAATGAAGTAGAAGGAGCTGATTGTGATTCCAATTGTTCAAGCTTCTCCTCATATTTCCTTTTTTGAGCTACCAACTCTTTTAGAAAAAGTTTTGCAAACTGTCTACCTTGTGCCTCCAATTCTTGCTTATGAAGTTGGGCTTGATCAGCCAACTCCCCCTTCTCATGGAGATAATCTTGATAAGACCATTCTTCCAACTGAAAATTGATCTCTTTCTCCCTCTTAGTATTATCCATTTGCTTTTTGAAGCCTAGCAAGGTATCTTTAATCATGTTTGTCATATCTCTTAACTCCATAATTTTAGAATTTTGAAGTTGAATGGAAGATTGGGCAAAGGTGGGTATGTGGTAAGCATCTTGAGTATTGGGACTAAAACCAACATTATAGCTACTTGGGTATGGCTGATAAGGAG
This sequence comes from Sequoia sempervirens, assembly GCA_007258455.2. Lineage (NCBI taxonomy): Eukaryota > Viridiplantae > Streptophyta > Pinopsida > Cupressales > Cupressaceae > Sequoia > Sequoia sempervirens. The sequence goes on along the minus strand of VDFB02353493.1, from coordinate 343,515,747 downwards.
CCTCATGGACAACATTTTCATAGTATGGTGGTGGATAAATGATTTTTGTAACATACCAACTCTAAACCTTTTGAAACTAGTAGATTTCTACCTTGAGTCACTAGGTGTTTGTGAATATCTTTACTCCAAAGGATGTATCTTGTTGATATACATGCCAAATATCAACAATGGATGAGAAATTATGGACTATAATAGTATGATCTGTCCCACTGAGCATGCCAGTAATTGTTATCGATGAGGATTGCACCCTAGTTGAGTTACACTCAACTATCCTATGTAACATGGAAACATTCTCAAGTTGTGGGTGGATTATAACGAGAATGAATCTCTAGAGAGGGTTGGTTCCCCTAGTAGATCACCTAAAACTACTGATTTTTCTGAGAAAAGGGATAGAACGATAAATTGAAATGAAAAAACTTGAAAGTTAAAGGGTGATGCACTAGAAACTTATAGACTTATCCACTAATTCCATTGACAATTAGTTTGACAAAATCTTTTTACTCTCAAAATTCCATGTGAAACAATGCAATACATAAGTGATTTGTATGAAGGTTTGAAATTAAACACAACATACAACTTGCATCACATGAAGCTTCTGCACTCATATTTTAAATATTGAGAGATGGAAAAGGGTTTAACACTTAGAATCATGATCAAACATCAAATCATCCACTAAAAATGAGACAAAAACCATGAAAAGGAATGCATTGTTGTCTTTATTGATCTAAACGGAGTTGCATAATCATATTATGAAAATATGAGTTTCAAATGCTTACAAATCTCTCTACAATACTCAAGAGAGAAAGAAGCAATAACTCTAAAAAACTAAGTTTTTCTTCCCATATAATACCCAAAAACCCTTCTAAGAGCTAGGAGAAAAAAATTGTTGTTAACTGCAATCCAGTATAGTAACCCAAGTGTCTCTCATGAGTAGAAGGAAGAAACCATCAAAAGAGGGCATAGAATTGATCCAAAATGAGTGAAAATAGGTGGAAAATTTCCCTCTCAAGTGGATCTACGCAAAATGACTCCAAAAATGGCTTAGTTTTAAGTGAAAATCAGAAATAGATGCTTTAGTTCACTCCCCTTCCCTTTTTGCTAAATGAAGACTCAAGAAAAAATTAGAAGGTAAACTGAAATTTCCTTTGCATATTCCACACTTACTTTATTTACTACATTTAAATTGAAAATTAATAAAACAATTTATAGAACATTGCATTAATAAAGTCTTACAATGTCTGCAGTTTCAATTTTGCAAAATGGAATGAAAGGTCGACCTTGGCTTTGATTTGATTTTGCATTGCAAAAGTTTACAAAGGTAACTTAACATTGGCCAAGGTATTAATTTTTATGAAAGGGCTTAAATTAAAGGAATAAATGATTCCTAAATAAAACCAACCACTTTAGGGTAAAAGAAACCCTAATAACAAAACTTGTGGGATTTCGCATTCCATTTTGATCTGACACTTAGCATTTTGAGAGTGCCGCCATGTTAGGGTTCTAACTCTAGCTTCTCTGGAGTTTTCATGGAGCTTTTCTTGACTTCTCTCGACTTCTCTCTGTAGACACATGTTGGGCCATGTGGTAAGTTCCACTTTCTATCTTCTGAATGATGTGATCTTCTCAAAATTTGTGAACGAAGACTATGCTTCTAATCATTTTCCATAGAGAATGATGAAAGCGCTTGATTACTCTGTATTTCTTTTTGCACTTTGGCGTTTCTATAAGAAAGGATAAAAATTTGTATCTCCTTTTATGGCCACTATTTTAGTTTGATTTTTTTTTTGAATTTTCACTACCATTTTTAAACAGGCTGTGACTTTCTTTTGTACTCCTAAAAACCTCACGATTTTTATCTGGGTACCTAGAGTTCCTTCTAGACTTTTATATTTTGGAGAAAATTATTAGAGGGTTTGAATTCAACCCTAGCTCCATTTTTATATTTCTTTCTCCTTTTATGCTCAGGTATTTGAGGCTTCACTCTTCATGCTTCATGTTTAATAATGACCATATAATCAATATCTCCACCTGAATTCAAAATGATCATGTTGATAATATCCTTAAGTTGTAAAACCATTCATTACATTTTCTGAGGAAAAATGGAAAAAATGCTCTTCATCTCAAAGCTCGGACCGAGGGTTTCATATGTGAATATTTTCTAGGTTTTCTCATACTAGTCAATACTCGAGGGTTTCCTCATTTCCTAAGGATCCATCTCGATCTCATGGGCATTATGTAGAAACAACTAACTAAAAAAACCATTATTCACTCCACTTGTTGCATACAACCCCTTAAAGTAAATAAGTCCCTTCAAAGCACAAAGAGTATGAAGGATACACTAATCTCCTTAGGATGGTGCTTCATTTCACATTCAAGTCATAAGCCAAAGGCACAATAATGCATCTCATACTTATAATCTCATACCCCTCTCAAGATCTAGAGGGAAACATGTTGGGCTCAACCCTTCTGGGAGCCCATTTTTTCCACCACATGTTGTGATGTCAAACAAGATGAATCATGTGATGATAATGAACCTATAACCCCATAGTGAACAAAAAGGTTACATAAAAAAGTGAAGCTCAATGCTCATGTGATTATTTTATTTTCATTTCATGATCTTATTTTGGCTCTCTTGCATACATTTGATAATTGCTCAACTAATCAAATGTATCATAGATATAGGCTATATTTCTATTGAGAGGACATATGATGAGATTTATATTCGGAGCTCTAATCCAATCCTTTCATCATCATGCAAGTTCATCTGAAGATTAGTAACAAGGAGGAGTTAGAAACATAGAAGATCAAGACAAGACTGTGCCACAGGCAATGATGGATATACTTTCTCCTCACGTGTTTTCTACTTTTATCTTCAATTGTATGGCCTATCTTTATGTTGCATTAGTTCAGCTACTCCCACAACTTCTGTGGGACATTTAAGCATTCTTTTTCTGTCAATGTATAAAACAAAAACATTTATGCAATCGTGTATACACTTTCATTAAAAAATGAATAAAATACAGCAATATCATACAATTTCCTTCTCTTGTAAATAATTGCATAATAAAAACCTGAATTCTATTTGAAATCATTCATATGCAATGGTTAAGCCTTAGCAAAAATTTGTTTGAATACCTTTCACTTTTGATGCAATCAGCTATTTTATCTCTACCAAATTGAGTTGTAAGTAAAATTTGATAACAATGCCAAAATTCCCTTGCACCAGAGGATAGGAACCAGGACATTCCTACCCAACACCATCCACTTGCGTGACTCTCATTTCAAAATTAATCCTTTTATATTCTTCAATTCTATTAATGGAGGATAAATTTTGAATTATTTTTTGAAATATTGTAAGTAAAATAACATTATCAAACAATACATTATTCTTCATAACCTTAGAAAAATGGTGCAGCTAAGAGGAAACATATACCAATATTATATGTGCTTGAAGTATGCTTTAAAAAAATAATCTATCTGTTTTGAAGCTAAAGTAGTAAATATAGTTGTATATTTTTATAATATTTAAATCCCAATTACTTTTTATAAAATAAAACTTCTAGTGAAAATTTCATTATTCATAAACCAATTCTTAGTTTGTGTCATGATGTTTAAATTATATGATTATTGTTTATTCCCAAGTCTATATTTTTCCCTTGTGGACCTAAGCTAAATATTTTCTTATGTTACAGTGTTGGTTGTTACTCAAAACCACTCAAGTCTATTGGAAATACGAATGAACAATAACCCAAATGAAAGTTGCACACACTTCAAAGGATCAAACCAAGAAATACACCATCCACATAAAAAAAGGAAGTGTTGCAATATGAGCAAACTGACAATTTGATCAAATGATCTTATCTATGATGATTGATCTAGAATGGTTTACAATGTACAAGCACATTGTTTATATAGGCAAGGTGAGACGAGGTAGAATTACCACCTTGGATGCAAACATTAAATGCCTAATGCATAATTTTAAATACATAGGTGAAATATTAAATGCTTAGATAACTATAAGCTAATTAATAAGACATGGCTCCATTATAACTAGTTTCTAGAAATGAAACCTATGAAACATAACTCCTAAGTTAACTTATAATGATGTGAATAGGTCCTCACTAAGAACTAATTAGGAAATAACCCCATTCAAACTAACACCCCCCATAAGTGTAACTTAGGAGTGTTTTTATTATGCAAATAAATTCAAAGATGGGTCCTGGCTACTAGGCCATTTTAGGCACCCGTGTAGATATGAAAATGTAATCTCTTACAAACAAAGAAAAGGAGAAAACCTCATGGGACAAAAATACTCTCCAAAAAAGAGAAATAATGCAAATCTAAATCAAATCATATACAAGTAATGAAAGTGATGAGTGGAGGTCTCAGCATTAAAACCCCCAAGAGCTACATCCATCACAAGAATATAATAAAATATAATCAATAGCTCCCCCTTAAGAGGGAAACAAGGAGACTATGTAGCCCTCGCAAAACATGTAATCACCTACAAAAATGGTAAGTTTCTGAAGAAAAACATGATCCAATGTTGAAAAATAATTTGTCTCCCTTTCAGAAGAAATAAAACAAACTACAAATGAAGGAATTTTTCCCATTTCAGATAGGAATTCAAGGAAGGAAGGATGAATATAGATGATGTTGATGATATCTCTAAAAAAATTCTCATGTGTCTCTTTTGCCACTAAATATGAAGATGCCACTATTAGATCGCATACATGCCCAATCAAAGAATAAGGTGACAAATCAAGACTATGTGGAAACTGATGTTGAACAATATCCAAGGACCAAGATGGGTTGACAACATTTGTGCAATGGTTGTCATCAAAGAGGAGAGATAACCCCTAAAATGTGTCCTCCAAATATGAAATGTGAGAATCCACAAACTAGGATGGAATGTTTGATAAATAGGAATCCAATTAGGAAGACAATTAGATACTTGTTTTAATGAATCGCCAAATTTTCTCATTGAATCAACAACACAAGATTAATGTTTCTATTAAATAGGAATGATGGGAGCCTCAATCAATGACTCTACACAATGAATCAATGAAGGTGAAGGTATATCAATTAAATTTGATGGAGAAGGAGCATTTGAAGAAATCTTATCATCATCATCTGAAGATCCAAATTACTCCAAACATTTAAACTCCTGCATAGTATTATCATCATAGGGTATTGTTTCTAAACAATTAAGACGCACATGACATTTTGAAATAGGATCATCTGGGAAGGGTGGAGTATTAGGATCTCCATATATCTCCTTAATTTTAGTCCAAAGAGTATGAGGTCAATCAAAATGATCAATAGCTTTCAAAATTTCATCAACATGCATTTCAATAACCCCTAAAACATTATATCTTCCGCAACTCCAAGAAAAGTTTTGAATACCTTGACCGAGATGGGGAACAATACCATACAAATGTGGCAATAATTCAAGTGATTGGAGATGGTTTATGATGCCATCTCTCCACCTTTTATATTTTCCCTTTTGCAACATAATCATAAAAGGATAATATGAAAACCCCATAATGATCTATGATATATTTCTAAGATTAAAAAGAAATTGACCTTCAATAGAAATTAGAAACTCTCAAATATGATGTACAACTGAAAATGAGGCCTCCCAATACAAATAATCCTTCTCCAAATTGCAGTATTCCAAGTTATTAAGAAAATGCCTCGAATTACAAAAACTCAATAAAATGTACTTGGGACTAAATCTGAAAAAAGTAGATAGCAAAAATGATAGAGCTCTAAATAACCTTTACAATGCCACTAGAATTACCAAAATCTGACAAGCTGGTGAAAAGATACAAAATCGGAAGTCCAAAAGGAAGCACAAACTTCAACCTCAAAATATGAATTATTTTATATGAAAATGGGGGTTTCAGTCCTTTCATATGCAATGGAAGGGTTAGATTTGACCCAATCTACTCCAATAATTAGCTACATCCTAGATGATGGCAACTATCCCAAAATGCAAACCCTCCAACCTGCAATAATCTCCCCAACATAACTTCACAATATTAGATGGATCTTCTATGTCCTATGCTCTCATACCATGTTGGAAATACAAATGAACAATAACCCAAATGAAGTTGTGCACACTTCAAAGGATCAAAACAAGAAAGACACCATCCACATGAACAAGGAAGTGTTGTAACATGAGAAAGAAGACAATATTATCAAATGATGATCTATGATGAATTGATCTAGAATTATTTACAATGTACAAACACCTTGTTTATATAGGTAAGGTGAGAGGAGATAGAATAACCACCTTGGATGCAAACATTAAATGTCTAATGCATAATTTTAAATGCATAGGTAAAATATTAAATGCCTAGATAAGTATAATCTAATTAATGAGGTCCATGGCCCCATTATAACTAGTTTCTAGAAATGACACCTAGGAAACTTAACTCCAAAGTAAACATATATTGATGTCAATATGTCATCACTAAGAACTAGTTAGGAAATAACCCCATTCACACTAACAAAGTCTACAAATTGATGAGCTCAGGATATGCTCATAATTTGAGTATCATGATGTATTTTTAATATCTCTACTTTTACTGCTAATGGATGTTTTAACTCTTTTATTAAAGACCTTTTATCTAAAATGGGTAGTATCCTGTAGCAATACATTCCTACATTCCTACAGCCTAACATCTCCATCTGTCTTATTAATTACCCTATTTTGACTTCCCAAGTGACTTATATAATGCAAGATGATGAGCTCAGGATATGCTCATAATTTGAGTATCATGATGTATTTTTAATAGATCTCTACTTTTACTACTAATGGATGTTTTAACTCTTTTATTAAAGACCTTTTATCTAAAATGGGTAGTATCCTGTAGCAATACATTCCTACATTCCTGCAGCCTAAAATCTCCATGTGTCTTAGTAATTACCATGTTTTGACTTCCCGAGTGACTGATATAATGCATATGGTTTTTGAATAATGTGATAGATTTAATATGTGATTAATGAATGTATCGTGTTGTTTTCCACGAATGCTTTCTTTCACCTCTATCGCCTTGTGCATCACAGGTTGTTGAAGGGAGCATGAATGAGTCAAGCGCAATAGACTTCGGCTTTGTAGTAAAGTCCATTTGCAGCACGGTGTCGAGGAAGTTGTTCCAGCGAAGACTCTCTGTCCGGTTTGTTGGGAAGAAACTTAAATGATCATTAATCTGGAAAGAGTGGAATTCTAAATTCTCTGGATCATGTTGAACAAATATATTTTCATTTATGAGAAGTCTATTCCTCATTTTTAGGATTCATTTATATCCACGTCTTTCTTTGTTGAGTTAGGTAGTTAGTTGCTTTTCTGGTTTAAATAAGTGCTCCTCCTACACGAGTGAGAAAGCATAGCATGTAAGAGTTAGTATTATGATAAGAGATAGAGTTTTGTGTTAGTTTTCATATGAGTAGAACAATGTATATCATTCTGAGGTTATGAATAAAAATTGATGAAGTTTTGAGTTCAATTCTTGCATAATTAGTTGATGCTTGCTAAGGGGGCCCACTTAGTAAGTATCTGTATTTAGTTAGTTAGTCGTTTATTTTTTGTTGATCATAAGTTAGATTTTTTTCTTGAAGTTTCAGTGCAAACTCAATCTTATATTGTTCCTACAGCATTGGGAATCCATCCCTTTGTTTGTTCCTCCAGCATAAGGCCAGTTCATAGTTTGTTTCTCAGTTATAGTTGTTATGGTTTCTGCTTTGATTAAGTTTAGAATGCTTCGCATTACATTCTTGTAGCATAAGTAGAATTCCTTTCACGCATTTATTTCTAATAAATCGTGACTGAAACTGGCTCTTAGTGCACATACAGTTCCGCTCCATTTCAAGTATACGTTCCCTAGTTTGACAAAGTAAATGAACGACCATAAGAAGATGTTAGTCGCCTGCTGGAATGTCCAATTCCCAGGTTAGGATTTTCCATGACTTTTATATCCTTTTGTGAGGGCGACCATTTTTGGCATCATTTCCGGAGATGGTGTCAAGCTAAGAACCTATCATAAGTCATTGTTAGCAGTAGTTTAGTCTGTTATTCAAGCTTTTCAAAATTCCTTCAATTCACCATTCATTCTATTGAATGCATAGAAGAAGAGACGCTCTGGGAAGATTCCTCCCTGACCTTGCATTCATTGATAACAATCTTGAACCATCTTATAATCTATTTGAGGAAGAAGGAGACCAAGATATCAATCCATTTGTTGAATTGCCATTTGACCCAGCTAACAAAGAACCTGAAGAAAATCCATTTTCTCTGATACTCCATCAAGCAAATATGGCACGAAATCCACCTAATCAACCTCCTTCTTTTGAGTTCCCCATCATTGCTCAGCAAGATAATGATAACCTTAAAAATATTCCTTCTTCATTGCTTCCCAAGTTCTATGGACTAGTTACAGAGGACCTAGACACTTTCTTGTTTGAGTTTGACATTCTCTGTCGCAGCTATGATTACACTTCAGATGCTCATAGGCTAAAGTTGTTTCCTTCTACTTTGAAGGAAGGATCTCTTAGATGATTTATGAGTTTGGGAAGAGGTGTTATTGATAGTTGGGCAGTCATGCAAACAAAATTTCTTGAGAAATAAAAAGAATATTGTAAGAGTGGTAGTAAGGGAGATGATATATTCAGAATTCAACAAAAGGAGGATGAAAGTCTGGAATACTATATCTCAAGATTCTTGTTTTCTCTAAAAAAGAATTTAGACCATACTCTCAATGAAGAATCTCATAAACTACTTTTTCTAAGGGGAATTAGTGATACCTGTATAGATGCCCTGGACCTGATGGGAGGAGGAGATATAACCCAACTGCCTTGGGATGATATCAAGAAAATATGTCTCAACTACTCTCGAGCAATTGTTAAGAAGGGTAGAGGTCATCAGTGCATAGTGGGAAAGTATTATATTAATGGAGTTTCACAGATGGAGATCACAAATTTGCTCTCTGATTTCAAGCAGGATATCATAAACAACATGGCTACATAGTTGGATACTATGCAAGCTAGGAAGAAACATGAGGAAGCTGAAGCAATCTTGGCTGAGTTTTGTCCACAATGTAGACAGAAGAAACGAGACTGCAAATGTAAGATGGTGGTTAACCTGGAGGCTAAGCAGTTACCTACTAACTTTAAGATGGTAGAGAGTGATGATGACCAAGTATTCTTGGTCGCACAAAGGTGCCCATGGGCTCAAAGACAAGGTATGCCTCAAGATCCTTTGACTTTTGGTAATCCTTATTCTAATTACAATAACCAGTGGCAACCTACATATGGCCCATCACCACCTTGGAATACTTCTCAACCTTACTGGCCTAGCTATCAGAGTCCTTAATGGAAATCTCCTCAAGGAGGTTGGCAGCAGCCACAAGGACAATGGACTCCACCTCCAGGTAACTGGCAGTAGAACCCTCAATGAAGAAGTCCATAGCAATGGAAAAACTAATCCCCTGCCTCCTTGTAGCTTCAGCAGCCACAACCTTCAACTCTCATGCCACCTCCTGCAGCACCTACAACAAATACTTGCCCTCCAAAACAAATGCTTATGCCTGCTCAACCATTGCCAAATCCTAATAGTAAGCAGCAGCAGCAACAACAACCTATCTCTTTTTTAGAAGCCAATCAGTATCTAGCTTATGCCCTGAATATTTATGATATCCATCTCAGATCTGGAACCACTCTCCCTGCTCCATACCCGCCTGTCATTACAGAGATTCCGGACTCTACCTCTAAACAACCAACTGATCTTGCAGAACATATACCTGTGTTAGATACTATCTCTAAGGAGCCTATCCTGCAACATCAAGCTAAACTGCCTTTTCCTCAGAGATTGCAAATTACTACATAAAAGTCTATGGAAGAGCCTACCTTTGATATTTTGGATCAGCTAAAGAATGTACACATTCAAATTCCCCTATTTCAAGCCATTAAGGAGGCTTGTTTAAAGAAACCAGGAAGAAAGAAAAAGGATTCCCAAACTATCCATGTTCTAGGACAATTAGCAGATATTATGTTGGGGAAGATAGTCATTCGAAAATATACTGACCCTCAGAGTCCTGTGGTACAAATAAATATTAATGGCCAAATAGTAAATAATGTTTTGATTGACCTTGGTCCAGCCATCAATGTAATGACCAAGAATACAATGGAGTATTTGAATATCTTAAACATTCAGTCTACACCTACCATCCTGCAGCTTGCTGATAGTTCCATAGTAAAACCTGATGAAACGGTAGAAGATGTTATTGTCATCCTTGAATCTTGGGAATACCCAGTAGATTTCACCATATTGTCCACTAAGGAAACTTTGGGAGGCTATCCTATCATCCTAGGTAGACCATGGTTAGCCACAACTGATGCTTTTATAGGATGTCGTTCATGAGACATGACAATTTATGATGGTCAGTCAAGAAAGAAATTAGCTTTATATCCACCTACCCAGCCTTAGCCAGACTTGTCTCAACCAATTTGGCCACATTTGGGAGAGGAAACTGAAGAAGTCAATTCATTGGCTCAGCTAATGATGCTACAAACTAATCTATTTTCCTAGCTTCAGAGTGAGGATGACCTGCTTTTGCACATTTTGCATTCCAACACTAATCCGAGTAGCCCATCTACTGTAGATAGCTGTCTTCAGTAGTGTTTCATGCAACAACTGAATTCTGAGAGCCTGTCACCTAAATCTCCTGTAGTTTATCATAACTTGCTTCCATATGAAATACAAACACCACCTTTATCAGCAGCCTCCATGAATGATCTTACCAAGCAAGTAGAAGTGTCTTCAGGCCGCTGTTTGAACATCAATAATAAGCTGCCTCAATCTCAACAAGGTGCCCTAGTCATAATGCTGCAAGATCAACACAGAGCTTTTGCATGGGACTATGGGGATATGAAGGGAATAGATCCTCAGCTCTATACTCATAGGATCTATATTAAGGAATATTGTTCACCTGTTAGGCAGCCTCAAAGAAGGATAAATCCAGCACTTAGGGAAATAGTTAAAACAAAGCATCAAAAATTGCTTGATGCTGGTTTCATCTACTTAATTTCATACAGTCAATGGGTATCTCCATCGGTGATTGTTCCTAAAAAAGGTGGAAAATGGAGAGTTTGTGTAGATTACAGGGAGCTGAACACAACAACTAAAAAGGATCATTTTTCACTGCCATTTGTTGACCAAGTACTAGACTCATTGTCTGGGAAAAACTATTTCTCCTTTTTAGATGGATATAGTGGCTATAATCAAATTAGAATCACCCCTGAAGATCAAGACAAAACAACTTTTACTAGTCCATGGGGTACTTTTTCCTACTCTGTTTTACCTTTTGGACTGTGTAATGTACCTGCAACATTTCAAAGGGCAGTGATAAGTATTTTTGCTGACATTTCTCATGATTCTATGGAGATCTACATGGATGACTTCACTACTTATGGAGTTACTTATGACGAAGCATTAACCAATTTGGAAAAAGTGTTGAAAATATGTCAAGAGCAAAATTTGTCTTTGAATAGTGAGAAATGCTTTATGATGATGCAAGAGGGAATTGTTTTAGGCCATCATGTCTCTAAAGTAGGAATTCAGGTTGATCCTACAAAAATAGAAGTTATTCTAACTTTTCCAACACCTATGAAACAAAAGGATGTTAAAAGCTTCCTAGGACATGCTAGATATTATAGAAGATTCATCAAAGATTTCAACAAGATAGCTAGTCCACTATATGCCTTATTGACTAAGGATTCTGAATTTACTTGGATTGAGGTCTGTGACAAATCTTTCCTGCAACTTAAGAAACTACTTACTTAAGCACATGTTCTTCAAGGACTGAAGTGGACTCTGCCCTTTCATATACACACACAGATGCTTCTGATTATGCCATAGGGGTAGTTTTAGGACAGAAAGAGAATTCCATTGAGCATGCCATATATTTCATTAGCAAAAACCTTCAAGGCCCTAAATTAAACTATATTGTCACAAAGAAAGAATTGCTAGCAGTTGTGTATGCCCTGAACAAGTTTTGACATTATGTCACTGGTTACCAAATATTTGTTCATACAGATCATGTAGCAATAAGGTACCTCATGAATAAGCCTGTCATATCCGGCAGATTAGCAAGATGGCTCCTATTGTTGCAGGAATTTGATATCACAGTTATTGATAAGCCAGGCTAATCTAATGTGGTGGTTGATTTCTTGTCAAGACTTCAAATACCTACACCTGACACTCCTGAGGTAATTGATGATAGCTTCCCTGATGAACATCTATTTTTTATTACTGTTCAAACCCCATGGTATGCAAATATTGCAAATTATTTAGCAGCCAACAAAATTCTAGCACACTTCTCACCAAAGGAAAGGCAATTGCTGGTTGAGAAAAGTTTTAACTTTTCATGTATTATAGACTGTTTATTTTATACAAGACCTGACCAAGTCATGAGAAGATGTGTGAGGGAAGATGAGACCTATGACATTTTGCATGCCTGTCATGATGAGCCATGTGGAGGGCACTTTGCAGCTAAGAGAATAGCTATGAAAGTGCTTAATACAGGATACTATTGGCCTACACTGCACAAAGATGTAGCAGCCTACACCAGGAAATGTGACAGATGTCAACGTATGGGGAGACCAACAAGGTCTGATGAAATGCCCCTGTATCCACAAGTGGTAGTCAGTCTATTTGACAAATGGGGCTTGGATTTTGTTGGGCCTATTGATCCTCCATCCAATGGGAAATCATACATTTTGGTGTGTACTGATTATGTAACCAAGTGGGTGGAAGTGAAAGCAATGACACATGCCCGTGACAATAAAGTTGTTGAGTTCCTATATGAGAAAATTTTTACAAGGTTTGGAGTCCCAAGGGAACTTGTTACTAATCAAGGAGCTCAATTTACATCCAAATTAATCACTGCATTGATGAATGATTACAAGATCAGGCATAGAAAGTCTAGCCCCTATCACCCTCAAGCCAATGGTCAGGCAAAGGTTACCAACAGAGAAATTGAGGAAATCCTTACAAAGACAGTCTAATTACACAAGAAGGATTGGAGCAGTCACCTTCCTGAAGTAGTCTGGGCCTATAGGACAACATGGAAAACAACTACATGGTTTACTCCTTTTGAGTTACTCTATGGTAAGACTACCATGTTGCCAATTGAATTTGAGCATAAGACATTAACAACTGCTCTCTAGCTTAACATTGATATTTTTGAGGCTCAAAAGGAACACCTCATGCAGCTCAATGCATTGGATGAGCTAAGGAAAGCTACCTTGCAGCATACTGAAACTATCCAATAGCAAAGAAAGAAATGGCATGACAATCATATTCGAACTAAGCAATTCTCTGTCGGTGATTGGGCGCTGCTCTATGACTCCAGGTACAAAGAGAATCAAGGTAAACTAACCACACGATGGCTTGGTCCTTATGAAATAGAAAATGTGTTTGATAATGGCTCAGTGCAGTTGGCTACAACAGATCTAGCTCAATTCAAGCTACTGGTTAATGGACACCATCTTCGGTTGTATCATAAGCTAACATCCAAAGATGAATTTATGCAGTAGTTTGTTTCAAATACGACCACTGATCTTCCTGCAATGAAAGGCTTCGGTCTTTCTCCTACAGCATCTCTTTAAATTCCACGTTGCATGCCCCTAATAAAGGTTTCCTTTTAAAGGAAGCCACGTTCTCCATTTTCCATCCATCACCGCCATTCATCTCTTTTCTTCCACATCATCCATCCTGCCATACCGCCTGATTCGTGGTTACTATTCTAGCCATTATTTCATGATGTGCTGTGATTTTTCCCAGCACGTACAAGCATTAATTAAAAGGTACACGATATCTTTTGTTAATCACATTATTTATTTATTTCATTTATTCAACAACTGCTATGTACATATCAGTCTTTATCGCCCATTCTTTGCCTGTCCTTTCACCCATGTGTGGACACATGTCAACTTTTAAGTAGGGGGTGGGATAATCCATTTCAAACCTTTTCTTATGTCGCTATCACAACTAATAAGATATTTTTATTCTTCTTGTACTTTCCAAATATTGTTGTGTGTTTTATCTAAACAACATTAACTGCTTGATATGACTAGTTCCTAATAATCATTACATGCAATTATCTTTCGAGTCATTCTTGGAAAAGAAGAGAAAGTGACGGCAGAACAGAAAGAAGCAAAAAGAAGCAGAACAGAGCAGAAAAGTTTTTGAAAAGGTTTGAGTTTCTGGAATCTCAACAGAGGTAATTTGTGAATATGGGTGGTCAATTGGTAAGACATGAGCCTGTAGCTCACGAGCTCTTAACACAAAATCCTCAAACAGTGTAGGCATTCAGTAATTGTGGTTGGTTAAACTATTTTTTGAGGTTAGATTCTTTCAATGAGGAAGTTGTTGGTGAATTTTTAAGAACTCTTTCAGAAGGGGAAGCTTCAGTATGGGGTCTGACAATGGCTGTAACAGAAGAATGAATTGCTGAAGTAACCGGGCTTCCTGTGGCAGGAGAAAATTTCTCTTCAGATGTTGTTTCTGCTAGGGCAGAATTTGCATACCAACCGATGGACCCTTGGAGGTCTCTAAACAAGGATGCAAACGAGTGTCACTGCCCTTTCCATATTTAGAATATGCTGCATTCATAATCACGTACTTAACCTGTGAGGGGCGCTTCTCCTATTTATATTCCTACCATTTTAAATTATTGAGCCATATGAGGCATGGGTTGGTTGTTAATGTCCCAAATTTTTTGTTAAATCTTTTAAAACAAAGTTCCCATGAAACCCAAAGGGGAAGGGACAACTCTGTTTCCCATCATGCCCTCATTAAAATTTTTATTGAGCATTCCCTGAGGAATGTATCACCCCTTTCTTGGCAAGAATTTGTTGCCCAAAAGGGTTTGCAACTTTTGGAGCCTCCTAGAGCACTCCTTGCAGCACCTACCCCTACAACATCTATTTCCGCAGCCTCCACACCAGAACCCTCAACCAGAATGCAAACCAGGTCTACTAGTAGAAGAGAAAAAGGAAAAATGAAGGTAGGAGAGTCATCTAGGGCAGAACAAACCCCAGAGTCTGACCCTCATGTTCAAAGACAACAGTGTTCCTCTCCTGCAACACCTTCTCCTATAGCAGTTCCTCCTGCAGCAACACATGTTGCCATTACAAGTTCGCCATCATCTTCTTATGTTGAGTCTGAACCCTCTAGGGAATTCAAAAAGAGGAAAGCCATGAGAGTGCCTCCTATAGCTGCAACATTGCCAAAAAGAGCCTCAGGAAGGAAACAACAGAAAGTCACCTCAACCTCTGCTCAGCCTGAAATTATAATAATTTCTGAGGAATTTGAGGAACACAGTCATGATGATTCTCAGAATGTACCTGAGAATGTTTCACATAGCCCACCTATTATTCCTGAGGAAATGCAAAATGAACCAATGGAAGTTGATGAAGCATAATATGATAGTAATGGAAGGTGAATGCCAAGTCTTGATGACTTAGCTGAGGCAGCTAGGAAATTTTTAGAGGAAGTACAATCTCCTCCTGCACAACAACATGAATTCATCATGTATCAAGAGGAAGAATAGCCTAAACAATTGGAAGTGTCGAATGAAGCCTCATTACCCCCTGTAACTTGTCAAGCTATGGTTGTCTATAAAAAGACATTTTTGATTAAATTTTTGGAATACCTTAGGACCACATGGAGACCGGTTACATTTCAAACCTTGAGTTTCCGCCACTTAGCCAAGACTGAAATTCAACAAAGTCTTTGGGAGGAAGAGAAGAAGAAACTGAAGAGAGAAATTGAAAGGAAGAAACAAGAAATCCAAGAGATGAAAAAGAAAATGGATGAAATGATGAAAATAACTGGTAAGATTGTGGAGTGTAGACCACCACCTAGAGTCTATGCCATGTGCCTAAAGGAACAATTTCTTTGGTTTCAATTGATGAGAATTTCAAGGAATTTAGATCCTGTTATTCATACAACCAAAGAATTTTATGATGCATACCAAGTGGCTCCTAATTGGTTAAAGAATTCTTTATGTGAATTTTATTTGCATGGATTGATAATTCCCTCTTAAACAAAGTGGAATCCACTTATTTATATTGGTGATATTCATTTGAGGTCACTTATGTCATGGGAAGCCAATGAAACTAATTATGGCAAACAATTGGAAGCCTATGAAGAATTTGAAAGGGATGAGCCTATAACACTGTGATCAGAAAGCATAGATCCCTACACAATTTTGAAAACTTGGCTCATTGTTGCATATGGGTTCAAAAATCAAGCAGAAAGAGTAAAAATATTTGATGTCAGAAAGCAAGTGTATGAGGAATTCAAAATCCAACCATATCTGTTTTGGAAGCTTGCCTCTTCTAGAATTGAAAAGAGATGCCAGGAGAAATTGACTATTGGGCTTAGAAAATCTGAGCCACATAACCCCCTAAATTTTGAAGCAGCCCTTGGAAGGACAGAAAAGTACATACAGCTTGGTCTTTAGAAGAGGTTCGAGTTATGGTTGCCAATAACATTTTGACCTCCGGTTTTAATATGGACAGTTTATCCCTATCGAGCTACGAATGTTAATAAGGATACAAAAAGCCTCAAATATGAAAGATGGAAAATTTTTAGAGGTTTCTATTATAAATTTGGGACTACGCCAAAAAGTCATACTGCTCCTACGGATTTCAGGGAAATAACCAGGAAGCTTAATGTTGGTGGACCATCACTAGGTTAAGTAGGGGCCAGAGGATGAGCTCAGGATATGCTCATAATTTGAGTATCATAATGTATTTTTAATATCTCTACTTTTACTACTAATGGATGTTTTAACTCTTTTATTAAAGACCTTTTATCTAAAATGTGTAGTATCCTATAGCAATACATTCCTACATTCTTGTAGCCTAACATCTCCATGTGTCTTATTAATTACCCTATTTTGACATCCTGAGTGACTGATATAATACATATGGTTTTTGAATAATGGGATAGATTTAATATGTGATTAATGAATGTATCATGTTGTTTTCCACGAATGCTTTCTTTCGCCTCTGTCGCCTTGTGCATCGCAAGTTGTTGAAGGGAGCATGAACGAGTCAAGCGCAGCAGACTTCGGCTTTGCAGTAAAGTCCATTTGCACCACGGTGTCGAGGAAGTTGTTCCAGCGAAGACTCTCTATCTGGGTCATTGGAAAGAAACTTAAATGATCATTAATCTAGAAAGAGTGGAATGCTAAATTCTCCGGATCATGTTGAATGGATATGTTTTCATTTATGAGAAGTCTATTCCTTAGTTTCAGGATTCATTTATGTCCACGTCTTTCTCTGTTGAGCTAGGTAGTTAGTTGCTTTTATGGTTTAAATAAGTGCTCCTCCTGTGTGAGTGAGAAAGCATAGCATGTAATAGTTAGTATGATAATAAGAAGCATAATATGTAAGAGTTAGTATTATGATAAGAGATAGAGTTTTGTGTTAGTTTTCATATGAGTAGAACAATGTATATCATTCTGAGTTTATGAATAAAAGCTGATGAAGTTCTGAGTTCAATTCTTGCATAATTAGTTGATGCTTGCTAAGGGGCCCCACTTAGTAAGTATTTGTAGTTAGTTAGTTAGTTAGTCGTTTATTTTCTATTGATCATAAGTTAGATTTTTTTCTTGAAGTTTCAGTGCAAACTCAGTCTTATATTGTTCCTACAGCATCAGGAATCCATCCCTGTGTTTGTTCCTACAGCATAAGGCCAGTTCATAGTTTTTTTCTCAGTTATAGTTGTTATGGTTTCTACTTTGATTAAGTTTAGAAGGCTTCGCATTACATTCCTGTAGCATAAGTAGAATTCCTTTCATGCATTTATTTATGGTAAATCGTTATTGAAACTGGTTCTTAGTGCACATACAGTGCTGCTCCATTTCAAGTATATGTTCCCTGGTTTGACAAAGTAAATGAACGACCATAAGAATATGTTAGTCACCTGCTAGAATGTCCAATTCCCAGGTTAGGATTTGCAGTGACTTTTATATCCTTTTGTGGGTGCAACCACAAATTACAAATGAATAGATTTATGAAGATGATTTATGAATTTACATCCATAAAAACTACTCCCTACTTAATATTCATAAACCTTGACATAGATATAAAGTAAAATTTATCACCATACTCACATGTTTGCAAGATTATAATTTATTCCTACACCTAGCATATTCTTATGTTTATAGCCACAACTAACCTATTTACATGTAATATAAAACTACACCCCTTTCATACAAGTACATAGTAGTCCTATTTAGTTGGCTATAGCTTTTATTTTCACCTTTACATATCTCTTGTAAAATACAACCCTACAATTGTTTCTTATGTCTCACCAAAGCTTATAGATGTTAATATTTTTAGTGTAGTAAAATGCATACCCTTTCATTTTTCACACTTGTTTGGGCCCACCTTGCTTTCTTTATCCCTATTTATGTCTTAATTGGTATTATTTTGTATCCACAAGTGCAATGAACTACATAATTTTCTGGATAATCTCCACATTCTTAAAAAGGATAAATGCTAATTTAATGATTGTTTGAGTGTCCTTTATTTTTGGGTTGGGACTAAGATGCCACCTAGGGAGTCTTTTTCCCCCAAAGGTATTGGGACCCTAATTTTGAAAGCAGCGAAATAGGTCCCTTTTTGGAGTCTCTACCTCGAGTTTCATGCCTTAGGACTAAGATGCCACCTAGGGTGTCTTAGTCCCCCTTGAGGTATTTTCAGGATTTAATTTCAAATTATGGTGGGATTTAGCCTCCTTTAATTAATGAATTCATATGTCAGCTTAGTGTGGTGTATTTTGGGATATTAAGCATAGATAAGTATAAATACAAGGTTACTTCCTCTCATTTTCATTTATAGCAAGATAACAAGCAATCTAAGAATCCAATCATTCAAGCATTCCAGCATTCAAGAGCAATTCATTAAGCATTTGGAGCCATCATCAAGATTCAAGCATCATATTAAGGATATTCTTGCATCATGTGTGTTCTTGTGCTAACATTTGTGATGTAGGGTTTTGATTCAAGTAAGCAATTCATGTCCATATCCATCAAGCATTTCTTTGATTCAAGATCCATATCAAAACTAGTCATTTCACACATGTTTATAGAATTTATCACAAGGGATTTGTGATTTTTAGCATTGCATGTTGTTCATTCATCATTTCCCTTCATTATTTCATTACATTTCAAGGTTTAATTACCAATAAGGGGTTTGACCAAGGAAAACCTCCATTTACTAACAATCAATTTTTGTTCCTCTCTTGATTGTTTGTGTTTGTAGATTTAGGTTGAAGACTTGAAGATCATTTGAAGTGAAAAGTTGCAAAGTTTCAAAGTTGCATTGGAAAATTTTCATCTTCATGAAAACTCACCTACAAGCTAGATTGAGAGGTTTCAAAACCAGAGATCTGAGAAGATGGAATTGTAGATCTTGAGTCTTAGGACCACATTCAAAGATTCAAGAAATCCAAGATGACACTAAGTCACCACCTAGGGCATCTTAGTCCTCTGGAAGTTATTTTACAAAAAATATTCCTGATTCGGTTATGACATCCAGAGATTTTGCATCTGCCCCAAAAAATAGCAGTGGGACTAAGACAATAGTAAGGGCATCTTAGCCCTCCATAACACTTTTTGATAGCCTTTTTACATTTCTAGAATCCATGTTGCATTTTCAAACTTCCCTGGTACACACATCATAACTTCTTGTTGCATAATTTCATCATTTTCATCCTTCATTTAGCTTGCATTACTAGGTTTTGTAGGTTGAATGTTAAAGTTTCTTTTCCAATATTTTTCTTGGTGGTGAACCCCTTTAAGCTAAAAGAACCCCTTCCTAGGTATTCCTTTTTGGGAATTGACTCACCTTTAAGGTTGATAGTCAATCCAATTAGGGTTCCTAGAACATCCTTGAATGATAATTGGAGAAAAGTGGTGTTCTATGACCTACGTTATAAAGCACCCATTTCCCCATTATTCATTTTGGTGAACCCGACCTTTTCAAGCATTCATTTTCTGATTTGGAGTCCATTAAAAATCCTAGATCTAGGTTTCATTCATTCTTGCATTGCATCTTGCATTAGTGAAAGTGCATCTAGGGTTTCTCATATTTAGTGAATTTGAATCTAGGGTTTCTCATAATTGGATTAGTGATAGTGTATATAGGATGCATTTTTGCTTTCTTGCATCATTCCATTGCATTTAAAAACTAAAGAGTGCATTTTCAATCATCCTAATTGCATTTAAGAACATTATTATTGCATTCAAAAATTTTAAAAAATGCATTAAACTTTGCATTCAATTTCTCGTCACTAGTTACTTTTTCTTGCATTCATTTGCAGATTTTTCTGCTTCTAAACATCAGCTCCCTGAATAGGAAACCAATGAACACTATAAATTGTTGTGCCCTCAGCACACACGCCTCGTTCAGAACAGGGACCCTCTTTTCTTTCGCCTTGTCAGGTCTTTTAGGGCCGCCTCGTTTTGCATGCCCCTCTTTTTTTATGTTCCACATGGTCGATGTCGCTCCAAGGTTTCATCATAAATCGACCATGCCTTCGCTTTTGGGTTTTTTTGCTGCCTTCCAGGAGCCTCCGGGGGTCTCTTCAGCATTTTGGCTCTGAACGGCCCTGGGCCCGGTTCCCTTGTCGGACTTCTCCCTTGCGTTTGCCGCCCTTTGCAGCGTTCCCGGGGGGTCTTTCCGCCCCTCAGGGCCCGCCCTGCCATCTTTCGTTGGAGTTCCGGCGAGATCTCCCGGGTGGCGCTTTCTCCTCCAGGCCCCGGTCCCCGGAGGTCTGCCCGATCGTCGTCCGCAACGGCGAGCCTCTGGAGGCGTCCCAGCCGCTGGGCCCCGCCTTGGCTTTCTCCTCTGCGGGTTTGTTTTCACCGTCTGCCGCGGGACTTGCCGGGCCCGGCCGTCCGAAGTTCCGTTCTCGGAACTTCGTGACGGTTCCGCCGTTGTCTACGGCGGAACCCTGCCGGCTTCCCGCCATTCGGGTCCCGGCCCGACCTTCGCTGCCGCCGCTTAACAACGTGCGAATCCTTCAGCGGCGAACCTCTGACTACTATCCGCCCTCCGGACCCCGAAGTCTCCGACGCCTCCGCCGACCCAATTTGAAATCCTACCAACTTTTGGCGCGGCCGTACCGGGCATTTAATGCGGGCATTAATGGCGGTTGGGGTATAAAATGCCCAACCCCCCAATGTCATTTTCACAGACCGAGTTAAGGCGAATTGCAGAGCCAAGCATCCAGAGCCCATCACGATTGATAGCGTCACAACCGTCACCATCAGCTTCACTCCGTCGATTCCCAGTGGATTCTGCATCACCCCGCTGTGCGCTTTCGAGGTAGGCCATCCCCGCTTGCCCTCCTGTGTTTTTTCATCATTTTGGGGATTTAAATGAATTAAAAAAATGGTCAAAATGAAACAAATAAGAAGAGCACTCAATTGCGCCCCTAACCCATGTGTTAAAAAGCGACAAAACTAATGGGTTTGCCCTCCCCGCTGATTCGGAGCTTGCCCGTTGCGCAGCCGTTCTTCGCGCAGGGTGACGGGCCCCCTCGGGCCCGGTCCCGCCTTTCGCCATCCCATTTCAGAGTATGGTTGCGTGCCGGCGGTGGTCCTCCTCGTTGGGCTTCCGTCCCCGGGATGCCGGTTGCATTTCGTTGCCCAAGCCACCTTGCCTCCCAACCTCCGGCTCACGGCGTGCACCTTGCCGTGAAATTGAAACCAGGTTGTCCTCCATTTGTGTGCTCGGGCCCCGGGCATCGGGGTTTCGTGGCTGTTTTTCCGCCGATGGTCCAGGCAGGGCCTCCACGGCGAGGTCGCATCTGTCGCCCACCCTTCGGATACTGGGCTTCTCTTGGCCGTCTAAATCTAGTCGGGCTCCCCTTTGCCGTGCGACCTTCCGGGCCCAGCCGTCCGAAGTTCCGTCTCTGGAACTCCATGATGGTTCTGCCGTCTTCCACGGTGAAACCCTATCGACTTCCCACCCGCCGGGCCCCAGCTATCTATCCGTCGCCGCCATTCAAACCGCCACAAAACTCATGAAGCGGTCGTCACCCCGCGTTGCCCCGCCTCTCGCGCCCTGGGAGCCTCCTCGCCGCCGTCGCCCAAACGTTGCACATATCTTACGGTGGCGTCTAGCTCTCCTCCGCCTTCGCCCTCCGGGCCCCAAGCCGCCCTTCACCGCCGCCGTTGCAACCATTGCTGAAGATATCTCATGGCAGCCGACGCGATGCGTCCTCCCGGCCCCCGGGCCCTGGAGGTCCTAATGCCACCGGGCCTAAATGGTTGACATCACATCGGCCGCCTTTACGCCGTCCGGGCCCTGGGCTCCAGAATTCCTCCGCTGGGTTTCCGTTGTCTGTCGGCCGTCTCCGTGTGCCTTCTCCTGCCGGTTTTCTGGCCTGAAATCTCTGGTGCCCCTTTGATCCACCCAAACTAGCTCAAGACCACAATCTGACTTCGACCCACGTCCTAAATCATGCTGTTTTCCATCATAAGCCTCTCAGAATTCTGAAATTTGGCCAAGGGGGATCTCTGGGAGCTTTCGGTCGCATTCTCCCTTCCTGAGAGCATTCCTGCCAAGGAAGTCCGGCCCTTCTGCCCCGGATTGTCCAAATGCCCCGAAATGAAATAGATAACATCTGGAAACAAGATTTATGATGTATTTGATTAATCCTTCAGATGATATGCTCAAAATATGGACTAACATGAATGCTTTTAATGTTTGTCGTGCTGACTTCACCCTTTGCTTGCAAGATATATGGAATCGGCTACAGGAACTTCAGGGGCCTCCACCGAAAAGGACAAGGGCAAGAAATCTGGGAGAGCCGCTCGGGGAAAAGACAATAAAAATCAGATGAAGTTTCAGTTCCAAGGTGAGCCACTCTAGTCAAAGGTCTCGACCGACTGGAAAGAAATCTCAGACACTAACATTGGCCAAGTGGACATAGATGAGTTCACCCAGAGGGTCAAGGTCGACCCTAAAACAAAGAATGCCAAATTAATACGTCAAAGTGGAATCGCCAAGGCTGCCGGATTCCCTCCCTCTCTGGTGGCACCCGAACTCGTAATGGCTTGCCGAGAACCCTACCAAATGGACACTAGGACAATCGTGGACAAGGAGGGGAACATCCTCGCCGACATGTCGCCAGAAGGAATCACAAAAACATTCCACATTCCCACATTTCCCACACATGGAGGTCCCCACTTTGAAACAGTACCAGGCGGCGTGGGATGCCAATCCGTTGGGCTGCAAGAAAATTAATTAACCTTTACTGGCTTAAGGAGAAACGGGGCAGTGCTGCAAAGGTTTCCCAAGAGCTATTCTGCAGCGACTTCCATGAAGATTATCACGACTTGGTGACCATCCTAAGCTGGGTCATGGGTCTCCCGGCAGCCACCTACTTCCAAGAATGGATGGCATATTACATTGAATAGATATTGCGAGGGAACGAAGACGTTAACACCAAGACCTCATTCGACTGGGGAGGCATCATCAGCAACTGCTTCCACGAGCAGTTTGTAAACGTTAAGAAAAGCTCCAAGTTTTACATGACCTCCTACCTGGTATACTCCCTGGCAGGACAAAGACAATACAGTGGGTTATTTGTGGTGCCAGATCAGGGGCACAGGCGAGGGCTCAAGCCTTTTGACAAGTACCCTCAGCTTGAATACCATAACTTTAAGAAGGAGTACTACCGGGTCAATGACGCCTTCATTGGCCACATCATTAGATTGATCGTCGGGGACTTCGAAAGAAGGGTCTCCCACAGCGCCAGGGCACTCCTAAAGGAGTATGCCTTCCTATATATCCAGTTCCCCAAGTTCACCTACATCCGTGCCCAGGGATTCACGGAACGGCCAAACAAGTTGCCAAGATACCTTAACGACATGATCATTCTCCTAGAGCTTTCCTGGTAGCTCCAACACATTCAGACAGTCTTTGGCAACAAGGACGTAGCAGGGATTCCCTATCCCATGACCCTCGGCCAGGGCTTGTATCAACTACAGACATCCCAATGCGCTGACAACTCTGAGAAAGAGCTTAAAGAATATAACTTTGATTGGTACATAGCTTGCCCGCGAATGGACCCACATGGCCATGTCAGGAAGGCGCTAGGGCCGCCATATGGTCACCAATACCACGTTGAAAACTTCTGGGTAGACTGCCAAGATGACAAGGAGGTCCGCATGAGGCACTACATGCGCATGACCGTGCAGTTCCTAAGGAGGGTGCAACTATTCCAGGTGCCAGACCAGCTCGAAGAAGATGAGTCTACAATCATGCACCCAAGGTACCCTGCGGTTGCCAACCTGGCAATCCCCTCCATTGACTGGGACGAACAAGAGGTCAATGACCTGGATACCATCACCCAGCCAATCATAGCTCGCACTAAGGAGTGGGTTGATGGGTGGGTGGTGCAACTGAAACAACAAGGGGTGGTCCTAACATATGATGCGCTCAGGAGCGAGCCAAGCACCACAGAGGATGTCGCCGCCACTACATCAGCTGGTGAGACTTCCAAGTCTCCTCCTGTCACTAGGTCCCAAAAGAGGAAAGGAACAGAGACGACGCAATCTGCGGACCCTAAGGAGCAAGCGAAGAAAGACACGGGAGGCTCATCTCCCAAGAGGCTCAAACAGGCAGTGACTACAACAGAAGTGCAGCCTCCCTTACTCCTTCCTCCCTCGACTAGTGCGATGCCCGCCTTTCAGGCCGCAATCGCCTCATCTCCGCAGGCGGTAGACATTTCTATCCATCTTGCCTCTTCACCCCCGGCCGGATCAATAATTAACATCGATTCCTCTTCTGGCATGATCACTTCTCCTTCCTCTACCACCATGTCACCCATTACCCCCTGCCTCTGGCAACAATAGCATCACCTGTTCCCCTCTCCACTGTACCCGAGGCTATTACGCGGCACCTACAGAGTCTTCCCCCCGAGCTCTCGCAGATCCTAATGGACCCTACTCTCCAAGCAACCCTTGCCCAAGCCCTCGCAACAGCTCAACCTTCACAACTGCCCACAGGGCCGCCAACCATGGAGGCCACAATGCAAATATCAAAAGAGTTGGAGGAACGAGAGCAGGAAGCCTCAAGGTCTATGGAGGAAGAGGCCGATGAATATCATGAACACCCCGAGTATGAGCATCGAACCATCGACAAGGTGGCCTATGATGAAGAAGAGACAGACTCTTCCGAGAGCGGGGATGAAAAGGATGGCTCGGGTGACAAGGAGATCATCCAAACATTTGATGAGGACCTTGAGGAGGAGTCGGCTCAGCAGCCGAAGGATGTTGGGGAGGAGGTAGAACAACCATCACATGGTGAAGAGGGATAGCCATGGGAGGAGCAACCTAAAAAGGATATCACTGAGGCTGAGACCCATGTTGTGAAGAGTGCTGAGGCCATGGCTGCTGAAGAGAAGAAAGAAGAGGAGGCAGAAAAAGAAGAAGATCCCACCCAAGTATTGTCCACCAAGCTGCCTGTCAGGCACCTCGTATTCGTTCAAAACTCTGATGAGGAGGACGCTGCTAAAGAGAAAGAGGAGCCCCAAAAGGAGAAAGAGGTCGAGGTCGTACCTTTGACGGAGGGGGGTGAGGGCAGCCATGATGCACCCAGGGATAAATCTGCCATGCCCGACTAGTTGGAGAAACAGCTTGAAAGGGCAACCCCAGTGCTAAAGGACCCAAGGTCAAGATTGGAAGCCATCTTGGCTCGATCCCTGACCACAACGAAGAAGGAGAAGAAGCCTAAGGTCTGTTCCAAGATAACCATGGATGCTTCTGGCTCCCGAGCAGCACAAATAGCAACGGCAACTGTTGGCCAAGCCGGGGTGAGTTACAGCATCTCCACCGTAGACTTGGGGACAACAACCACAGAGAAGAAGGTTGAACATCTAGAGGAGTCGGTGGCCACGGTGGTGCACCTGATCAAGTAGGACAAGGTCACCAAGGACGAACTCAAGGCGCAGGGTTCTGCCCTAACTGATTACATCCAGCAGTGGTCCTCAGTGGATGACCTGCCCACCACCTCTATAGCCGCACCGCAGTTACTCTCCAAAGAACAGATAGATAAATTAGAGAGGAGGAAGAACTTGGAGAGGACCACTAGGGATTGGTTCCAACAAGTCGTAAGCATCGGAAACGTGGGAATCAGCTTGGCTATACAGATAGCCAACAAGTTCCTGGACCTGATCTAGTCCCTGGAAAGCACAAAGAAACTCTGCACCAATTTCCCTGCAATCTACGACTCCACCTTCCCGAGAATTGAAGCCATCCTTCAAATGCCAGAGAACACATGGGAAGAAAAGCTAGAGCTAAAAAAAGAGGATCATTGGTTGGTGGATGTGTGGCGCAGAGACCTCATCAACCGGGAGGAGAGGATGGGGCAAATCCAGAGCAGAGTGGATCTAGATATCAAGTGGATCAAGGAAATCCAGGCAGAATGCACCGAGTATCTCAAGCTAATAATGGGCTATGATATGCCCATGGTGCAAGTGGATGCCGAGAAGGTGAAGTCATACTTCCAGGAGAAGATGAAGGACGGGACAGCTGGAGAAATCACCGTGGAATTCCTAAGTTTTGCTGCCCGTGCCTTCAATCGATCAGAGCTATTCAGGGACCAAGGCTCAAAGTATGAGGAGGATTGGAAGCGGCTGGAAGAGAACGCCAAAAAATGGAGTTACCAGGTATTAAGATGCAAGATCCTCGAGGTAGATAAGCTTCAGGCCGTCATCCTCAAGTACATTGAACACGCAGCTTCCGAGGAGCAAGAAGACAACCCAGCCAAGGAAGAAGACCTCCCTGAAGAGTAGCTACAGCCAAGAGGACAGCAATTAGCTACAGGACGAAAGAGCAATAGTGTCATCCACTAGGTGACGAAATAGGGAAGGGACAAAAGATGTTTTTAAATTGTAAATCTATTTGGGGGTAGGTGAAACCCTATTTTGTAATGAATCTTGACCATTCATTTAACTTTTGGAAAACTATAAATAGAGCACTCCCCTCATTTGCAAAAGGGAGAGTTGAGTTGTTGTAAAGGCATGCTGCTGAAATTTATAAGAAGTAACATTGACTTGGTGTATTTCCTTGATTTCTCTCATGTCATTTGATTCATTTCTCCAATTTCACATATTTAGTTTAGATCTTTTTGCTGTTTAGTTAGCTGTTCATGTTATTTGGGTAAATCTTAAGAATGCTGTTGGCTGGTTGTGAAAATTACTGCTTTGTTGATGATCCCTTAGTCCATACTTTTTGCTATTTGCTGAAGGTAGATAGCTGTGCAAAGTTAGCCTGGACTTGATTTGAAGCTTCCCCAAACATTTATCTTTAATTCATGCATGTATGTGGTGAATGAAGGATGAAATATCTGCAGTCCTTGGAAGATAGCACAATTTCCATAATACTGTGAAATCCCTAGTTAAGTGGAATATTGTTTTGAGGAATTGTCCATTGCAGGGACTCCATTGTCACTATTCATTGCAAGCTTTAGACTTAGGAAGTTTTCTTTCCCTTCGCTCGTTTTCCCCTTTTTTTTAAAAATTGAACAATACCAAGGTTCATTGCACATTGTAAAGCCAAACCCAATAATTAAAATGGAGTTCAAGGCTGTTGTTTGAACCTACAGCCGATGCATGTCAACTTCCCATCCTAGGGACTCCATTCTAAAATCCAACTTCATGCTTTATGTCCACACTTTGTATTTTCTGTAAGACCACCTTGTGATTCCAGCAAATCACATCAAACTACTGAGGTATCTAAGCACTGTCATGACCTGACATCCGAGAGACCTTGGGATAGTGTTCTGCAATTCGATTGTGGGAGATTGTCTTTCAAGAGAGGTAGTGCAACTACGCATTGCCTGTGTTGAGAACTGCATAAAAACACCATCAACAGAACTGGCGCTAGAAGGAGGGCGATGGTAAAGATACTAAGTTAAAGGGTAAAGCGAAGCTGGATCAAATCAGAACATTCTCCCCGGAAAGGTTTCATAGAGTTTTACGGTCAATGCCAA
Organism: Sequoia sempervirens; assembly: GCA_007258455.2. Lineage (NCBI taxonomy): Eukaryota > Viridiplantae > Streptophyta > Pinopsida > Cupressales > Cupressaceae > Sequoia > Sequoia sempervirens. The sequence goes on along the minus strand of VDFB02353493.1, from coordinate 343,487,658 downwards.
ACAAGGGAGAATTTGAAGAATTGTATCCTCCCACGAGGGCAAAACGAGCACAAAGAAGCAGCTCCGCCTCTTCCTCTTCCTCCATTTCATCCGCCTCCATTTCACCCCCACCCTCATTTGGCTGGCCCTCATCTTCCACCCAACCACCTCAAACAGCATTTGCACATCTTACCTCTGGCAGCTAGGGGTTCGCTCCTCTCCCGGCCCTTTCAACCCACGGTGCAGCCAAGACAGCCATAGCTCAGGGGTAGCCCCAAATTGCTGTTGTGTTGCAAATATAACCTCAAATTCCTGTTTTCTAATAGCAAGTGCCACCTCCACCTCCCCCCATGGCTTGGCTTGCACATAACCCTTCACCGATACATTTTGCAGTCTACAATGATATGCCTAAGAATCCGGAGGGCTTTTGTTCGAAGTTCCACCCGCGAGACATGCAAAGAACAACCGAGGAGCATATCAAGATATTCGAAATGGCGATCACCGAAATGCAAGTGGACCACGAGGACGTTGCGTGTCGTCTCTTTCAGCATTTATTGGGAGAAGAGGCCTTCTACTGGTACATCAATCTGTCGAGGGGATCCATCACCTCGTGGAACCTGATGAAGAATGTCTTTCTGCAGAAATACAAGATCCCTGTCAACCCTGCGGACCTTTACCAACAGTTCATGTCTATCAGAAGAGAGGTCAACGAACCTATCGGCTCCTTCAATGACCGCTTCCATCGGGCTCACATGAGGCTTCAGGATCCGTACGTCCATAATGATGTGGCAGCTCTCCAAGTCTATTACGCGGCCCTGGACAACCTCACGTTGGCCTTGGTAAAAAGGATGCGCCCGCCGCCTACTACCCTACTGGCTGCCTATGCAGAAGCCGTTGTCGCAAGTGCAGATTTGGGACAAAATATTTCTGGCCCGTTGCCCTCTTTGGGGTCTGTCGCCCACCGAATGCAGATTCAGGGGCTTAATCAGGCGTTTGCTCATCAAACCCCTCTTATGAACCAGGTGCCTCAATTGCTTATGGTGTCGCATCCGGGGCAGCCGTTGAATTATGCGCCTCCCGCGACCTCCTATTTGCAGCCCCAGCAGCAGTACAGCTATTCTCAGATGGCTCCACAACAGCAAGCGTATTCCCAACAGCCCCAAGCGCCATTGTACTTGTCGGGACCGGATTTTCCTCCAGCCTATCAAAATCAGCCGGTGGCCCCGCCCGCTTTTCTTCAAAATCCGGCGCCATCGTCTGAAGGCACAACTGAGAAGGACAAGTTGGAAAAACTAATGGAGATGATCAAGAAAATGTCCACGGAGATGACACATTTGAAGAACCAGAATAATCAGTTGCAGGCCTCCCAACGTAATTTTCAGGCCAACCTTAACAGGGACAGTCGAGACAATAGAGACAACAGAGACAATCGGGAAGTGGGTACCTCCTCTGAGCAGAATTATAAGAGGGGGCAGAATTCCAATCAAAATACAGAAAGAAGACCTTCTCAAAAGCAAAATCGCATGTGGAACACCAGGCCCAACAATGGTGGTGTTTCCACGCCATTTGATCAACCGGCAAGCAACGACAAAACCTCCAGCAGTGTATATTTGGCCGAGGCAGCCCTGTCCGGATGGTGCCGACTTCACAAAACTAGCAGGCATTCTGAGTTAGATTGTCCTGAGTTCCAGACAGCTGCTGAAATCTTCTAGGTGGAGGTACAAAATGCAGTCGACAATGCCAACTACAGGGACATCATCCCGTCCGAGCCATATGATTCCTCGTGTCTGGTAGTCAATCATGCACCGTTTCTGTGGGGAGACCGCAACGAGCCCGAAGTCAAGCCTACTCCTACTAAGGATGAGAAAGCGCAAGAGGTAAGTAATGAACAAACCTCGACTCAACTCTTCAATTCAATAGATAATGGTCTGGTGGATGAAGAAGAACCATTTGTGGATGAGGTACACATGTTCCATCAACGATCTAGCCCCTAATTCCTTAGAAATAGGCAAGCGGGTGGACCCTTCACAATTTTTACCCCACCAAACAACTTCGCCACCCTGCCTGATCCAAATGCCAGCAATAACCCGGGGCTCCCTCATATACCCGCCCAATATCTCAACAAGAACCAATCCCAAAATCAGCCGCAAAGTTAACCTCAGGGCCAACCCCAAAATCCGCCTGGGCAAACCAAGATTCAAACCCTTAGTTCCGCTATAGGCCAAGCTTTTAGCTCCGAAATCGAGCAAATGGGTGAATATGTGGCGGAAGAGTTCAAGAAGGTCAAAATTAGTTTGTCAGCCTTCGAATTACTTAAAGTTTCTGCCGTGAGGCATGCCTTCTTTAGGGTTCTGAATGGGACTTCATCCTCTAACATGACACAAGAGACCCCAGCCAAGAGGGTAACCTTCGAGGAGCCCAGGAAAGAACAGGAAATACAGGATAATACCGAAAGAACGAACAATGTGCCCGTAAATCAGTTGTCAAGTAGATACATTGAAAAAGAGCCAGAAAGGGCCAGTAGACAATCTCCCAAGGACCAGCAATTTAAGCAAACCAAGGATACAGGTAGTGATAGGAACAAAGGTCAAATAGCTCAAATGGACACACCTGTGGGCATCCTCCAAGGGAGACCAGAAACTCCCCCTCTCCTGACTACCATTCGGGTCTTTGGGAAGAACTTGCACAACTGCCTGCTCGATTCAGGCACATCTGCCAACGTCTTGCCCTTGGCCGTATGCAAGGCTCTTGGCATCACCCCCATGCCTTCAAAGAGAAAGGTGACCCAGCTAGACAAAACAGAGATCAACATCGTGGGTGAAATAAACCGCATCCCCATGCAAATTGCTGTGGACCCCCAGATACAGTAGGTCGTTGATATCCAAGTGGCAGACATTCCCGATGCTTATGGAATTATTTTGGGGAGGGAATTCACCAAGGCGCTGAATGGATACACCGCCGCAGACCTTTCTCATATGTGGTTGCCCTGGAAGGGGTTGCCAAATCAGATCCGTATCGACCGTGAACCCTGTATGAAATATATGATCACGGAATACAATAATCTCAATGAGGTGTTGTTCGCCGAGACCGATTTAGGGAATTATCGCCCTTTTTCTTACCAAAAAGAGCTTGAGCTTTAGGAAGAACGTACAGATGAAGTATTGCTGGTGTTGTGCAGTCCCTCGACAGATTCCGTGCGAATGTCCTAAGATACCGAAGCATTGATAGAAACAAAAATGAGCCGGGTAAGGATGACGACTGGGGATTACTCGGTGGCTTCCAAGAGTTCATGGAAAAGTGTGTAAGGGATCAGCTCAGCCTAGGAGCCCGAATGAATTTCCAGGATCTCTTATTGCCGAACTGGTGTAGGGTCCACAATGCTGCTCACTCTGAATTTCATTATTGCCTATGCCAAGCAGCAGTGGAGCATGTTAAGAAAGTCGCTGCTCCTCTGATATAAACACTAAAAGAGACACCAGCGGAACCACCTGTTGATCATTGCCCCGAACCAGAAAACCCCCTTAAGATCACAAGGCCTGCCGTCCAGCCAAAAGGGAACGAAGGCTCAATCAGATCCGAAGATAAGGAATCCTCCGCGTGTTGGACGCTCTGATTTAATGGATCGAAGTCGAGGCAAGGAGCTGGAGCGGGGATCGAACTCATTAGTCCAACGGGTAAGACCTTTCTCGCTACCCACCGATTGCAGTTTTATTGCACCAACAACGTAGCAGAATATGAGGCCTTAGTTCTTAGCCTTCTTATGGCCTTAAAGAAAAACGTCAAAGCACTGCAAGTCTTTGGGGATTCTGCACTCGTAGTCAGGCAAGTCAGGAAGTTATACTCCTGCCATGATCGAAGGCTCACGAATTATAGGCACAGGGTCTGGGATCTCTCAGAGGGCCTAGATACGTTCAACATATAATTGATCCCTCGTGCTCAGAATCGCACAGCTGATGCCTTGGCTCAAGCAGCTAGCACGTTACAACCCCTCTCTTTGTCTGGGCTCAAGAAATTCACTGTTGAGCTAACATCCACACCATCGGTCCCAGATAACGTTACTCACCTCCAGGTCTTCAATGATGATAAGCATATCCTCTATTTCATCACAAGTTCTGACATCTTTGCAACTCAAATAATTGACGAAGCTGATCCATAAGAGGCTGAATTGGACATAAAGGAGGTTATCAACCTCAAAACCAACACGATCCCCAGAGGCATGGTTCAGCTGGAGCACGTATTTGATTTGGATCAGATCAGGGATCAGGATCGACAAATGAAGAAGGAGGCTATAAGCAACCAGTGCAATCCTCACAACCTGGGAACAGCTGAGGATACCAAGAATATTTTTATCAAAAAGGTGTGCACGCCTGAGGAAAAGAAGGGAATCACAGATGCGTTACGAAGATATCATGACGTGGTGGCATGGAGTTATGAAGATTTGAAAACTTATGATACTTCTGTCATTACACACACTATCCCCCTGAAGACAGAAGTGAGGCCATTCTTCCAGCGGCAGCGCCCTATCAATGCCTTGCTGGAACCTGTTGTTTACAAGGAAGTACAAAAGCTGCTTTCAGCAAGAATCATTTTTTCCGTCAGGCACTCCACATGGGTGGCCAACTTGGTCCCTGTCAGGAAAAAGAATGGAGAGATTAGATTGTGTGTGGATTTACGCAATCTGAACCGCACCTCAGAGAAAGACAACTATCCAGTGCCTTCTTTGGATGAAGTGCTACAAATCGTCAACGGCTCCCAGATGATGTCCTTCCTCGACGGATACTCTGGGTATAACCAGGTAATGGTGCAATATGAGGATCGTCACAAGACCGCATTCACCACTAAGTGGGGGACGTTTGCATACAGAAGAATGTCGTTCGGGCTCATCAACGCTGGCGCTACTTTCCAATGCGCCATGGATATCACCTTCAAAGACCTAATTGGCAAATGCATAATCATCTATATGGATTATTTGACCGTATTTTCTAAGAAGTGGGGTAATCACGTCTCCAACTTATGCAAAGTATTTCAGAGATGCAGGGAATTCGGGGTTTCTCTCAACCCCAAGAAGTGCATTTTCGAAGTGAGTGAAGGCAGGTTGCTCGGGCACATCATTTTGGAACAAGGAATCTCCATTGATTCTGAGCGCATCGAGTCCTTACTCAAGATTCAGCCCCCAGGCAGCAAGAAGGAATTAAAATCTTTCTTCAGAATGATCAACTTTGTCCGAAAATTCATCACAAGTTTCACGGAAATTGTCAAACCTCTCAATGCCATGCTCAAACAGGACGCCAAAATTGAATGGACGCCAGATACCAAACAATCCTTCAAGGAAATCAAATGGGCCATTGCTAAGGCACCTGTGTTAGTAAGTCTGGATTATCTGAAGCCGTTCTATATCTACTCATTTGCTTCAGAGCATTCCTGTGCCAGTATGTTGACCCAAAAGGACGATGAAGGAAATCAACATCCGATCACCTTCATGAGTGCTCCCCCCAAAGATGTTGAATTACGTTACCACAACATAGAAAAGCAGGCGTACGCCCTCGTCAGGGGAGTAAAGAAATTTAGACACTACATTCTACGCAACAAGGTGTTCGCTATTGTCCCCGACCCAACAGTCAAAACGTTGCTTATGCAGAATGAATTGGGCGAATGAAGGGCTAAGTGGGTCACCCTGCTCCAAGAGTATGATATGGAAATCCAACCGATGAAATTGGTACGAGGGCAGGCACTCACCCGTACAATGGCCGAAACAGCAGCAGAGGCTAGACCTGAACTCACGGTACAGCAGTATCAGCTTGAAGATGTCTCCCCGGGAGAATGGTACCAAGATGTCGTTTATTATCTGCTAAATCACAAGTGTCTGCCGCATCTGCAAGGGGTCCAGAAGAGGGCCCTGAGATTGAAAAGTAATGGTTATATGTTACAGGGTTCCATTCTCTATAAGAAGAATCATGAGGGCGTTTATCTAAGATGCCTTGGCAAGGAGGAAGCAGAATGTGTCTTGAAAGAGTTTCACAATAAATTTGGTACGGGCCATGGCTCGGGTTCTTCTACGGCACATCAGATATTAAGGGCAGGGTATTACTGGCCAACCATCTTCAAGGATGCCCATTGTCATGTTCATTCATGTCATACGTGCCAGACCGCCGCCACTAGGGAGAGGAATGTTGTTGTCCCACTGCAGCCCGTGCTGGAGGTAAGGCCTTTTGCGCAATGGGGTCTCGACTTCATCGGTCCGGTAAGCCCTCCATCATCTGCGGGACACAGGTACATTCTTACCACTACTGGTTATTGTACTAGATGGACGGAAGCAATAGTATGTAAGCATTGCACAACTGAAGTAGTTACTGATTTCTTAGAAAGTTTCATCTTAAATCGCTTTGTTTGTCCGTATGCTTTGGTATGTGATAATGGACATGCATTTGCTTCATTAAAATTTGCTAGCTGGGCGTTTGACTATGGGATTGCCCTCAAATTCTCATCTAATTACTAACCTCAGGGCAATGGCCTTACCGAATCCATGAATAAGAATTTGATTACTGTGATAAAAAAGTTGCTAGATAGGAATCCCAAGGACTGGCATACCCAGCTCTGTTTTTCCCTTTGGGCTGATCGCACCCGCCACAAGGCTACCCTTGGTGATTCTCCGTTTCACCTTGTCTATGGCCTTGAGCCTATATTCTCCATCCACCTGAAGATTCCTACTCTTCAGTTCATCAACTATTTTTATGAGGGAGGAGATCATAGGGAAGCTCGATTAGTCGAGCTCTTACATTTAGAGGAAGTCTGAAATAGTGCAATAGAAAATTTCGCCAAGCATCAGGGCGTAGTTAAGAGATGGTTGGACCGCTGAGCCAAGATCAAGGCCTTTAGAATTTCAGATTTGGTTCTATATTGGGACAAGGCCCATGAAAAGAAAGGGGGACACAACAAATTTGACAAGCTTTGGCTTGGCCCCTTTCAAATAGCCAAGATTTTGGGAGATAATGCCTTCCGCCTAAAGAACTTAATCGGTGAAAACGTCCCATTGCCAGTCAACGGGAAGCACCTAAAGCATTACTTCCAGGCTTGAGCTCTTTCGAGCTCTTCGTTGTAAATACCTGTGCATAGGTTAGGATAGTTGCTTTCTTGCTTGTTTGCTTTCTGTTCGCGTCGCCTGTTTGCTTTCTCCCTCCCGACAGTTTTGTTTCAGAAGATGTTTCCTGCTCCTTTGCGGCGGTCGTGCTTGCTTGACAAGCGGTCCACTTTGTTGTCCGTTCTTTGTGTTCTCTGGCTAAACATTCACTCTAGACTATCGGTATTTGCAGAGCTGTCCACGAATGATTTCCTTATCTGAACTCTGCCCAGAACTTGACCCTTCGCCGGATCTTCTTACCCGCATCTCAGATCTTACACAAATTACATAATGATAAATTCTGAAGGACCATACTATGGTTGTTATGACACCTTAGTGAGTGAAAGAATCTTAAGTCTACTCCAGTGACCACTGCAGTCTCAAACCCATTGTAGGCTTCAATGCTTACCCAGTCAAACTAAATGGTAAAAGAGAAACGAAATATCAAGGCAAAAAAGGAAGAAAAAAAATTTGAAAATAAAAAAAAAAAGAAAATAAATGACCATATGGGCGTTCGGACAACTCTACCGGGGCTATGGACGCCCGACCGGCAGTAGAGCAATATCCATGAGATTGTAGTGACAACTCCGCCGGGGCTATAGACGCCTAACTGGCAGCGGGGCAATGTCCAGGTTACTTTTGGTGTTAGGCAACTTATGTAGCTCACTCGGTTGAAGTGATAACCCTGGTTACTATCCCTATGAAAGGAATGAACTCACTTCACACACTGTCAAGATGCCATGTAAGCTGACCCAATTAAGGATCTCGTTCTCACAGATTCATACTTGGAAGCCGCTCCTGGTCTGCAAAACCAGAGATTCTAGGTCCTGATTGAATATTTATCCCTAGAACGCTCTGGAGCATTCCCCAGCAGAGTCACCATTTGTTGTGCCCTCAACACACACGCCCCGTTCAGAACGGGGACCCTCTTTTCTTTCGCCTTGTCGGGTCTTTTGGGGCTGCCTCGTTTTGCGTGCCCCTCTTTTTGATGTTCCACATGGTCAATGTCGCTCCAAGGTTTCATCATAAATCGACTATGCCTTTGCTTTTGGGTTTTTTTGCTGCCTTCCGGGAGCCTCGGGGGTCTCTTCGGCATTTTGGCTCTGAACGGCCTTGGGCCCCTTCGGGCCCGTGCCTCCGGGGTTCCCTTGTCGGACTTCTCCCTTGAGTTTGCCACCCTTTGCAGCGTTCCCGGGGCATCTTTCCGCCCCTCGGGGCCCACCCTGCCATCTTCCACTGGAGTTCCGGCGAGATCTCCCTGGCAACACTTTCTCCTCTGGGCCCCGGTCCCCGGAGGTCCGCCCCCGGACTTCCGTCTGGGGATCGCCGTCCGCAACGGTGAGCCTCTGGCGGCGTCCCAGCCGGCGGGCCCCGCCTTGGCTTTCTCCTCCGCGGGTTTGTTTTCACCGTCTACCGCGGGACTTGCCGGGCCCGGCCGTCCAGAGTTCCGTTCTTGGAACTCCGTGACGGTTCCGCCATCGTCTACGGCGGAACCCTGCCAGCGTCCCGCCATCCGAGTCCCGGCCCGACCTTCGCTGCCGCCGCTTAACAACATGCGAATCCTTTGGCGGTGAACCTCTGACTGTTGTCCGCCCTCCGGACCCCGGAGTCTCCGACGCTGCCGCCGACCCAATTTGAAATCCTACCAACTTTTGGCACAGCCGTACCGGGCATTTAATGCGGGCATTAATGGCGGTTGGGGTATAAAATGCCCAACCTGCCAATGTCATTTTCATAGACCGAGTTAAGGTGAATTGCAGAGCCGAGCATCGAGAGCCCATCACGATCGTCACCATCAGCTTCACTCTGTCGATTTCCAGTGGATTCCGCATCACCCCGCTGCGCGCTTTCGAGGTAGGCCATCCCCGCTTGCCCTCCCGTGTTTTTTCGTCATTTTTGGGATTTAAATGAATTAAACAAATGGTCAAAATGAAACAAATAAGAAGAGCACTCAATTGCGCCCCTAACCCATGTGTTAAAAAGCGACAAAACTAATGGGTTTGCCCTCCCCGCCGATTCGGAGCTTGCCCGTTGCGCAGCCGTTCTTCGCGCAGCGCGACGGGCCCCCTCTAGCCCGGTCCCGCCTTTCACCGTCCCATTTCGGAGTATTGTTGCGTGCTGGCGGCAATCCTCCTAGCCGGGCCCCTGTCATCGGGCTTCCGCCCTCGGGATGCCGGTTGCATTTCGCTTCCCAAGCCACCTTGCCTCGCAAACTCTGGCTCATGGCGCGCGCCCTGCCGTGAAATTGAAACCAGGTTGTCCTCCATTTGTGTGCTCGGGCCCCGAGCATCGGGGTTCCATGGCCGTTTTTCCGCCGATGGGCCAGGCGGGGCCTCCACGGCGAGGTCGCATCTGCTGCCCACCCTCCGGATCCCGGGCTTCTCTTGGCCGTCTAAATCTTGTCGGGCTCCCCTTTGATGTGCAACCTTCCGGGCCCGGCCGTCTGGAGTTCCATCTCCAGAACTCCGTGACGGTTCCGCCGTCTTCCACGGTGAAACCCTACCGACTTCCCGCCTGCCGGGCCCCGGCTATCTGTCTGCCACTGCCGTTCAAACCGCCGCAAAACTCATGAAGCGGCCGTCACCCCGCGTCGCCCCGCCTCCCGCACCCCGGGAGCCTCCTTGCCGCCGTCACCCGAATGTTGCACATATCTTACGGTGGCATCCAGCTCTCCTCTACCTTCGCCCTCCGGGCCTCGAGCCGCCCTTCGCTGCCGCCATTGGAACCATTGCTGAAGATATCTCACGGCGGCCGATGCGATGCGTCCTCCTGGCCCCTGGGCCCCGGAGGTCCTATTGCCACCGGGCCTAAATGGCAGACATCACATCGGCCGCAAAACTCATGAAGCGGCCGTCACCCCGCGTCGCCCCGCCTCCCGCACCCCGGGAGCCTCCTTGCCGCCGTCACCCGAATGTTGCACATATCTTACGGTGGCATCCAGCTCTCCTCTACCTTCGCCCTCCGGGCCTCGAGCCGCCCTTCGCTGCCGCCATTGGAACCATTGCTGAAGATATCTCACGGCGGCCGATGCGATGCGTCCTCCTGGCCCCTGGGCCCCGGAGGTCCTATTGCCACCGGGCCTAAATGGCAGACATCACATCGGCCGCCTTTTCGCCATCTGGGCCCCGGGCTTCGGACTTCCTTCGCCGGATTTCCATTGTCTGTCGGCCGTCTCCGTGTGCCTTCTCCTGCCGGCTTTCCGGCCTAAAATCTCTGGTGCCCCTTTGATCCACCCAAACTAGCTCAAGACCACAATCTGACTTCGACCCATGTCCTAAATCATGTTGTTCTCCATCATAAGCCTCTCAGAATTCTGAAATTTGGCCAAGGGGGATCTCCGGGAGCTTTCGGTCGCATTCTCCCTTCCTGACAGCATTCCGGCCAGGGAAGTCTGGCCCTCCGGGCCCAGATTGTCCAAATGCCCCGAAATGAAATAGATAACATCTGGAAACAAGATTTATGATATATTTGATTAATCCTTCAGATGATATGCTCAAAATATGGACTAACATGAATGCTTTTAATGTTTGTCGTGCTGACTTCGCCCTTTGCTTGCAGGATATATGGAATCAGCTGCAGGAACTTCAGGGGCCTCCGCCGAAAAGGACAAGGGCAAGAAATCTGGGAGAGCCGCTCGGGGAAAAGACGATAAAGATCATATGAAGTTTCAGTTCCAAGGTGAGCCGCTCCAGTCAAAGGTCTCGACCGACTGGAAAGAAATCTCAGACACTAACATTGGCCAAGTGGACATAGATGAGTTTACCCAGAGGGTCAAGGTCGACCCTAAAACAAAGAATGCCAGATTAATACGTCAAAGTGGAATCGCCAAGGCTGCCGGCTTCCCTCCCTCTCTGGTGGCACTCGAACTCGTAATGGCTTGTCGAGAAGGCTACCAAACGAACACCAGGACAATCGTGGACAAGGAGGGGAACATCCTCGCCGACATGTCGCCAGGAGGAATCACAAAAAAATTCCACACTCCCACATTTCCCACACATGGAGGTCCCCACTTTGAAACAGTGCCAGGCGGCGTGGGATGCCAATCCGTTGGGCTGCAAGAAATTAATTAACCTTTACTGGCTTAAGGAGAAACGGGGCAGCGCTGCAAAGGTTCCCCAAGAGTTGTTCCGCAGCGACTTCCATGAAGATTATCACGACTTGGTGACCATGCTAAGCCAATACATGACCTCCTACCTGGTATACTCCCTGGCAGGACAAAGACAATACAGTGGGTTATTTGTGGCGCTAGATCAGGGGCACAGGCAAGGGCTCAAGCCTTTTGACAAGTACCCTCAACTTCAATACCGTAACTTTAAGAAGGAGTACTGCCGGGTCAATGACATCTTCATTGGCCACATCATTAGATTGATCGTCGGGGACTTCGAAAGAAGGGTCTCCCACAGCGCCAAGGCACTCCTGAAGGAGTATGCCTTCCTATATATCCAGTTCCCCAAGTTCACCTACATCCGTGCCCAGGGATTCACGGAATGGCCAAACAAGTTGCCAAGATACCCTAACGACAAGATCATTCTCCTAGAGCTTTCCCGGCAGCTCCAACACATTCAGACGATCTTCAGCAACAAGCATGTAGCAGGGATTCCCTATCCCATGACCCTCAGGCAGGGCCTCTATTGACTGCAGACATCCCAATGCGCCGGCAACTCTGAGAAAGAGCTTAAAGAATATAACTTTGATTGGTACACGGCTCGCCCGTGAATGGACCCACATGGCCATGTCAAGAAGGCGCTAGGGCCGCCATATGGTCACCAATACCACGTCGAAGACTTCTGGGCAGACTGCCAAGGTGACAAGGAGGTCCGCATGAGGCACTACATGTGCATGACCATGCAGTTCCTAAGGAGGGTGCAACTGTTCCAGGTGCCGGACCAACTCGAAGAAGATGAGTCTACAATCATGCACTCAAGGTACCCTGGGGTTGCCAACTTGGCAATCCCCTCCATTGACTGGGACGAACAAGAGGTCAATGACCTGGATACCATCACCTAGCCAATCATAGCTCGCACTAAGGAGTGGGTTGATGAGCGGGTGGCGCAACTGAAACAACAAGGGGTGGTCCTAACATATGACTCGCTCAGGAGCGAGCCAAGCACCACAGAGGATGTCGTCACCACTACATCAGCTGGTGAGACTTCCAGGTCTCCTCCTGTCACCAGGTCCCAAAAGAGGAAAGGAACAGAGACGGCGCAATCTGCAGATCCTAAGGAGCGAGCGAAGAAAGACACGGGAGGCTCATCTCCCAAGAGGCTCAAACAGGCAGTGACTACAACAGAAGTGCAACCTCCCTTGCTCCTTCCTCCCCCGACTTTTGCGTTGCCTGCCTCTCAGGCCGCAATCGCCTCATCTCAGCAGGCGGTAGACATTTCTGTCCATCTTGCCTCTTCGCCCCCGGCTGGATCAATAATTAATTTCGATTCCTCTTCTTGCATGATCACTTCTCCTTCGTCTACCACCATGTCACCCATTACCTCCCTGGCTCTTGCAACAATAACATCACCTGTTCCCCTCTCCACTGTACCCGAGGCTATTATGCGACACCTACAGAGTCTTCCCCCCAAGCTCTCGCAGATCCTAATGGACCCTGCTCTCCAAGCAGCCCTTGCCCAAGCCCTCGCAACAGCTCGACCTTCACAACCGCCCACAGGGCCGCCAGCCATGGAGGCCACAATGAAAATATCAAAAGAGTTGGAGGAACGAGAGCAGGAAGCCTCAAGGTCTATGGAGGAAGAGGCCGATGAATATCATGAACACCCCGAGTATGAGCATCGAACCATCGACAAGTTGGCCTATGAGGAAGAAGAGATAGGCTCTTCCGAGAGCAGGGATGAAGAGGATGGCTCAAGTGACAAGGAGATCATCCAAACATTTGATGAGGACCTTGAGGAGGAGTCGGCTCAGCAGCCGAAGGATGTTGGGGAGGAGGTAGAACAACCATCACATGGTGAAGAGGGACAGTCGTGGGAGGAGCAACCTGAAAAGGATATCATTGAGGCCGAGACCCATGTTGTGAAGAGCGCCGAGGCCATGGATGCTGAAGAGAAGAAAGAAGAGGAGGAAGAAAAAGAAGAAGATCCCACCCGGGTATTGTCCACCAAGCTGCCCATTAGGCACCTCGTATTCATTCAAGACTCCGACGAAGAGGAGGACGCTGCTAAAGAGAAAGAGGAGCCCCAAAAGGAGAAAGAGGCCGAGGTCTTACATTTGACGGAGGGGAGTGAGGGCAGCCATGATGCACCCAGGGATAAATCCGCCATGCCCGACTGGTTGGAGAAACAACTTGAAAGGGCAACCCCAGTGCTAAAGGACCCAAGGTCAAGATTGGAAGCCATCTTGGCTCAATCCCTAACCACAACGAAGAAGGAGAAGAAGCCTAAGGTTCGTTCCAAGATAACCATGGACGCTTCCGGCTCCCGAGCAGCACAAATAGCAACGCCAATTGTTGGCCAAGCCGGGGTGAGTTACAGCATCTCCACTGTAGACTTGGGGACAACAACCAGAGAGCAGAAGGTTGAACATCTGGAGGAGTCGGTGGCCACGGTGGTGCACCTGATCAAGCAAGACAAGGTCACCAAGGATGAACTCAAGGTGTAGGTTGCTGCCCTAATTGATTACATCCAGCAGTGGTCCTCAGTGGATGACCTGCCCACCACATCTACAGCCGCACCGCAGTTACTCTCCAAAGAACAGATAGATAAATTAGAGAGGAGGAAGAACTTGGAGAGGACCACTAGGGATTGGTTCCAACAGGTCGTAAGCATCGAAAACGTGGGAATCAGCTTGGCTATGCAGATAGCCAACAAGTTCCTGGACCTGATCCAGTCCCTGGAAAGCACAAAGAAACTCTGCACCAATTTCCCTGCAATCTACGACTCCACCTTCCCAAGAATTGAAGCCATCCTTCAAATGCCAGAGAACACGTGGGAAGAAAAGCTAGAGCTGAAAAAAGAGGATCATTGGTTGGTGGATGTGTGGCGCAGGGACCTCATCAACCGGGAGGAAAGGATGGGGCAAATCCAGAGCAGAGTGGATCCAGATATCAAGTGGATCAAGGAAATCCAAGCAGAATGCACCGAGTATCTCAAGCTAATAACGGGCTATGATATGCCCACGGTGCAAGTGGATGCTGAGAAGGTGAAGTCATACTTCCAGGAGAAGATGAAGGACGGGACAGCGAGAGAAATCACCACGGAATTCCTAAGTTTTGCTGCCTGTGCCTTCGATCGATCAGAGCTATTCAGGGACCAAGGCTCAAAGTATGACGAGGATTGGAAGCGGCTGGAAGAGAACGCCAAAGAATGGAGTTACCAGGCATTAAGATGCGAGATCCTCGAGGTAGATAAGCTTTAGGCCGTCATCCTCAAGTACATTGAACACGCAGCTTCCGAGGAGCAAGAAGACAGCCCAGCCAAGGAAGAAGACCTCCCTGAAGAGTAGCTACAGCCAAGAGGACAACAATTAGCTACAGGACGAAAGAGCAATAGTGTCATCCACTAGGTGACGAAATAGGGAAGGGACAAAAGATGTTTTTAAATTGTAAATCTATTTGGGGGTAGGTGAAACCCTATTTTGTAATGAATCTTGGCCACACAATTGTAATGAATCTTGGCCATTCATTTAACTTTTGGAAAACTATAAATAGAGCACTCCCCTCATTTGCAAAAGGGAGAGTTGAGTTGTTGTAAATGCATGCTGCTGAAATTTATAAGAAGTAACATTGACTTGGTGTATTTCCTTGATTTCTCTCATGTCATTTGATTCATTTCTCCAATTTCACATATTTAGTTTAGATCTCTTTGTTGTTTAGTTAGCTGTTCATGTTATTTGGGTAAATCTTAGGAATGTTGTTGGCTGATTGTGAAAATTCCTGCTTTGTTGATGATCCCTTAGTCCATACTTTTTGTTGTTTGTTGAAGGTAGATATTTGTGCAAAGTTAGCCTAGACTTGATTTGAAGCTGCCCCAAATATTTATCTTTAATTCATGCATGTATGTGGTGAATGAAGGATGAAATATCTACAGTCCTTAGAAGATAGCACAATTTCCATGATACTGTGAAATCCCTGGTTAAGTGGGATATTGTTTTGAGGAATTGTCCATTGCAGGGACTCCATTGTCACTATTCATTGCAAGCTTTAGACTTAGGAAGTTTTCTTTCCCTTCGCTCTTTTTCCCCTTTTTTTTAGAAATTGAACAATACCAAGGTTCATTGCACATTGTAAAGCCAAACCCAACAATTAAAATGGAGTTCAAGGCTGCTGTTTGAACCTACAGCTGATGCATGTCAACTTCCCATCCTAGGGACTCCATTCTAAAATCCAACTTCATGCTTTATGTCCACACTTTGTATTTTCTGTAAGACCACCTTGTGATTCCAGCAAATCACATCAAACTACTGAGGTATCTAAGCACTATCATGACCTGACATCCGAGAGACCTTGGGATAGTGTTCTGCAATTCGATTGTGGGAGATTGTCTTTCAAGAGAGGTAGTGCAACTACGCACTGCCTGTGTTGAGAAGTGCATAAAAACACCATCAACATAAACAATCTAGAATTTTTTTTTCTAAGAGAAACCTCTGCTAGGACTAAAATTCCCTTCTTGGCGTCTCAGTCCCTCTCAGGGTTTCTACCTCAGAATCATCTCTCTATTATTTGTTGTCTGTTTCAGTCCCTGGAACTTCATAATTTCACCAGTGGGACTAAAATTCCCTTACTAGTGTCTTAGTCCAGGCTATTCACTTAGAATTTCAAGTTTTTAGGATCTAAAATTTCCTTTATGTGCTTCTATTTCCTGCTTTCAATTTTCTGTTACAGTTTGCATAATTCTTCTTACTCTAATTTCTTTCATTTCAAGTATAATTGGAAGCATATGATATTGTGTTCAATGCACTTTCTTTAGTTTTTCCCTTGTATGAGCTATAGTACTTGGTGTCCTACTACTAATATTGTGGTTAGATGAAATGAGAGACTCATGGAATCCCACGATAAAACACTTGTTGTGGATCTTGGGTTATCAAGCTCTCTTACTTTTGGTGTTGGTATTAGTTCACTAGGTGTGGACCATACCTTTGATACCTCTTTCACTATGCCTACCTTTCCTACAAGTGTTATGCCAAACTATGTTCAAACAATGGTTGATCATATCTCTCAAGAAAACATAATCAAAATGCATGAAGACCTAGCTCATTTACAAGATAGTGTGAGTACTAAAAAAATTTCCAACACTATTATACTTTCCATAGATAGTATTCACCACATGATGGAAAGTGATGAAGGACTGGAAGTTGTGAGTAACATAGCTCACATCTTTGGAAAACATCATCCTTCTACCACTAATGGTGCTCAAGCTTCAAACAATGTGCAAAGCCAAGGAGGAAATTAGACTCCTCCCCATTCAACCATAACATCCACTCCAACCTATTCAAATCCTCAAGTGACCACAACGATGCAACCAACTAGCAATATCCTTCCTACCTCAAACATTTCGCCTAGTGCTCCTTATACTTATGTGGCATCTAATCTCATATCTCCTCCCGTAAGCAATCCATTCACTGGTCCTTCCAACACATACACTCCACCACCATATTCACCTCCATCTCAAACCACAAGAAATGATCCTATCATTGACCACCTTTTAAAAAGACTTTCATCCATTCAACATCAAGTTTCCACCATAAATCAAAATAAAAATGGCCCACCTTCATACAATGTCAAAAGCAACCCACTATGTTTGGAGATTTTGAGAACTCTAGTGCCACAAGGTATAGAGATCCCTAGATTTGAGAAATATGGAGGAAAGGGAGATCCTAATAATCACATGTCAATTCCTTTACTACTTTGTGTAGTGACTTTATCCTTGAGGACAAACTTTTGGCTAAAATTTTCCCTTGATCCTTGAAAGACATTGCCTTGGACTAGTTTTCTGCATTATCGAATAACTCAATTCGTTCATTCAATGAATTGGTTAAGGCCTTTATTAACAATATCCAAGTGCATATGGTTCCTAAAATGACATTAGCTGATTTGATGAGACACAAGAAAAATGAAGGTGAAAAAGTTACTGACTTTATTTAACATTACCAATCGCTTTATTCCCAAATAAATATGAAGATTCCTGATTCTCACCTACAAAAAATGTTCACAGAAAATTTACAAAGTAAGATAAGAGACAAGCTTACAATTATGAAATTCCCTTCCTTCATGCATCTATGCACTTCCCTTCAAGATTATTAGAATTCCATAAGTAGTAGTGAACCTAAAACCACCTCTACCCATCCCGAAAATTTTGAAGCTTTAAACCAAAACACCTACCAGCCTTTTAGAAGACAAAATAAAAGTTTTAGGTTCAACTAAACTCCACCTTCCAATCTATCCAACAAGTTAATACCTAAGTAGTTGCTATAAAGAAGATTAATCCTTATGTATTTAGGGATCTACAAAGACAATTTACACCCTTACCCAATACACTACACAACATCATGACTCAGCTATTAAACAAAAACATACTTACCTTACCTCCCATTCGACCTCTTGACCCTAGAAAGTCTTTACCTCTGAGCTTTAGACTCAATGCCTATTGTGCTTATCACCAACAAAAAATGACATGATATGGAATATTGCAAGAATCTTAAACATCTTGTGGAAGACCTCATTGATTCTAATCATATCCAAATTGAAGGTGTGAATGATATAGGTAATAAGTCTATAGCTCCTCCCAACCAAAACTTGCAAATATTTACCAATCCCATAACCAACCATAATATTTCATTTGTTAAGGCTAGTGAAACTAAGCCTAATGTGATGAACGTTGACATAGATGATGAGAATATGAGCAATAAAAAACAAAATCCTATGGATGATGATGAACAAAATCCTAAGGATGCTAATGACCAGAGTCCTATTAATACAATGATAGGATTGATTGACATCAAGCCTCATAAATAACAAACCATAATTCCCACTAATATTACTTTCTCTTCAAAAGAAACAATCACACACGCACCTGATGATCCTCTTTACATAGCCGACATAATCAATAACAGGCCCACTCCTGGGATTTTTAATTGATCCCATATGTGGAGAGAATTTGATCACAAAAGAACTCTTATATGTGCATGAACTTACTCAAGATATATATGATAAAACAAGAGCATGGATTAAAATGTATGATGGTTTTGGAGATGCTACAATGGGATCGATCACACTCCCTTTAAAAATAGGACCAAAGAAATTAAATGTATCATTCTCTATCATATCTAATTAGACGAATTTCATGAGAAGTTAGGCTACAAATGGCTTAACTCCATGAGTGAGGTCCCATATTTTTTCCATGATATGTTCTTAAAGTTTCTAGTTAGCAATGAAATATTCATTGTAAACCATGGTGGCTTTAGACATTATTTTTGGCCTAAGCCCATGGTACCTATAAGACCCCATGAAGAATTCCTTTTCATATCCTACCAAAATTTCAAAGCAAAATGCATAGCTAGATTATCCCTTGAGCATTTTCCTCCACCCATGATTGAGCCTCCACCCCTTGAACAAAAAAATAGTGAGCTTAAAGACCTTCCAACAAACCAAGACCCATCCATCAAAAATATCTTTCTTATTTCCTAGAAAAGGCCTAGAGAGAACCAAAAAATTTCTAATCCGACTCCTAAACAAATTTATAAAGCCAAAGTTAAAGTGGTTGAACAACCTTCCATGGTTTCTTCCATTCTTCCCTCGCAAAAAGAAAAGAAACCTATGGTTAAAAAACCCGCTCCTACACAAACACAACTTGAAAACCGTAATAAAAGAAACATAAATGCTAGAGAGCGTAGGCATAGATTTCGCACGCTATTGCTCGAAAAATGACGAAAACAACACTGAAAATAAAAGTCCGAACTTGATAGAAGCAATAAACGATGACCATCCTCTCTTACCAGAACTAACAGATCCTATGTCTCCACCACAACAAGGAAATGCACCTTCAATGGATATTATTATTTATCCTCGTGTTGTGGCTAACTTGGATTACAATGAAGAAATTACTAAAATTGATGAGGAAGTGCATAATGAGCTGAATTTTCTATTTTCCTCTTCCATGAGCTTAAATGATAACAACCATGATGATCCTCCTAAACCAAGTGTTGCACCACGTGTTGAACTTGGTGATTCTCCTCTAGTACAACACTTGATGTTGTCCCTCTCGCTAGTGATATGCATTTTTCCTATTCTGAACGAGATTGGGATGCAAATGACCTACTTTAGGTTGACTCGCATCTACTTTACTAGTATTTTTATTTTCCTCTTTTTCTTTCTTTTTTTTTATTCCATGTGCATAATGTGATCCCCCATGATGTTTTGTTCGATGTTCTCTCTCTCTTTGTGACATTCCTTTATTTGTACCTTCATTCTTCTATATGTCATCATTTTTTTCCTTTTTGTTGATCTTTATTTTCATTTTCATTTTTTTCTTTTTTTTTCCTTTTTGGGATGACGCAAGGCGTCGAGACACCCTATGTCTCTTCCATGTTTCCCCAAAATATTTTTCATTATTTTTTCTTTCCTTTCATTTTTGTCTTGTGTTTTCCTTTTGGGGATGACACAAGGCATTGGGGATGACGCAAGGCATCCAGACACCCTATGTCTCTTCCATGTTGACCCAAAATATTTTTCATTATCTTTGATTTCCTTTCATTTTTGTCCTATCTTTTCCTTTTTGGGATGATGGGTGATCCCATAATAGTGGTTTACAATTTTTGGCCAAACTAGACACTGAAATTATTATTTTTAACTAAATCTTCACATTCGGGCACCTATAGCGGCTAAACTGTGAGGAATTTGAAGATGGTGCAAACTAGAGTCTCATCAAATTTGTCTGTAGATTCTAAAAATATTTTTTCAAATTTTTTGGAATCAAATTGCACTTCTTTTTCCATCTCTCATGAAAATAGATTTTTGAGAAAACATTTTAAAAAGTGATGCACACTTGTATAGCATAACTTTTTTCCATGAAGGATAAAATTCTAATTCTTTCAAATTTAGATTTGTAACTCTGATATCTAGTGCTTCCACTTGGTTAAATAGTTTTTATTGGATATTTTTTCCTTAATCAAGTTTCAAAGTCAAACGAATTGCAATTCAGACCAGCGCGACTGTATAACGTGTAACTTTTTTTGTATATGTCAAAATTTAATATAATTTTTTTTATTGGATCAAGGACTTCAATATTTGGTGCAATCATATTTTCAAAATTTTTTTGATAATCTTCTATTTTTCCACATGTGAAGAACAAAGAAATTCATTTTCGATGAAAAACCTATGTTTAATAAAACTTAAAAACAAATACATAATAAAACCAAAACATATTAAAATTATATTCATTGGATAGCTTGTTCTAAGGAATACCATAATAATTTGAAATAAATTTTAAATGAATTCATTTGTTCCCCCAAAATCTAAATCAAAATTGATTTTTTATCAGATTTTGATAGGTGTAAAGGAGACGCATTTATAGGTATGGTTTAAAACTAGTGAGGTTCTATCCAAGGGGGTTTGATCTAAGGTGATTTGATCAAACCCTCTTCAATTGGAATCCTTAAAATGGAACTTTTTAAGGATTAAATCATTATATTTTCTAAAAATATGTGATTTCAGCTAAAATTCGTTCCTCTCAGGAATTGTAAACCACTATTATGATAGCACCATGATCTAAGTCATTGAGACACCCTATGTCTCTTCCATGTTGACCCAAAAAAAATTCCATTATCTTTGCTTTAATTTTATTTTTGTCTTGTCTTTTCCTTTTGGGGATGACGCAAGGCATCGAGACACCCTATGTCTCTTCCATGTTGACCCTAAAGGTTTCTCTTTTTCTTTCACTCTCTTTCCTCCATTCTTCCATTTCTATGTGTATTTGGTGAATGATGACAGTTCCGAGCTCTCTAATATCATTGTAGCAAAGACAAATACTGACCCCAAATCCATAGATCCCTTATGTGTTTCTGGGGGAAACCCTCTTTTCTTTTTCCTTTTTATGTTTTGGCTACTTTAAAGTAATTGATCACAGCATGGTGTTAGCAATTTCTTTAAAGCGGGGGCATACATTGGTATTATTTTTGACATGATTTCATTTGAACTTGTTTTCAGTTTCCTTGATGCAATTTACTTTCTTTATATGATGCATTTTTCCTCGTGGTGGTGTCATCAGGTTTTATTTCCTCCAAGAGCATGATATTTCCTTGTCCTCTCTTGGAAACATTATGTACAATGTTCCCCAGGATGAAACCTTGAACTTTTCCTCTCTTGCAAAAAAAATGATACCTTTTGTGCTTGTCCTCTCTTGGACACATTAGGTACAATGTTGCCCAGGATGAGACCTTGTATTTATTCTATCTTGGAGACATTAAGCACAATGTCCCCTAAGACTAAGACCTCATGTGAACTAAGAAAAATCCATTTAACCACCCCTCTTTCTTGTTGTATTTTCTCTTTGTGCCTTATTAAATTCATGGAGGTATGGCTTTGATATGGTCCCTTGGGCCTCACCTAGTGAACACCTAGCTTCACTAGCCCTTATGAGCATGCATTTTCTTCCTTTTGTCCTTATTAAAGTCATGGGGGTATGGATTTGATATGGACCTCTTCGGGCTCACCTAGTGGACACCTAGCTTCACTAGCCCTTGTGAGAATACACTTTGTTTCCATAGTGGATGCCACATTCCACATGTAAACCTATTTTTGGACAAACAACCTAGACCCGGTCTATAGCACATTGGACGGCCATTCGAAGCTTGATCCATTCTTCTTTTGCTTTATTCTTTTGTCGTCTTTGATGGTGTATGTTTGTGATTTGGTTATGGCTTGATATATCATCTGCATGTGTGTTCCTTTGTGCCTATGTTGGTTTTCCATAGGATCATGATCCTGGGGGCTTGGAAACCCTCTTGATTATTGTCATCATCTCTTACTAGCATTCATACATTTGAACCCCTCTTAATTGCGTGGTTGGATACTTTAGTGTGAGTATGAAGCAAGTTCCTCCTCTCACTAAAGTGGGGGCTAAATGTAGTGTAGTAAAATACATACCCTTGAATTTTCACACCTTTTTGGGCCTTCCTTTCTTTTTTTATCTCTATTTATGTCTTAATTGGTCCTATTTTACATCCACAAGCCCAATGAACTCTATATTTTTATGGCTAATCCTGAAATTCTTCAAAAGGATAAATGATAATTTAATGATTATGTCCGAGTGTCCCTGATCTTTGGGTCAAGACTAACACACCACCTAGCACGTCTTTTTCCCCCAAAGGTCTTGGGACCTTGATTTTGCAATCACCTAAATAGGTCCCTTTTTGGATTCTATGCCCCGAGTTTCATTCCTTAGGACTAAGACACTACATAGGGCATCTTACTCCCCCTTGAGGTATTTTTGGGATTTAATTTCAAATTATGACAGGATTTAACCTCCTTTAATTAATGAATTCATATGTTGGCTTGGTGTGGTGTAATTTCAGGATATTAAGCATAGCTAAGCATAAATACAAGATTCCTTCCTTTCATTTTCATATATAGCAAGATAACAATCAATTTAAGCATCCAAGCATTCAAGCATTCCAACATTTAGAAGTAACGCATCAAGCATTTGGAGCCATCATCAATATTCAAGCATCATATCAAGGATATTATTTCATCATGTTTTTTCTTGTGCTAATATTTGTGATGTAGGGTTTTGATTCAAGCAAGCAATTCAAGTTCATATCCATCAAGAATTTCTTTGATTCAAGATCCATGTCCAAGCTATCCATTTCACACAAGTTTGTAGACTTTATCACAAGGTTTTGGTGAATTGTAGCATTGCATGTTGTTCATTAATAATTTCCCCTCATTATTTCATTCCATTTCAAGGTTTATTTACCAACAAGGGGTTTGACCAAGGTAAACCTCCATTTACTAACAATCAACAATTTTTTCCTCTCTTGCTTGTTTGTGTTTGCAGATTTAGGTTGAAGACTTGAAGATCATTTCAAGTGAAAAGTTTCAAAGTTGCATCACAAATTTTTCATCTTCATGAAAAATCACCTATAGACCAGATCAAAAGGTTTTAGAATCTGAGATCCGAGAAGGAAGTGCATATCTTGAGTTTCAGGACCACATTTAGAAATTCTAGAAATTTAAGACAAGACTAGTCGCCACCTAGGCTATCTCAATCCTCCTAAAGTTATTTTACAAAAAATATTCCATATCTGGTTTCGACATCTAAAGATTATGCATCTACTCCAAAAAATAGCAATGAGACTAAGACAACAGTAAGGGCATCTTAGTCCCCATAGCACTTTTTGATAGCATTTTTACATTTCCAGAATCCTTGTTCCATTTCCAAAATTCCTAGGTACACACATCATAACTTCCTATTGCATAATTTCATCATTTGCATCCTTCATTTAGCCTGCATTACTAGGTTTTGTAGGTTGAATGTTAAAGTATCTTTTCCAAGCTTTTGCTTGGTGGTGAACCCCTTGAAGCTGAAAGAACCCCTTCCTAGGCTTTCCTTGTTGATACTTGACTCACTTTTAAGTTTGATAGTCAATCCAAGTAGGGTTCTTAGAACATCCTTGAATGATAATTGGAGAAAAGTGTTGTTCTATGACCTAGGTTATAAAGCACCCATTTCCCCATTATTTAATATCAACTTATTTTCTTACAAATTTCATGAATCTAGGCAGAACAACTATAAGAACTACATTTGGCAAGTAGAATACTTTATTTTTTATAAGTTACAAGAAAAAATTTCCCTTTCTTCTACATCCTATAAGTCCATATTTCATAACTATTTATCAACTTGTACACTTCGCATACACTTTTGCAGCTCCTTTCAAAAGTGTCGTGTTGCATCTAGATTTTGTGACCATAATCTATGGATTTGATTCCTCTTCTTGAACTTCACTCACTTGCATAGCAAGTGACATAAAAGTTTGATAATATAATATTGTATGATCTATCCATTTCTTCTCAATCTACAAAATAAAAACATCTATCCACACCCAATAGACCAATAATTTTAATGGAAATTGATATCTTTATTTCATTTATGTATAGGAATAGATTAAATTATCCCATGATGATGAGACTAGGAGTACCTTGTGAAATGGAAAACTACCAAAAATTTATTCATTGCCTCTCTAGTTATTTAAATTATCATCCTTGAGAGAATTCTCAATTTATTCTATGCAGGAATTTACTATGAATGTATTCAGTTAACTAGAATTGTGCAAGTTGATTACCTATGTAAGCCTATTTTAAATCTAAGTGTAATAGGATCTTATGGGCCACATCCATTTGTGTACTATTTTTGTGGTTGGTGATGCAATTTTTTCTAATGGTGAAATTACAAGTGGTTTTCTCTGAAATGGAAAATTGCAACTATTTCTATGTCATATTGTTGAATAAACTATATTATATATATTAAGTTTAAATGATAGAAAAATTTTGGTTGTGAAACATAAGAAAATATAAGAGATATATAGGTAAAAGGGGTCCACCAAGGACACCCTCACATTTCGTAGTTTCATTAGAAAAAGAGATCTTGCAAGGATAGAATTGAATTTAAACCTTGAGGTGAGTCAACTCTATGGGAATGGGGATTTGTTGTTTCTTAATGATATAAATGACTCAAATGAACTTTGGGGAGATAAAAATAAAATACCTAGTGAAATAAATTATGTGATGCAAAACTTTAAATGCAGAAATTAAGGATAGCACAAATAGAAATAGTGACTTTTAGGAAGATCTGAGAAGGGAAGAATGATATGTACCAAATACCACAAGTGGGTTTTGAATTCCATGCAAGAAAAAATTTTCCCTATGATGAATGGGTCTTTGTATAGGGGTCCTAAATCTGATTTCCCAGTCCTCTAATCCTAGATATTAGCTCTTGATTTCTCTAGGTTCCACTATGAAAAAGTAGGAAATAAATATGTAGGCGAGTTTTTGTGGATTGAAAATTTTGATGATAACATTGGAAACTTTACAAAATTTCTCTTTCGATCCAATTTTAGTCCTTCTTCACCTACAAATATACACATATAAAGAGAAGGGGGTGTTTTTTTTGGATGAATAGGAGTTTTCCTTGGTCAAACCTTGGTTTGGTAATTAAACCTTCACAATAAAATAATGTCAAAATGGAAGGAATTTGATGAAAGAACAATGCTATGCCAAAACTCACCAAACCCTTGATGGAATCCCTCAGAGGAATAAAGTCTAACATATCTCTCTAAGGATTGGATCTTTCCTGAATTGGCTTGAATAATTGTTTGAATGCTTGAAACCTACATCACAATGTTAGCTCCAAAACATAATTTATGAACACACATGAGTCTTGAAATGATGATATGATCTTGATTGCTATTGTAGATGTTTGATAAATTTTTTCTTCAATTCTCTTGACAATAGTATTTTCTCTTGTGAGCTCTTGATTATGCATCTTAATGTTGAATAGATA
Organism: Sequoia sempervirens; assembly: GCA_007258455.2. Classification (NCBI taxonomy): domain Eukaryota; kingdom Viridiplantae; phylum Streptophyta; class Pinopsida; order Cupressales; family Cupressaceae; genus Sequoia; species Sequoia sempervirens. The sequence continues at coordinate 343,462,062 of VDFB02353493.1, read as the reverse complement.
AAAAATAACTTTTATTTATAGGTTTTTTATCTAATTTCTCAAAAATTAGATTCCATAAGCTGCCATTTGAAACTTGAATTTGAATAATTAAAATACTAGAAAAAACATATTTAAAATTGGGTCTTGGCACTTAAGGAGGACCCATCCACCCTTGGGTGATGTTGGTTATTTTTTTAGAACCAAACTTATTCTTACCATAGACCTATGAACTTTCCAAGAACAATTATTAGTAAGGGAAAGGATTGGCCAACACAAGTAAAGGCTTTTAGGTCTTCACTTCTTCACTTTTGGCCTTGTGAAAGCTAGGAGGGTAATCCTAAACATTTTGTTCTTAGATACTAGTGTGTATTTAGTATCAAACAAAAAACAAATAGATGATTCTCCTTAAATGGTTTAGAGGCACCATACCCTGAAGATTTGGCTAATCTTCCGAGTAGTGACTAACTTAAACAAGAGAAGATATAATTCATTTAACATTCCCACACACCCAGATAGAATTCCATATGTGATTTGATTATATTTTATGATCAGCAGTCAACTTGGTCACCACAATTGGAGCATGAATAATTTTCTAGACTAGTGCTATATTTTGGGAAATGGAGTCAAACCATAAACCTATGTGATTGGCTAACAATCTTGTATTAAATAAAATACCCACATCCTTGAAAATGTTGCATAACAATACACCCACCAGTCATTTGAACCATAATTTACTTCTTACTAGCATCCTGACACAAGATTTATATCAAACCCACTGTTATGTTCAAGCATTTACATACATTCATTGAATGGATAAGCAAGAATAAAACAACACATCTATTGGGATCCAATAGAGAAAAATAAGATAACCATTGATTATATTATTCATAGCTTGTATAATTTGTACATAGGAGAGAAATATATAGAAATTTAGTAGTATTTTTGCTATCTGTATTGTCAACAAAACCATATATATATCAGTTGACCTTTCCCTGGAACATATTACTGGAAAACATAGTATCTATTTTCCTTCTGTGCATAACCCTTTTCAGAATGAACTACCTATTGACCTCTCATGTAACTAGCCTTGAAATTATTTTTATAAGATAAGGGAGCAACAAGCACTATGATGAATTACACCTACATTTCACATTTCACTTTCATTCCAAAATCAATTTCAACAAAAAGTGATAATATTCCCTAGTCAGTTGCAAAAAAATCATTTTGTAAGTCAAGGGAGAAAAAATAAGAACTCAAAAAACTATTAACCAGGGCAACCCCACCATTCTTCAAAAAGTGTCACTGTCACAACACCAAAAGCATGTAAATTCATCCCAACCCGAGAAATGTCGCCATCAATGCCAAAGGCATAAATAAAAAAAGACTCATACCATAACACACCAACAAAGTAGGTGTTCCCACTCGATGTCCTTATTTTCAACAGAGTAGCCATCACCACCTCATCCTTAGAATCAACCCAATCCTTCATGGCCATGAGATATTAACGGTAATCAGATTTAATCTCATCTCCACTATCAGAAGAATCATCTGAGACTTGAATGGGAGAATGATGATGTCCCATGTAAGTTTGGTGATACCTATTCCTTCTTGCAGCTTCCCTTTCTAGCCTCTCAATATTCTTCTCCTTACCTTTGGCTAATTCCTCTAAGACAATTCAGCCTCTTAGATGATAGGCATGTTTGAGAACAACCCATGCTAAATTTTTGGCAGGTCTTGCTTTCTTCTTTGGGGTCATAGGTATTTCTGGCATATCCTGTTCACCTTGAGGAGAATTTTCCTAGGATTCAAGAGGGTTGAACCTCTTTAACCTACAGACTGAGTTGATGTTCACACTCACTTTTCCCCTTTCCTTACTTAGCCAGTTACCAAATTTTCTCAAAGCAAAGTTACCACCCTACTCAGAAATAACAAACTAAAAATAACACCTACTTTCATACTCAAGTGATCTTCATTAAATAGAGAAATTGGTGTGTGCCTGGACTAATTCTCAAAGAAAGCTTGTGCGAGAGCATTGGAAATCAATTAACCTGATTTTCAATCTCAACCATTGATCATACTTTGAAGTAAATCAATGGTTAGATAATCCAGATTATTAGTGATGACAAAATTAAATGCATACATTTGATACTTGCTCCTAATCAAGAAACTCAAGTGGGATAAGTATTCACTTAACTTGCATATTAATCATATGCTTAATTTCTCAACCAAACCTGTCATGTCACATTTACCCGCTTTCTCGTAGGAATTAATTCACTTGTAATTCATCATAGCAAGACAATGGGGAACAATCATGATTTATCTTCAGAATATTGCCATGTACCCTACCTTACTTCAATTTCACCTTCCCACGTGTACTAGCTTCTAACAGATTTGATGACCATAAAAATGTTTACCAATTTCACATGCATACTGAAGAATTAGTTCTAATTTAGCATCATTTTTATCTTGGAATGGTCTTAGACAATATCTCCAGCTACATCTACCTTTACTAGAAAATTTTAATGTTCTTAGAAGCAATCCACGTGGCAATTGCCCACATGTGCATTGGAAAATATGGAAAATAGGAGAAGCACTCACAGAATGGCGAGGAGTGGTCAATACTTTCCCACGTCACTTTCCATCAACCATCGGTTTCATTTCTTACAAAGAAAATCACCATCTTCAATACCTGGTGGGTCCCACAAAAATGACAGGTGTCACTCCACCCACTAGCTCGTGTGACTCTCTTTCCTTACTATTGTAGACAGACGGGCAAACATGGAATGACTCTTATGAGAACATGTGGTGTGATGTCCATCATTGATCTTCTTTCAGACTATGTCCACTGCCCCTATGGAGACACTAGTCCCACCATCTGGTAGTATTATGTGGCCATCGCCTGCTAGCACGGGTCTTTAAAATAATATGAAATAAATCAAGACTGGGGCATAGGGAGTGTTAGAGATATGGCCACTTCTTCACTCCTACAACCTTTGATCTTCTTTGATGAGCACCATGTATTTTCACCAAGGAGACCAGGCTCACCAACCCATGTGAATAAAATAAGAAGAAATAATCCAGTGCAGGCATACGGGGAATAGTTGGGATTAATTTCCAACAATCGGATGGCCAGCATGAAGTCCTAATTCTACACATGCCGATAAAGTTAATCTTAAAATGGGCCCACCCCTAGGGATACGAGAACTTGACCCATATAGGATGAGGACTTAAAAGATTTGAAAAATTAAGCTTTTGACCATAGGAAATGAACCATAGATTTTTGGGCATGAGGTTTATAGACTACTCTTGCACTCTTAGGATGTTTCACCTAAAAGGGGAGAGATAAACCTCATGAAAAATCAATGTGGTTCACTTGAATTAGGGGATGTATGATGTTATTAAGACTAAATGAGATGATCTAAATGCAACTAAGCTATGAAATTGATTGATTATGAATGCAAAATCTAAGAAATATGTAATATTTGAAAACACAATGTGATATGCAAAAAATGCAATAAAGGAGTAAACTAATGCAAATAGAAATAAACAAGGTAGAATAGAGTGCACTTGGGAATCTGATGTTGAATCTAAAGTGTCCTGAATGCTGAAAGAGATCACTGAAAATCACCAGTGGGACTCATTTGCCACTGATGGTGAATCAGTCATGCTTATGAAAACTTATAAAAATAGGTTTCTGAGTGTCAGGATCCAGAACTTGAAAAAATATAGTTTTCCAGTCTTAAGGTGGGACTCATTCACCACTGATGGCGAATCAGTCCTCTCCCAAATTTTTGTGAAATCAGGGATCAATTCTGTAGCACCAGATCTAAGCTTGTCTTCTTATCGACTTGACAGAGTCAAATCTACAAAAAATGAATTGTAGGTTGTCTCAAAGCTTGAAATAGGATGTAATTGACTTGAAACACTTTCTTGAATTCTTGTCCACTTTTGAACACCTAATTGCTTGATAAATCTACATACAAAAGTCTGCAAACACACATGCAAAAGGGGAAAAATGGTTAAGGGTTAGGTTATAGGGATTTTCCCTGGTCAAATCTGTTGGTATGTTGCGATTGATCATGCTATACTATATAGCCCATGGTTTACTATACACCCCAGCCCCTATCGTTGTCGGGGTCCATGGTCGGGCCTGGCCTTGGGCGGGGGTTCAGGGGCGGCAGGCCCCGAGGAAAATTTTCCTCCTACTTTTTCGCGTGATCACCGAAAAAGGGAAAAATCAATGAAAAAAGAAAAATTCAATTTTGTAGAACCCAAAAATTTAGAAGCTTCTAAGCTTGTTAAAAAGGGGTTCGGATGGGTATTACTGTATGATGAAAAACGCGATTATTCGCAAGATTGTAATAAGTTTAACACTGGATAATAAAAGTATTGGATGGATGCGGTTTGGTGGATGTAGCCCGGATTGGGTGAACCACGTTAAATTCTTTGTGTTATGATTTATTTTGTGTGTGTGTTAGTTTCTCTGTTTATTATATAGATCTACATTTAATTGTTAGATATCTTCCATTTCTAACCCTAACAAGTGGTATCAGAGCAGGTTGTGTTTCGATTATCATCTGTAGGAAGGTCTCACGGCTGAGTGGGAGTCTCACGGTTGAGTGGGAGCAATGGCAGACGAGGGTAAGAAGGTTGAGAAGTTTAACAGGCATAACTATCAGTTATGGAAGATGCAGATGGAGGACTATCTCTATCAGAAGGATTTATGGTGGCCATTGGAATGGAAAACCAAGAAACCCACAGCAATGTCAGATGAGGACTGGGAGATCTTGGATAGAAAGGCTCTTGGCAGTATTCGTTTGTGCCTGGAACAAATGGTGGCATTCAATATTACAAAAGCTAAGACAATTCAAGAGTTGATGGAAACCCTGAAAATTTTATATGAAAAGCCTTCCACTTCGAATAAGGTATTTCTTATGAAGCGTTTATTTAATATGAAAATGGTAGAAGGTGGGTCAATTACTGATCATTTAAATGAGTTTAATACAGTCACTGGTTAATTAACTTTTGTAAAAGTAAACTTTGATGAAGAAGTTAGGGCTCTTTTGATTCTGTGTTCTTTGCCTGAAAGCTGGAATAGCTTGGTAATGGTTGTTAGCAATTATGTTTCTGGTTTGAATACATTGAAGTTTGATGATGTTGTTGGTGTTATTTTGAGCGAGGAAATTCGTAGGAAAAGCTAAGGTAGAACATCCACATCAGGCAGTGTTTTGAATGCAAAAAGCAGGGAAAAAACAAAGGAGAGAGAAAACAATTCTGGAAATCATGGGAAGTCACGAGGAAAGTCAAAGGATAGAAAGTACCAATCTAGAGACAAGAGGGATTGCTGGTATTGTGGTAAGCCGGGTCATTTGAAGAAAGATTGTTGGTCTCAGAAAAATAAATGAGACAAAACGGAAGGAAGTAAAGAGGCAAATGTGGTAAGTAATAAATCTGATGAGGATGCTTTGATTCTTTCCCTTGATAATGCTGATGATTCTTGGGTGTTAGATTCAGGGGCTTCATTTCATGCTACCCCCCATAGAAGTTATTTTCTTGATTATGCCCAAGGGGATTTTGGGCTAGTTTATTTAGGAGATAACAAACCCTGTCAGATTGTTGGAAAGGGAAGAATCAAGATTAAGTTGCAGAATGGGAATCATTGCCTACTACATGAGGTAAGGCATGTTCCAAAGTTAAGCAGAAAATTAATTTCAGCAGGGCAACTACATGATGAAGGTTGTGTTGTTACTTTTAGTGATAAAAACTAGAGGGTCACAAAAGGTGCCTTAGTGGTAGCAAAAGGTGTGAAAGTAGGCACCTTATATCTTTGTATAGGTCATACTGTTCCTTCTACTTTAATTGTTATAGAAAAAGGTCAATGTTCAAGAACAGTTGTTACAATTCAGCACGCAGAAGATCATACAGTTGTTGTGGACTCTGAATCAGCACTGTGGCATAATAGACTTGGGCATATGAGTGAAAAAGGTATGAAATTACTTCATTCAAATAATGTTTTACCAGGTCTAAAATGTGTTCATATGGATTTCTGTGAAAGTTGTGTGGATGGAAAACAAAAGAGAGTTAGTTTTCTTAAGGATGGGAAACAAAAGAAAGATGAGAAATTGGAGCTTGTGCATATGGATGTATGGGGACTAGCTCAGGTATCTTCTGTCAGCGGCTCTCTGTATTATGTTACATTCATTTATGATGCAACTAGGAAGGTATGGATTTATTTCCTTAGGAAGAAATCTGATGTATTTGAAACTTTTAAAAAATGTAGAAGCTTGGTTGAGAATGAGACGGGTGAAAAGATAAAATGTCTCAGATCTGATAATGGTGGTGAGTATTCCAGCAAAGAGTTTGAAGATTATTGTTCCTCTAATAGTATTCATAGACAGAAAATGGTTCCAAGGACTCCATAGGAAAATGGAGTGGCTGAGCGCATGAATAGAACAATAATGGAGCGTGCATGGACTATGAGATTGCATGTTGGGCTGCCTTTAAAAATGTGGGCAGAGACTATAAACACTGTTTTTTATTTAATTAATAGAGGTCCCTCTAATCCTTTGGGTTGTGGTATTCCAGAGGAAGCATGGAAAGGTAAGAAGGTGAGTTATTATTTTCTCAAAACCTTCAGTTGTGAAGCATTTGCACATGTAGATTCTGAAAATAGAACCAAGCTTGATGCAAAATTAAAGAAATGTGTATTTGTTGGATATGGCATTGATGAATTTGGTTATAGGCTTTGGAATTTTGAAAATTAGAAAATTGTGAGAAGCCAGGATGTCATATTCAATGAGAAAGTGTTGTACAAAGATCTGTTGCTGTAGCGTGAGAAGAAAGAAAATGATTATGAAGTGTTGGATGATATTCCAAACAATGATGTTTCAGTGGTTCCTCATGTTGGGCAACAACAACAACAACAAATACCACAAACTCCTGTTAGACAATCTTCAAGGATAAGTAGACCTCTAGAAAGATTCTCTCCCTCTTTGTATACTATTTTGTTAACTGAGGCTGGTGAACCAAAATATTATGATGAAGCTATCCAGGTGGATAACAAGATTCAGTCGGAGCATGGAATGGAAGAAGAAATGGACTCCTTGCTGAAAAACCAAACTTGGGAATTATGCAAATTGCCTGCAAGTAAAAAGGCTTTACCAAACAAATGGATTTATAGGTTGAAAGAGGAGGATGGAGGTAAGAAAAAATTTAAAGCCAGATTAGCTGTAAAGGGATTTGCACATAAATAGAGTATTGATTTTGGTGAAATTTTTTCTCCTGTTGTTAAAATGACTTTTATTCGTATTATTTTAATTATTGTGGCTACTGAAGATTTGCATTTAGAACAGCTTGATGTTAAAACAGCCTTTCTCCATGGTGATTTGGAAGAGGAAATATATATGGATCAGCCATAAGGATTTGAGGTCAAAGGTAAGGAGAAACTAGTATGCAGATTGAAAAAAAGTTTATATGGCTTGAAGCAAGCACCTCGGAAATGGTACTTGAAATTTGATAATTTTATCGCTGAGCAAGGCTACAGCCGGTGTAATTCTGACCATTGTGTTTATTTTAAGAGGTTGGATAATGACAGCTACATTATTTTGTGTTTATATGTTGATGACATGCTTGTAGCTAGGTCTAACATGGATCACATAAGTGAGCTAAAACAACAGTTAGCAAAATATTTCGCTATGAAGGATTTGGGGGCAGCAAAACAAATCCTTGGTATGAAAATTTGTAGAGATAGGAAAAATAGAAAACTATTTTTATCTCAGGATAATTATGTTGAAAAGGTGTTGCAGAGATTTCATATGGAGAATGCAAAAGTTGTCAGCACACCTTTGCCTAGTTATGTTAAATTGACTAAGGATATGTGTCCAAAGACACAAGAGGAGGAAGAAAAAATGTCCAAGGTACCATATGCTTCAGCTGTAAGCAGTTTAATGTATGCCATGGTATGTACAAGACCGTATATTGCACATGATGTAGGAGTTGTTAGCAGGTATCTGAGTCATCCTGGAGCTGAGCATTGGAATGCGGCAAAATGGATTCTCAGGTACTTGAGAGGTACATCTAATAATTGTTTATGTTTTGGGGGCTCTAATATTGATTTAAAAGGCTATGTTGACTCAGATTTGGCAGGGTATATAGATACCAGGCGGAGTACTACAGGTTATGTTTTTACAGTTGGTGGGATAGTTGTGAGTTGAATTTCTTGATTGCAAAAGGTGGTTGCTTTATCCACCACAAAGGCAGAGTATGTTGCTGCAATAGAGGTGACAAAGGAGATGATATGGCTGCAACTTTTTCATGGATGAGTTGGGCAAACAAGAGGCTGGAAATTACTTGTTTACAGACAGTCAGAGTGCTATACATCTTGCAAAGAATTCTTCTTTGCATTCTAAAACAAAACAAATCCAGTTGAGATATCATTTCATTTGGTCAGTGTTGGAGGATGGACAGGTTAAGCTAGACAAGATACATACAGATGTTAATCCAGCGGATATGTTTACGAAGGCAGTGACAAGGGAGAAGCTGAGCTTCTCTTCAGCTTCGGTTGGTCTTCAAGGTTGAATTCAAGTACATAACAGAGTAGTAGGGTCCAAAGGTACTTATTTCTAGTGGCGGCTGTAATTGCAGCAGTGTCGTCTAGGATCAGTCTCCAAGTGGGAGATTGTGTTGGTATGGAGCTTGATCAGTCTCCAAGTGGGAGATTGTTGGTATGTGGTGACTGATCATGCTATACTGTATATCCCATGGTTTACTATACACCCCGGCCCCTATCCTTGCCTGGGCCAGGTCGGCCCCCAAGCGTGGGTTGAGGGGCGACAGGCCCCGAGGAAAATTTTCCTCCTACTCTTTCGCATGATCACCGAAAAAGGGAAAAATCAATGAAAAAAGAAAAATCCGATTTTGTAGAACCCAAAAATCTGGAAGCTTCTAAGCTTGTTAAAAAGGGGTTCGGATGGGTATTACTGTATGATGAAAAATATGATTATTCATAAGATTGTAATAGGTTTTACACTGTATAATAAAAGTATTGGATGGCTGCGGTTTGGTGGATGTAGCCCAGATTGGGTGAACCACGTTAAATTCTTTGTGTTATGATTTATTCTGTGTGTGTGTTAGTTTCTTTGTTTATTATATAGATCTAAATTTAATTATTAGATATCTTCCATTTCTAACCCTAAATGGTGGTATCAGAGCGGGTTGTGTTTTGATTATCATCTGTAGGAAGGTCTCACGGCTGAGTGGGAGTCTCACGGTTGAATGGGAGCAATGGCAGACAAGGGTAAGAAGGTTGAGAAGTTTAACGGGCATAACTATCAGTTATGGAAGATGCAGATGGAGGACTATCTCTATCAGAAGGATTTATGGTAGCCATTAGACTGGAAAACCAAGAAACCCACAGTAATGTCAGATGAGGACTGGGAGATCTTGGATAGAAAGGCTCTTGGCAGTATTCGTTTGTCCCTGGCACAAATGGTGGCATTCAATATTACAAAAGCAAAGACAACTCAAGAGTTGATGGAAACCCTGGAAAAGTTATATGAAAAGCCTTCCGCTTCGAATAAGGTATTTCTTATTAAGCGTTTATTTTATATGAAAATGGTAGAAGATGGGTCAGTTACTGATCATTTAAATGAGTTTAAAATGGTCACCAGTTAATTAACTTCTATAAAAGTAAACTTTGATGAAGAAGTTAGGGCTCTTTTGATTCTGTGTTCTTTTCCTAAAAGCTGGAATAGCTTGGTAATGGTTGTTAGCAATTCTGTTTCTGGTTAGAATGCATTGAAGTTTGATGATGTTTTTGGTGTTATTTTGAGCGAGAAAATTCGTAGGAAAAGCTAAGGTGGAACATTGAAATCAGGCAGTGTTTTGAAAGCAGAAAGCAAGGGTAGAACAAGGGAGAGAGGAAATAATTCTAGAAATCATGGGAAGTCATGAAGAAAATCAAAGGACAGAAAGTCCCAATCTAGAGACAAGAGGGATTTCTAGTACTGTGGTAAGTCAAGTCATTTGAAGAAAGATTGTTGGTCTCGGAAAAATAAAGGAGACAAAAAAGAAGGAAGTAAAGAGGAAAATGTGGTAAGTAATAAATCTGATGAGAATGCTTTGATTCTTTCCCTTGATAATGTTGATGATTCTTGGGTGTTAGATTCAGGGGCTTCATTTCATGCTACCCCCCATAGAAGTTATTTTCTTGATTATGTCCAAGGGGATTTTGGGCTGCTTTATTTAGGAGATAACAAACTCTGTTAGATTGTTGGAAAGGGAAGAATCAAGATTAAGTTGCAAAATAGGAATCATTGGCTACTACGTGAGGTAAGGCATGTTATGAAGTTAAGCATAAATTTAATTTCAGCAGGGCAACTAGATGATGAAGGTTGTGTTGTTAATTTTAGTCATAAAAACTGGAGGGTCATAAAGGGTGCCTTAGTGGTAGCAAAGGTGTGAAAGTAGGCACCTTATATCTTTGCATAGGTCATACTGTTCCTTCTACTTTAATTTTTATAGAAAAAGGTCAATGTTCAAGAACAGTTGTTGCAATTCAGCAGGTAGAAGATCATACAGTTGTTGTGGACTCTGAATCAGCACTGTGGCATAATAAACTTGGGCATATGAGTGCAAAAGGTATGAAAGTACCTCATTCAAATAATGTTTTACCAGGTCTAAAATGTGTTAATATGGATTTCTGTGAAAGTTGTGTGGATGGAAAACAAAAGAGAGTTAGTTTTCTCAATGATGGGAAGCAAAAGAAAGATGAGAAATTGGAGCTTGTGCATATGGATGTATGGAGACCAGCTCAAGTATCTTCTCTCGGTGGCTCTCTGTATTATGTTACATTCATTGATGATGCAACTAGGAAGGTATGGATTTATTTCCTTAGGAAGAAATCTGATGTATTTGAAACTTTTAAAAAATGGAGAAGTTTGGTTGAGAATGAGATGGGTAAAAAGATAAAATGTCTCAGATCTGATAATGGTGGTGAGTATTGCAGCAAAGAAGTTTGAAGATTATTGTTCCTCTAATGGTATTCATAGACGAAAATGGTTCCAAGGACTCCATAGGAAAATGGAGTGGCTGAGCGCATGAATAGAACAATAATGGAGCTGCATGGACTATGAGATTGCATGTTGGGCTGCCTTTAAAAATGTGGGCAGGACTATAAACACCTTTGTTTATTTAATTAATAGAGGTCCCTCTAATCCTTTGGGTTGTGGTATTCCAGAGGAAGCATGGAAAGGTAAGAAGGTGAGTTATTATTTTCTCAAAACCTTCAGTTGTGAAGCATTTGCACATGTAGATTCTGAAAATAGAACCAAGCTTGATGCAAAATTAAAGAAATGTGTATTTGTTGGATATGGCATTGATGAATTTGGTTATAGGCTTTGGAATTTTGAAAATTAGAAAATTGTGAGAAGCCAGGATGTCATATTCAATGAGAAAGTGTTGTACAAAGATCTGTTGCTGTAGCGTGAGAAGAAAGAAAATGATTATGAAGTGTTGGATGATATTCCAAACAATGATGTTTCAGTGGTTCCTCATGTTGGGCAACAACAACAACAACAAATACCACAAACTCGTGTTAGACAATCTTCAAGGATAAGTAGACCTCTAGAAAGATTTTCTCCCTCTTTCTATACTATTTTGTTAACTGAGGTTGGTGAACCAAAATATTATGATGAAGCTATCCAGGTGGATAACAAGATTCAGTCGGAGCATGGAATGGAAGAAGAAATGGACTCCTTGCTGAAAAACCAGACTTGGGAATTATGCAAATTGCCTGCAAGTAAAAAGGCTTTACCAAACAAATGGATTTATAGGCTGAAAGAGGAGGATGGAGGTAAGAAAAAATTTAAAGCCATATTAGTTGTAAAGGGATTTGCATAGAAACAGGGTATTGATTTTGATGAGATGTTTTCTCTTGTTGTTAAAATGACTTTTATTCGTATTGTTTTAAGTATTGTGGCTGCTGAAGATTTGCATTTAGAACAGCTTGATGTTAAAACAGCCTTTCTCCATGGTGATTTGGAAGAGGAAATATATATGGATCAGCCACAAGGATTTGAGGTCAAAGGTAAGGAGAAACTAGTGTGTAGATTGAAAAAAAGTTTATATGGCTTGAAGCAAACACCTCGGCAATGGTACTTGAAATTTGATAGTTTTATCGCTGAGCAAGGCTACAGCCGGTGTAATTCTGACCATTGTGTTTATTTTAAGAGGTTGGATAATGACAGCTACATTACTTTGTGTTTATATGTTGATGACATGCTTGTAGCTAGGTCTAACATGGATCACATAAGTGAGCTAAAACAACAGTTAGCAAAATATTTTGCTATGAAGGATTTTGGGGCAGCAAAACAAATCCTTGGTATGAAAATTTGTAGAGATAGGAAAAATAGAAAACTATTTTTATCTCAGGATAATTATGTTGAAAAGGTGTTGCAAAGATTTCATATGGAGAATGCAAAAGTTGTCAGCACACCTTTGCCTAGTCATGTTAAATTGACTAAGGATATGTGTCCAAAGACACAAGAGGAGGAAGAAAAAATGTCCAATGTACCATATGCTTCAGCTGTAAGTAGTTTAATGTATGCCATGGTATGTATGAGACCAGATATTGCACATGTTATAGGAGTTGTTAGCAGGTATTTGAGTCATTCCGGAGTTGAGCATTGAAATGCGGTAAAATAGATTCTCAGGTACTTGAGAGGTACATCCAATAATTGTTTATATTTTGGGGACTCTAATACTAATTTAAAAGGCTATGTTGACTCAGATTTGGCAGGGGATATAGATACCAGGTGAAGTACCAAAGGTTATGTTTTTACAGTTGGTGGGACAGCTGTGAGTTGAATTTCTCGATTGCAGAAGGTGGTTGCTTTATCCACCATAGAGGCAAAGTATGTTGCTGCAACAGAGGCGACAAAGGAGATGATATGGCTGCAACTTTTCATGGATGAGTTGGGAAAACAACAGGCTAGAAATTACTTGTTTACAGACAGCCAGAGTGTTATACATCTTGCAAAGAATTTTTCTTTGCATTCTAAAACAAAACATATCCAGTTGAGATATCATTTCATTCGGTCAGTGATGGAGGATGGACAGGTTAAGCTGGACAAGATACATATTGATGTCAATCTAGCGGATATGTTTACGAAGGTGGTGACAAGGGAGAAGTTGAGCTCCTCTTCAGCTTCGGTTGGTCTTCAAGGTTGAATTCAAGTATAACAGAGCAGTAGGGTCCAAAGGTACTTATTTCTTGTGGGAGCTGTAATTGCAGCAGTGTCATCTAGGATCAGTCTCCAAGTGGTAGATTGTGTTGGTATGGAGCCTGATCAGTCTCCAAGTGGGAGATTGTTGGTATGTGGCGACTGATCATGCTATACTGTATAGCCCATGGTTTACTGTACACCCCGACCCTTATCCTTGCCGAGGTTTGGGGCCGTGTCGGCGACCAAGCCAGGGTTTGGGGGCGGCAGCCCCCGAGGAAAATTTTCCTCCTACTTTTTTCGCGTGATCACCGAAAATGGGAAAAATCAATGAAAACAGAAAAATCTAATTTTGTAGAACCCAAAAATCTGGAAGCTTCTAAGCTTGTTAAAAAGGGGTTCAGATGGGTATTACTGTATGATGAAAAATGCAATTATTCGCAAGATTGTAATAGGTTTTACACTGGATAATAAAAGTATTGGATGGTTGCAGTTTGGTGGATGTAGCCCGGATTGGGTGGACCACGTTAAATTCTTTGTGTTATGATTTATTCTGTGTGTGTGTTAGTTTCTCTGTTTATTATATAGATCTGAATTTAATTGTTAGATATCTTCCATTTCTAACCCTAACAAAATCCCACTTTGGTAATCAAACCCTTAATGAAGAAATGGAATGAAATGAACAAGGAAAGATGAATAAACAACATGCAAATATCCTAAACTCACCACAACCTTATTGAAGAAATATGAATATATGTCAATGGCTGCTCCAAGATACTTGATTGGTGCTTGATTGAATGATGCAAAGTGCTCAAATATGATTTCAATGCTTAGTGAATGAAAAGATTGCTTGAATGAATTGGGAGATGAAAAATGAGGAGAAAAACACATATTTATACACACTTGTGCCTTACTAACCTGATGATACCTCATCACAGGTTGACATAAGGTGATTTTGGATAAAAACTCGAAAGAAAATTTGAAATATTTTTAATTTGGAGCCAAGAGGGACTCATTCACCACCCATGGCGAATGGGTCCCACATTGGACTTGAAAGTAGGTGTCAGGAATTATCTTGCATTTAATGTTGTTTGTCAAGTTTGCATTAAAAAATGCACTTAACTAAGCCTTATGAGTGCATAACAAATAAAGCATAATAGAGGTGTAAATAGTGAAATTAAGTCTAGAAAAGCATGAAATCTTGTTACAAGACTTTACAACACTTCAAAATAGGAATTTCTAAGTGATGAAAAGGTGTTTTTTATGTGAATTGTAATCAATAGAGTCTTAAAAAGTGTAGAAATGTTTTACAACACTTCTCAACACCTTCACAAGATGCCATAATTTGAATTTTAAGGACCTAATGTGAATGTTCAAGTCACATTACAACATTAAATCAAAGAAAAAAGGACCAAGCATCGTGAAGAAAGACCTAAAAGACCATGAAAATGTCAAAGGGCTATTTTTCTGTGACATAGGAAACTTTAATATTGAAATGGATCAAGGTGACCAATAGACCTAAGATTAGGGGGTCGGTAAAAACAACGACCTCAATGGCATAAGTAACAACTTAAGAGACCAGGTACTGAGAAAATAAGTCAGTGCAACAATAGAACAACCAATGGTTTTAGAGAGCTTTGCAGGCCAATTCTGGAGGGTTTTAGTTCATAAGGCCCTAAAATATTTATAAGGAACAAACCCCTAAACTAGACACAAGGGTTCGAGCCAAATTTTGCACAATTATAGACTAGAACAAAGAAATTTTTGAAGGGTTCCATCAGTGGCTCCTATTGGGGACACATGCCTCTCGTAGGCATGGTGAGATCCCAGAATCATGGGTGAAGTAGACCAAGTGCCTTATCCATCGGGCAATAGAATATCTTTGATTTTTTCAAACAACAGTTGATAGCCCTAGGCCACCAAACAAAAAGAAAAACCCATGTTTACCTCTATCAAACACCAATTTGTTAAAAGAACTAATTTCCATTAGTCCACACTTTCCTCTGTAATACCACAACAACTTGAATGACTACATTCCTATAAACATGAGTAGCAAGTTGCCTTTGAATTTAACTTTACTATCACATGGCAACCAAATGACAAAGGCTACATCATTGCTACTTATTTTATTTTTATTCAAATTAGGGTACTCACAAAAAACATCCAGTTCCAATGCATAAATATTGTTTTCCATCTCAAGTTCACACACTATGTCAAATTAATTCTTTATGTCACTATGCAGTCCTATATGGAATGCATCAAAAAATTCAAATAGTTGAAAATTTGACCTTGAGCCAAAATTTTCACACTGATTATTCATAACATTTTCAATATTACTCACCACAATGCCAATGTGAATATCTAAATCTCTTTGAATTCTATTACTTTTACGATTAATAGGATCAACAAAAACACTTTCATGTGCATTAGTAGCTTCATGTGCACTATCAATTAATATATGATTTGGCCTATGTGCCAAAGATTCATTATCTCTTGACACTTGTTCATTAGCACTTGAACAAGCATCTTTGTTTTCCATTATATAAATACTTTCCTCATTGGATGAAAAAATATCTATAATCATACTATGAAGATAAGGAACATTAGCAAATAACTCCATTTCACAACTATTGTCATCAGGTCCATCATTGTTTGCACTATCTGGCTGCTCTACACATGGACCAAAATTCTCTGCAATATCAAAACATTTTGAAAATTCATCAAACTATTTATCAATTGGTAATAGTGTTGATTCAAGATCCATGTTCTTATCATGATGTATACTCTAATCATTCAATAATGAAACCCTTTTTTTTTGTCCACGAGTACATAATCATCCTCTTTAAGCATAGTTGGTATCTCCATGTTTACTTCATATAAAAAATCACAAGCATGTTTATTAGCATCTTCATTACTTTTAACACTATATTTAGGATCAACATACTGAACACACACATTCTTATCTTCAAAGTGATCATCATCCATTGAATCAATATGCTCCAGTGATAGAAAACTAGATCTACATTCTAAGTATTCATCATGTGAAACTTGTTCATTTACTTGTGAAGTAACTTCATCGTTATTGACATCACTTCATCCTTCATACGAAGATAACACCTCTAGCTCATCCTCATAGCAACATTCATAATCTCCAGAAGAATAATCAGGTTCACTTTCATCATGATTTTCATCACAAGAAAACTCATCACTATATAAACTATGCTCAAATTCATCATAGTGAATGTTTAAACTCTTATCTTCAATATGTTGATCACTGATTTTTGATGAGAAATCAACAACACTTACAAGTGTATCTTTATCTTCATCATTGGTACACAAATCTTGTGCATGATCACATTTGGCTCCTTCTACACTCTTTATCCACTCAAGCACCTAATCAAAACTATGAGGTTTCTTTTCTTTTGACAAGGTACTCAGCCATGGCTCAGTGATTTCACAAAATAAATCAATGCATGTTGAATCCTCAGGTCTGAAATTTTTGGGGACTTCCAACAAGGCATCCAAAAATATTGAGAAAAAATCATAGGATGATTCTCCCTTATGCCTCTTCATGTTATAAAATTCTTGAACAAATGATATCAGGTCCACTTTGCTCAAATTTTGTTGATGTTCAGCTTGGAGTTCACTATGATTTGTGTGTTGTAGTGGTGGACAAATTGGAATAGCAGAAGTATTACCCCCTTGAAAATAGTTTCTATTGTCTAATTCATGAATTCCATTTGGATGAGGTGTGCTAAGACAACCAACACTTGCAACCATGTATCCTTTCATCATTGAATATTTCAGATTATTCTCAATATCCATAGCAATTTGATATGCCAGATGTAATGTTGCAAGCTCTTTATCTCTTAGCAGATAACTCATTTCTTCATCAAATGCATCAAAGCATATAATCATACATACTTCATCATTTGGTCTCATGCTTTCAGAAATGTCACCTAAATTTTTTGAAAATATGAGATTGAAAGCTGGGACTAACTCATCTTCTCCCCTCTGGATATTATTAAATTTTGGTCTTACTAACTGTGGATTAATTCTCTCTCCAAATTGTTCCATGAATGCTACCATGAATTCATTCCATGAAGAGATAGAACACACTAGAAAATATGAAAACCAATCTCTAGCATCTTTCTTTAGAGTTTGAACAAAAAAATTCATAACAACATCTTCTTGGATTATCTCATAATCTCCCATCAAATCAAAAAATTATTGGAGATGTAGAGATGCTGATTTTGATTTCTCCCCTTTGAATTTTGGAAAATGTTCCCTAACTTCATTAGGAATAGGGTTTGGGAAACCTTGCATACCATTAAAATTCAATGGTCCATATCTTTCCATAGAGAAACCCTTTTGATGACACGACAGGGGCTGCACACTCTTCATGTTTATAATATTATGTACCCTACCAGGATGTATAAATGAATGATACATCTCCTTACACCCATTTACCAACTTCAAACATCAACTCTATAGTTGATCATTATCCTATTTCTTTCTTTTATCATGACCTTAAAATATTTCAATGCATAACTCAAATACTCCTATATCTAAGATCTTTTTAATGGGAAAATTTTCAAAACAGGACTGCTTCTCATTTTAGATATTACAAATTCTAGTTCAGAAGTATGTAGAAAAATCTCCACTATTCCCTTTCTTAGCGCTTCAACTCACTTAATTGGGAACATATCATTTCTTTTATATCTCTTAAAATGGCATCCCTACAAATATATTTCTTCTTTATAAATCAAAACAAGGGAAAATACCTAGATATATTAGTAGGTATCATGCTTTATTAGGTTCTTTGCACAAAGTTGTCACCTCATTTGTAGAGGACCAAACTTTCGACTGTTATAGAGTTCTTCGAAGTCGCCACTCACTTTCAATGAGATCTTCTAATTCAGAACCTCCCAGACTCTATCAAGGAAAGATGATCTACTGCAGATATTCTTCAAATAAGTCCCCAGTAGAGTCGCCATTTTTGTCAGTTAGTTTTTTATAACCAAACTTATTCTTACGATAGACCTATGAACTTTCCAAGAAAAATTATCAGTAAGGGCAAGGATTGGCCAACACATAAGTAAAGGCTTTTAGGTCTTCACTTCTTCACTTTAGGCTCTATGAAACCTAAGAGGGTAAACCTAAACATTGTGTTCTTAGATACTGGTGTGTACTTAGTATCAAACACAAAACAAAAAGATGATTCTCCTTAAATGTTTTAGAGGCAAGATACCTTGAAGATTATATCTTAGGATCAACAGTCGAGTTGGTCACCATAATTAGAGCATGAATACTTTGTAAAACTAGTGTTATATTCTAGGAAATAGAGTCAAACCATAAACCTATATGAATGGATAACATTCTTGTATTAAATAAAATACCCACAACCTTGAAAATACTACATAACAATACTCCCACTAGTCATTTCCATAATTTACTTCTTACTAGAATCCTCACACAAGATTTATATCAAACCCACTATTACGTTCAAGCATTTAAATACATTCATTGAATGGATAAGCAAGAATTAAAAATCACATATATTGGGATCCAATAGAGACAAATAAGATAACCATTGATTATATTATTCATAACTTGTATAATTTGTACATAGGAGAGAAATATACAAAAATTTAGTACTATTTTTGCTATATGTATTGTCATCAAAACCCTATATATATTGGCTAACCTTTCCCTAGAACATATTACTAGAAAACATAGTATCTATTTTCCTTCCATGCATAACCCTTTTTAGAATGAACTACCTACTGACCTCTCGTGTAACTAGCCTTGAAATCACTTTTATAAGATAAGGGAGCAAAAAGCACCAAGCTGGATTACACCTACATTTCACATTTCACTTTCATTCCAAAATGAATTTCAATAGAAAGTGAGAATATTCCCCAATAAGTTGTGAAACAATCATTTTTTAAGTCAAGGAAAAAAAAAAGAACTCAAAAAACCGTTAACCAGAGTAGCCCCACCATTCTTCAAAAAGTGTCACTATCACAGCACCAAAACCATGTAAATTCATCCCAACCCGAGAAACATCACCATCAACACCAAAGGCATAAATAAACGAAGACCCATATCATAACACACCAACCAAACAAAGCAATTTATAACAAAGGACCCAAAAACCTGAGCATTCAATGGCAAAAGAAATAGGATGCTACTTTGCCTTGTCACCAACAAAGTAGGTGTGCTCACTTGGTGTCCTTATTGTCAGTGGTGTAGCCATCACTACCTCGTCCTCAGAATCAACCCAATCCTTCATAGCCATGAGATGTTGATGGTAACCAAAGTTAGTCGTGTTTCCACTGTTAAAGGAATCATCTGAGACTTCAATGGGAGAATGATGACATCCCATGTAAGCTCGATGATACCTATTCCTTCTTGTAGCTTCCCTTTCTTTCCTCTCAATATTCTTCTCCTTACCTTTGGATAATTCCTCGGAGACAACTCAACCTCTTAGATGATAGGCACATTTGAGAACACCCTGTGCTGAATTTTTGGCAGCTCTTGCCTTCTTCTTTGGTGCCACAGGTATTTCTGGCATATCCTATTCACCTTGAGGAGAATTGTGTTGGGATTCAAGAGGGTTGAGTCTCTTTGACCTGCGAACTGGGCTGATGTTCATACTCACTTTTCCCATTTCCTTACTTAGCCACTTACCAAATTTTCTCAAAGCAAAGTTACCACCCTACTCAAAAATAACAAACTCAAAATCACACCTACTTTTAGACTCCTAATTCTCCCAGTTAGATGCTAAGAATAATCAAGCAAGTGATCTTTATTAAATATAGCAATTGATGTTTTCTTGCATTAATTCTCTAGGAAGGCTTGTGCGAGAGCATTGGCAATAAATTAACCTAATTTTGAATCTCAAACTTTGATCATACTTTGAAGTAAATCAACGGTTAGATAATCCATATTATTGATGATTACAAAATTAAACACATTCATTTGATACTTGTCCCTAATCAAGAAACTCGAGTGGGATAAGTATTCACTTAACTTGCATATTAATCATAGGCTTAATTTCTTAACCAAACCTATTGTGTCACATTTACCCGCTTGCCCATAGGAATTAATTCACTTGTAATTCATCATAGCAAGACAGCAAGGAATGATCATGATTTATCTTCAGAATATTGGCCCATACCCTGCTTTACTTCAATTTCACCTTCCCATGTGTGCTAGCTTCTGATAGATTTGACGGCCATTAAAATGTTTACCAATTTCACATGTGTACTCAAGTATTAGTTCTAATTTAGCACTGTTTTTATCTTCGAACGGTCTCGGCCAATATCTTCGAACGGTCTCAACCAATTTCACTTGTTTGCATGCTCGTTGGAAAATATGGCATACAAGATGAGCACTCATGGGATGGCAGGGAGTGGTCAAGACTTGCCCACATCAACTGCCATTGACCATTGGTTTCCTTTCTTACAAATAAAATCACTGTCTTCAAGACTTGGCATGTCCCACAAAAATGACAAGTGTCACTCCACCCGCTAGCCCATGTGATTATCTTTCCTTACTATTGTAGACGAACGAACATATGAGGAACGACTCTAATGAGAACACATGTTGTGGCGTCCATTATTGATCTTCTTTCAGACTACGTGGACATTGGCCCTACGGAGACACTAGTCCCACCATCTGGAAATACTACATGGCCATCACCCACTAGCCCGTGTCTTTAAAATAACATGAAATAAATCAAGACGGGCATGCAGGGAGCGGTAGAGATGTGGTCACATCCTCACTCCTAAAACTGTCGATCTTCTTTGAAGAGCGCCATGTATTTTCACTAAGGAGACTAGGCCTACCAGCATACAAGACACATGGTTGAAGCCCGCCAGCCCATGTGAATAAAATAAGAACCAATCCAACAGGGGCATACGAGGAATGGTTGGGATTAATTCCCCATGATCAGATGGCTAGCATGAAGTCCCAATTATGCACATGCCACAAAATTTAATGTTAAAAAGGAGCCACCCCTAGGCATATGAGAACTTGACCCATATAGGATGAGGACTGAAAAGATTTATAAAATTAAGCTTTCGACCATAGGAAACTTTAATATTGAAAAGGATCAAGGTGATCAACAAACCTAAGATCAGGGAGCTGGTAAAAACAATGACCTCAAAAGCATAAGTGACAACTTAAGAGACCGGGTATGGGGAAAAAAATTTAGTGCAACAATAGAACAACCAAGGGTTTTATAGAGCTTTGTAGGTCAATTATGGAGGGTTTTAGTTCATAAGACCCTAAAACATTTATAAGGAACACACCCCTAAACCAGACACAAGGGTTCGAGCCAAATTTTGCACAATTATAGAATGGAACCAAGAATTTTTTTAGGGGTTCCATTAGGTGAATGGGTTCTGGAACCTAAATCCAGGACACACATTTTGCAAGGTGTTTAGAATAATGTTAGAATTCATTTAATGTTGGTTTCCTTTTTAGAAAATGGCATTAGTAAGGCTTAGGAATGGATAATTTCAATAATTAGAAGCTTAATTAAGTCCAATTAATAAGTATTCATGAGGCTTCATAGGTTCCACAAGTTCGGTCTAAAAAAAATCTAGTGAGAAATTTCTACAGCAAGACACAAGATTAAAACTAATATGATGCAAAATGAAAATTTCATTGCCAAATGGAAATTTTAAGCATTTATGCACTACTAATTGGATGACATCTATGGAGCGCATCCATGGATAACCTAGCTTCACACAGAATTGGTCCAATGATAGGATAATGGAGAATGGGACATTTAATATTTTCGGTCCAACTTTTAAGGGGAGAGTGATCGAACCTATCATAGGGAAATAAAAACCATTATGGGTATTGATCCATTCTTTCTATTGTTCATAATAATCTTGATAAAGTTCATTCACAAATAATGATTCTTTGGTGATCACATTCTCTACACACACAGGATCAATTAAAATTCCATTGGTAGGCTTGTCGTTGATTCAAAATCATGAATGAATCACTCGATGAGTTTACCATGTTCTACAAAAAAATTAAACATTAATTGTCACCCTATAATATTGATATATGAGCCCCTTCTCACCATCATATTAATATTTCCTACAAATCAGTAACCTTTCTCTAGTTTCTAAAGATGCTAAGTAAGATTAAAAATTTATAAAGTTTCATTTTATTAAGATCCCATGTATAATTAAAGAAATTTTTAGACTATTGAATCTTAAGGTTTATTGGTTCTACTATAAATTACTCTCATAAATTTATTTTCACAATTATTTTCTACTTTAAACCTTATTATTTTATATATGATGTTTTCCTTAAAATATTATGCCAAAATTTATTTATGATTTAAAGTATTAAAAAATAATTGTTTTACATTAATAATTTAACATTACATTATATGATCTCAAATTCATATTTAATACTTAAAAAATTTAATACAGGAAAAATTACACTCATTAAAAAAGCACACTAATAGATAAAAATAAATGAATAAAAGCTCTCTAATAAGCTATAGGCATGGATAGGTTATGTAAAATTTTAAAAAGAAATGATTATAAGGATATATTGATCTCTTATAGAACCCTATAATGTCATAATTTTCTTGATGTCTAATTTCATAATACATTCTTATGAGAAACGCAATAGTTAGTTTAGAAGTTGCAAATTCTCCTTACCTATTTATCATTAATCATAGTCAATGTAAAATATATTTAATTTATTTTTTTAAACTATCTAAATGAATTCACACTTTTAATCCCCTTTAGACATAACTCATTCACATGGAGTATGGCTTCAAATGATCAATCTAATATGATTAATGACTACTTAAATTACTCTTTTACTTTTTTGTTATGTAGAAATTATTTAGTTATGAAATATAATCAGAATAATATAACTTTTAATTATGGGTCTATAAATATTTTGTTTTGTATAGAAAATAGAATGTTTATGATTTTGAATATTATTTATGTACTAAAGTGTAATTTAAGAATGTCTAATTTGGGATGGAGTAACTTTCATCCCTCATAGGGTAGTGGAGAAATGACCTTTTTCATGTCAATTATAGTTCCTCTAGGTTGTCCCTATTATAGTTCTACTATTTATGGTTTTGTCTTGTTGCTAAATGATGAATGAATCACTTGATTATTTTATCATGTTCTCCATATATTAAAATATTGATTTCCATCCTATGACATTTTTATATGAGCCCCTTCTCTCTATTATATTAACTTTCCTATTTGAAGACAAATATTTGAAGATGCTTTTTTACTTAAGATCCTATATATAATTCCATTTTTTTATTTGAGTCATCATAATAAGAAAAACCAAACTATTCTCTCTTAAATGTTTTTGGTGCTATAATAAATTACTCTAAGAATTTTATTTTCACTCTTATATCCTACTTTAAACTATATTTGCTAATTGATGATGTTTCCCTTAAAATATTATGCTATAAGTTTTTTTATTCTTTTCAAAATTAAAGTATAGTTGTCTTTCTTTAAAATTTCAACCTCTTTCTAAGATTCCAAATCTAAATTTGATACTTCGTATAATTTTATATATTAAACCCTATTCATTAAAAACTACAAAAGAAATGGAAATAAACAAAAACTATATTTTAATAATCTATTCCAATGAAAAGGTTATATATAATTTACAAAAACTTGACTTTAAGACTCTATGGAGCTATCATAAAAACCTACAATTTCATACCTTTCCTTCTCTCTAATTTCATAAGACATCTCTAGAAACACAATGGGTCCCTTATGAGTTGTAAACTCTCCTTACCTAGCTTGTCACTAACCAAAGTCAATTTAACATGTATTTATTTTCCCTTTCAATAACAATAAAAAGGTATTTATACTTTTTATTTCCTTTTACACCTAACCCATTCACATGTAGTAATCTACCATAATTTATGCCTAGTTCAAATGGATTTGATATTTTTTACACGTAATGATTATTTCAATTATGGAATACGATAGAAATAATGTCATTTTCAACTATAAGTCTATAAATAGTTTTTTTCCCTATGGCTAATATAATATATGATGTCTAATAGTATTTGTCTTAAATTTTAAGTCGAGAAGGTGTAATATGTGATGAACTAATTTTAAAATCTCAAGGCAATGAAAAAATGACCTTTGTGTGGTAATTTTGATTCTTCTACATTGTCCTTATTGTGGTTCACCTAATTATGGAAGTGGCTTTGTGCTAGATGGTGAAGGAATCAACTGATGAGTTATCATGTTCACCACTTATTTTCAACATTGATTGCCATACTATAATGTTGTTATATGGGCCCCTTTTGACCATCACATTAAGCTTTACTATATATTATTAGCTCGTTCTCTTGTGTTTAGAGATGACAAATAAGACAAAAAAATAATGATGTTTCATTTTGTTAAGATCCTATACGTACTTCAAGAAATTTGCATTTTAATAATTATAATAAATTAAACCAAACATAGTATCACCATTAAGAAATAAGTTTTGTGAAACTTTTAAAATATCAATTTATTTTTTTGATAGCGTTGGAAGTGGACGAATACGGCTGGGCTTAAATGTCACACACTAAGCTTTGACTGCTTAGGTGTGCATGTGGGCCCCCCTAACCTGTTCCGTTCCCAACTTCAATTTCCGTTCCTCTAAATCGTCACTAATTCCCACTGTTACAGTCAGCGGTCACCAGTTCCCGCGCATAGGAAAACTCAAATTCAAACGCAAACTCACTGTTGCCGCGTTGCTGTGATAGTTTGGTGGATGCCATAAAGTATTTGATCACACATAAAGAATGAGATAGTTCTCATCGAGTATGGGTAGATTACAGCTCTCATTGTACTCCTCACTCTGCGAATCAATATGCCTCATCCGCGGACTTCCTCCATTTTCTTCGCTTCTTCCCAAACTTTGGTGTGATCATCGGAGTCCTTATTTGCTAAATGATTGCAGTTGTGACAGCTACAGCAGCTCCGAAAAGGAATTATTGCTTAGTCTCAGGGTGAAGGGATTTGCAGTTCAACGGCCGTAATCGGCAGCTTATAATGATTTCTTTTTCCATCTAAACGCACTCTTTTTTCTGTTGTTTTTATTCTTTGTAATTTTGAATGTAACTGTCTTTTCTGTAGCTGCCGTAGCTCGCAGTGTTTTACTCGTGGTTGCAGTATTTTGATAAAGATTGAGGGACTTGGCCATGTTCTTTTTGAGCTAATCATGATTCATAATTTTCCTGTATCAAATTACATTACAATGTTCGGAAAATAGAAAAATATCAAATTTATACAAAACTAAATAGTCCCTTTTTTAAGCTATGTTGCTTCTTTCATATTGATTTCTCTTATTTTGTGATGCTCTATAGTATGAAGAATGCATATCTTGGATTAGAATTTGAAAATTTAATGGATGACGCAATATGACTAAAAATTAGGGGATAGGCTACATACAGCATGAGATTTCAGTTTGAAATCACTGTTGAGTGATTGGAAAACAAGTTTTGGGTGTTATTTAATGCTAAACCAACTGTCATTTAATGGCAAAAGCCTCCAAAATCTCATTTATCATGTAAAAGTCAGATAAATATTGATTTTCTAATTATATGGGAACATTCTATTTCCATTTGCAATGATTTTTTATCAATTTGATGGCAGCTTTCTTTCTTAATTTGCATTGCTTTATGTTTTAAATTTTTTTGCAAATATTTCAAAATCAAATAATACTTATTGTATGGTCCCATGAGGGGACTTGGGCTTCTATTTTCATGGAGCAGGAGGTCCCATGGGAAAAATAAAATTGTGCTACGGGATTAATTGGAATCTTTTCCAAAAAAATAGGAGCCCCTACCTTTTAGGAATGAACATTTTAGTTGGTGAAATTAGGGTGGTCTAGAAATTGTCCCTACAGGTTAGGAGTTTTTTATGCCATTTGTCTCTCATCTAAAATTTAAATTTTTATTAGAAAATAAAAATGAGAGAATTTTCATTTATGTATTATTTTTTTACCAAAGCACTACAATTCATTCCTTAAATTTTGGAGCTTAAAATTTTAAGTAGAATTGCAAGATTAAATCCACGGGACCAAAAACTTTAAAATATTCTTAAAAAAGCTAAGCAACATATGCTGAGATTCTTAAGGAAGCCCCCCTCCATGGGACCTTACCCTTAATTTATGTATGGAAAAAATCTAGATTTGTCAAAGTTTATTTCATTCCATTATTTAGCACTTATTATTAACTATTTAATCTAACCACATACAATCCATGCACAAACACGTACTCTCTAACATATTAACATACATATAGTTTTCTATTGGTGTAATCCTTGAACCTCCTTTAGGTGCAAGTGCTAGTGATTAATTGGGTTTTTGGCGATCTAGAAGTTGGTGATGCTTGTCTTTATTTGTGGAGTAGATGTTATCATTGCTGAAATTAATGTTACATAATGAGTTTTTATGACCCTTTTTTTTCATTTACTTCATTATACTTGGATGATTGGTTGGGGTTTCTCTCTTATAATATTAGGATTACATATGTAAATGGGGAAGAGCTTAAAGTGTCGGTATGTTGACCACGATGTTCCAACACTTTACGGTGAGCATGTAAATGGTATCTCTACATGAATTTTGACTATATCTTTTTGGTTTTTTTCAATATCTTATTTTAACAAGAAAGTTTTAGTATGGTTGTAACTTGTGATAATGTGTAATGTTCATTTTTTTTAAAATAATCTACATGGGTGAAACATATGCACCAACCAATTGTTTAAGAAATTTAACATTAATTGTTAGTACCAACATGATCTACCCAAGGTTTCCATTGATAAGAAGATGTAGAGGGATTGGTTGAGATCAACATTCCAACAATTATCATTCATTATGCATTTTTAAAGTTAGCACTAACATCTTGACAATTATTAAAAATAATTCTCCTGTTCAAATGATTTCATTCCTTTGAACCATACATACAAGTCCAATAAAGGAAAGAAGAGGAAAATATTATCATCATTTTGATTGGTTGTAAGAGGAGATACAGGTTAAAGAGAGATTATTCAATGTTTTTCCATAATATAATTCAATATTTTCTTGAGGTTGATATATTCAATTGAAAAAGACATATAAATCTATATTATATATATGCAACACAAACAAATCAAATAATGAGACTGCATAATAGAGGTCAAGTTGTCTTAATTTCCTCCAATTTACTATATCCCGTCCCTCAAGAGCACAAAATTCAATTTATTTCTTTATTTTTGCTACTAGCCATATTACAATACAACTTCCAAATGTAAGTCAAATTTCAAAACTAGACTTTTATCTAAGTTTAATATTAAGGTGCGAGAACTTATTCTTAACATGATTTGCATATGCATTTACAAATTATTAAGTACAATGTTAATGAGGATCTATTTATTTAGAAATCTACCATTGAGGATGAAAGAAAACATGTGCTAAGACAAGGTAAACACACATTAAGTACATTGCAACAAGTAAAATAGGACCACCTACTAGAAGATGAAATGTACACCTACTTACTAAAAAAAAATGCATTCAGGGAAGAATAATAGTCACACCACAAGAGGAAAACATGTCAATAGGAAAAACAAATAGCTAGTTGCACTCAACAATGAAATAGATTAATAACTATATTTTTGTTAGCTATTTCTTATTAGTTATTAATCTATTTTTTATAAATAATAACTATGATAGATCAATAAAATAAAAAATACCCAAGAAAATAGATTAATAACTATTAAATGGAAATTAAATGAAAATTAATTACCAAGAAAATAATGTCTCTAAGAATTTAAAGATCTAATAATTCTTGCTTCATTATCAAACAAGGAGGAAAGAGAGATATAAATATAAGTCTTATAGTTTCCAAATCTAATGAGGACAAAGATAACACATAAACCAAAAAGTGAGGGATTGCTTATCCAAGTTTCTATTTGTCTATGAGGATAAGGAAAAAAGAAAAATTCCATGAATATGCAACTCATTATCCTATCCTAACTTAAGTAAATATAAAAAATTACCTAAGTGAACTTAAATAACTTGTGCAATATTATACTTAGGATTAAAATATATTCTCAGTAATAAGTATTATAGTAACCCCCCACCTTAAGTGCAACTTAGTGAGATGATTAAAAACAAGTAAAGATGCAAGTATGGGTACCAAGTACAAGGCCATATTGGTACGCATGTAAAAAATCTCATAAATGAGGAAAAAGAGAAAACCCGTAGGAATAAAATAGCCTCCAATAGAGAGAAAAGGACTAAGAAACCCCCTAAAAGAGAGTGTTGGTTAACAGATTATGCACTTTCTTAAAATTCAAATTCTTAACTCTATTGCCCAAATTAAATGCAAATCAATTACCAACCATTGAGCAAAGTTATTTCAATGAGAAATAAGCTTTTATCAGAATTTTATGAGGTACAACTCCCTCTTCTGATGAATAATTTATTTTAAAGTAAATTTAAATGGGGTGTGCTTTTAACTAGAAAG
This sequence comes from Sequoia sempervirens, assembly GCA_007258455.2. Taxonomy (NCBI): domain Eukaryota; kingdom Viridiplantae; phylum Streptophyta; class Pinopsida; order Cupressales; family Cupressaceae; genus Sequoia; species Sequoia sempervirens. Next base: position 343,433,343 of record VDFB02353493.1, on the reverse strand, counting down.
AGGGAAAGGAAAACTATTAAATTCTTCTATTTATATTTTCAAAAAATTGAACTCAATAGATAAATCATAATCATAGAAGTGCATAACACATAGGCTACTTCACATTCCATGAAATGTAAACTAAAATCTTATAACCAAAGATGATACCAAAATAGAAATAGATCAAGTAAATAATATTTATTATACATTCACAAAGAAATGCAATAATTTCATAAATTAATTAGAACACATAGATGATGATAATTTCATTCATTCATTCAATGATACCAAATTATATGTTCACATACGTAAGTTTTTCTAGTTTCATGTATCTTTCTCAAAAACTTCTAAGAGACAGCTCCAATAGAATCATATTACATATATATACGAAAGCAAGTGTAATTGCTTCTTGAAATAACCATCAAAAATAAAGAGTCAAGTTTTGATTTCCATAAAATATTGAATAAATAAAGAGGACAATTATTGAGGTGGAATATCATTGGTAACCGTTTGGGATGACTTGGTGGATGATGTGGAAATTTTGGCTTTGTAGGCATAAAACACTTTCACCATTGGAGGCATGTCACCATGTTTCAGAATAATCACATTTTTAGCCCTCAATTTTTGTAGGGCCTTGTTAGCTCTTGCTACTTCGATCTTCACAAAGCACGTAACTACAAGTCCATTGAATTGACATTAAAATCTTGTTTGTTGCAAAGGCTTTCAACCATTCCCTTAAAGATTCCCTTCATTATCTCTACATCTCCATCATTAGAATTTCTTTCTTTTTGTAGATGTATACCAATGCCCAAAAGGATTTTCTGAATCTTAGCACTCATTGTATTGCACTCTTTAAGTGACTTTCCCTATTCCAATATATTTTGTTTCAAAACAAAAACTTTCCATTTGATGACCCTCTTCCACATAACACATATGTTATCATCTGCACTTGGAAGGACTTGTTCAGTTGTGAGTTTTTCTATTCCTATTGTGAGCATATCCTTGAAATCATTATCAATTTTCATCCAAACTAATTCTCCATGTTTAGAAGTGGCGATTTCCTTGTCGACCTCAGTCCTGAATAATTTGATATCTTCACATGTTTTCTTCATATTAGATATTTGATATCTTCACTAGAGTTTTTCCTAGATTATTCTATGCCGAGCTAAGACTTAAGATGAGAACCATTATATCTCTGAGTTGTGCTTTGATGCTACAAGAAGTACTATTCAAATTCTTCTACAATTCGCTCTTTTCATCACCTACAAAATCTACTTCCAAATGCTCATTAAAATGAATTATTTAGGTAGCATAATTTCTATATAGGTGCTTGCAATCAATGTCTAGAAGTGGTAGGTGATCATTAATGAAACCCTTAATAATTGGCACATGTAAGCTTTCCCATCTTGCAACAAGTTCTGATATTTTTGAAATTTCAAACGAGAATGACTATGAGAGGCTTTTTCAAAGAATTGATCAGTTTCAATAACCCTACCAAAGGCTAACAAAGGTTTCAAAACTTTTATCATATTATCTAATAGTTCTTCATTGAACACCATCCAAAGGGCCCAACATTTATATTGTAGGATACTTCGGTTATAATCATGCTTTTGAAACCTACATAAAACTTTCTAGAATGCTTATTTTAGTTTCCATTTTTCTTAAGACTTTTGAAATGCCACCCTTTGAAAAAAAAATATTACTTTACGAAGTTGGGATAGTACGTAATCAGATAAAATCAATGTTTTGATAACCCAATCGAAGCCCTATAAAGGTTTCAAAACCTTCAAATTTTTTGAAAACTCCAATATTTGACCAAGTACTTAACTCTTCTCTTTTAACCTCAACACTTGGCTAGGTTGTGAGAACTATTTCGAGTGTTGACATATTTTCAATAACCTTTGAGAAGGCCGATAGAAAGGAACTATTAAGCTTAATCATGAAGGCGGCGGAATGAAACAAGGTTGTGACAAACAAAGCGAATCTGATGAGGTTTCAGGAACCAGAGTAAAAGTTGGTATTTTTGTGACAAGACCCATTTACAATATTTTACCTAGTTTTTAGAAGGATGTTCAAAACTATGGTAACAAAGAGGAAACTTGTTATACACCATAGAAAGGGTTACAAATGAAGGAACTTTATTTCAGTCAAGGGTTTGGTGAAGATGTCTACAATTTTCTCTGATGTTAGATAATATTAAAGATCAATGATGTGATCTTGAATCAAGTCTTAGATGTAGTGTGTATGTAAATGTGTTTGTTCTACTAGTGATGGACTAGATTCTATGAGATCACACCAAATAATTATCCATGCCCACTGCATATTGAATCTCATAGTTCTATGAGTGCCTTACACATAGTGGAAAATCTACATAGCTACTTTCCAATGCAACTCATGAGTCTTCTACAACAATTAAGAGATAATTACCACATCATATGAAATTTTAAGCCTCATGTGATTCAAGTATATGAGACTCCCAACTAATTGGAAATACAAACTATCATCCACCAAATGTGAAGAGTAATGAACCTTAAGTTTGACCCCTAAAAAAATAGAATCAAAGTTGGCTTATAGTAACCCATGTAAAATATAGAGAATATATCAAGTGCATTCTTGGGTTATGCAATAAAGATACTAGAAGATGATTGAGTGATTCCAATCCCCATATTGGTTTTAGTCCATTAAAGGGTTGTTGCAAGTTGTATTTGATGGGAATTCATAGAGAGAGAGAAGTGGCACAATTTTAGAAAAATAATCCATTCATTTGAGTGATGCTTATTGATACCTCATGAGAGCACAATACATCTACTATCAACCTTGGAGATAAGTTGCTCTTAGTTTAGATGGAGGGATGTGAGAGTTCTCAATTTTTCTTTTCATATTGAAATATTTTGCGGACCAAAATCTCTCTCTTTTGGGAGGTTTGATCCATTGATGAGCCAATATAGGTGGACCAACAATGTCTAAGTTACAAGTTCAAATGTAGAAATTAAAATGACACTCATAGCAAGGTTGTAAACCACCTATAGTAGTGCTAAGAGTAATAGGCTTCACTCTAATAGTTGACTATTTCCAACACTATATTTTCTCTGATCATTCAATAAAAAACATGCAATATCTCAAATAATTTTCATCGAAGGAAAAATTAACTGATTTTAGCAATGCTACTAGTGTGTCCTAAATCAATATTTTTACATACATAAATAATGTTGGACGAACAAATAGTTAGGGTAGTTGATCAAATGATACGTGGAAGCCTTTGTAGTAACTATGACAATTATGAAAAATACCACATGGATGTGTAGCTACTAGAAATAGATTTTGGGAGGCAAAAGAGGGATATTGAAGGGGTAGTAGCATGGGTGGCAAGAAAAATTTCCTACATCATTGACAATATCATTTTTCTTTTTGGTGTGTTGGTTCATTTTACCTGATGGTAATAATTCCTATTTCCTATTAGTGTATATGTTTCTCCTTCATTGTTGAGTGCAACTAGCTATTTGTTTTTCCTAATGACATGTTTTCCTCTTGTGGTGTGACTATTATTCTTCCCTTAATACATTTTTTTCTTAGTAAGTAGGTGCACATTTCATCTTCTAGTAGGTGGTCCTATTTTACTTGTTGCAATATGCTTAATGTGTCTTTACCTTGTCTTAGCACATGCTTTCTTTCATCCTCAATGGTAAATTTCTAAATAAATAGATCCTCATTAACATTGTACTCAATAATTTGTAAATGCATATGTAAATCATGTTAAGAATAAGTTCTCGCACCTTAATATTATACTTAGATAAAAGTCTAGTTTTGAGATTTGAATTTCATTTGGAAGTTGTATTGTAATATGGCTAGTAGCAAAAATAAATAGAATCTTGCGCTCTTTAGGGATGGGATATAGTAAATTGGAGGAAATTAAGACAACTTGACCTCTAGTATGGGGTCTTCTTATTATTTGTTTGTGTTGCATATATAATATAGATTTATGTGTCTTTTTTCAATTGAACATATCAACCTCAAGAAAATATTGAATTATTTTATGGAAAAACATTGGATAACCTCTCTAACTTGTATCTCCTCTTACAACCAATCAAAATGATGATAATATTTTCCTCTTCCTTCCTTGATTGGACTTGTATGTATGGTTCAAAGGAATGAAATCATTTGAACAGGAGAATTATTTTTAATAATTTTCAAGATGTTATTGCTAACTTAAAAAATGCATAATGGATGATAATTGTTGGAATGTTGATCTCAACCAATCCCTTCATATCTTCTTATCAATGGAAACACTGGGTAGACCATGTTGGTACTAACAATTAATGTTAAACTTCTAAAAAAATTGGTTGTTGCATATGTTTCACCCATGTAGATTATTTTTAAAAAATGAGCATTACACATTATCACAAGTTACAACCATACTAAAACTTTCTTGTTGAAATAAGATATTGAAAAAAACCAAAAAGATATAGTCAAAATTCATGTAGAGATCCATTTATATGCTCACCGTAAAGTGTTGGAACATCGTGGTCAACATACCGACACTTTAAGCTCTTCCCCATTTACATATGTAATCCTAATATTATAAAAGAGAAACCCCAACCAATCATCCAAGTATAATGAAGTAAATGAAAAAAAAAAACGGTCATAACAACTCATTGTGTAACACTTATTCCAGCAATGATAACATCTGCTCCACAAATGAAGACAAGCATCACCAACTTCTAGATCACCAAAAAACCAATTAATCACTAGCACTTGCACCTAAAGGAGGTTCAGGGATTACACCAATAGAAAACTGTATGTATGTTAATATGCTAGAGAGTACGTGTTTGTGCATGGGTGTGTATGGGTGCCATATGCTGCAAATTTTAGTTGTATGTGATTAGATTAAACAATTAATTATAAGTGCTAAATAATGGAATGAAATAAACTTAGACAAATCTAGATTTTTTGCATACAAAAATTAAGTATTATTCTATTTTGAAATATTTGCATACAAATTTAAAACATAAAGCAATGTAAATTAAGAAAGAAAGCTGCCATCAAATTGAAAAAAATCATTGCAAATGGAAATAGAATGTTCCCATCTAATTGGAAAATCAATATTTATCTGGCTTTTACGTGATAACTGAGATTTTAGAGGCTTTTACCATTAAATGGCAGTTGATTTAGCATTAAATGACACCTAAAACTTGTTTTCCAATCACTCAACATTGATTTCAAACTGAAATATCATGTTGTATGTAGCCTATCGCCTAATTTTTAGTCATGAACAAGTATCCAAGATATTGCTTCATCCATTAAATTTTCAAATTCTAATCCAAGATATGTGTTCTTCATACTATAGAGCATCGTTACACAAAATAAGAGAAATCAATCTGAAAGAAGCAACATAGATTAATAAAGGGACTATTTAGTTTTGTATAAATTTGATATTTTTCTATTTTCCAAACATTGTAATGTAATTTCATACAGGAAAATTATGAATCATGATTAGCTCAAAAAGAACATGGCCAAGTCCCTCAATCTTTATCAAAATACTGCAACCACGAGTAAAACACTGCGAGCTGCGGCAGCTACAGAAAAGACAGTTACATTCAAAATTACAGAGAATAAAAACAGCAGAAAAAAGAGTGCTTTTAGATGGAAAAAGAAATCATTATAAGCTGCCGGTTACGGCCGTTGAACTGCAAATCCCTTCACCCTGAGACTAAGCAATAATTCCTTTGCGGAGCTGCTGTAGCTCTCACAACTGTAAGCGTTTAGCAAATAAGGACTCCGAAGATCACACCAAAGGTTGAGAAAAGCGAAGGAAATGGAGGAAGTCCGCGGATAAGGCATATTGATTCGCAGAGTGAGGAGTACAATGAGAGCTATAATCTACCCATACTCGATGAGAGCTATCTCATTCTTTATGTGTGATCAAATACTTTATGGCATCCACAAAACTATCGCAGCAACGCGGCAACAGTGAGTTTGCGTTTGAATTTGAGTTTTCCTATACGCGGGAACTGACGACCGCTGACTGTAACAGAGGGACAGTGACGGTTTAGAGGAACGGAAATTGAAGTTGGGAACGGAACAGGTTAAGGGGGCCCACATGCACACCTAAGCAGTCAAAGCTTAGTGTGTGACATTTAAGCCCAGCCGACGAATACAATGAATATAATGGTATTGTGCGACGGCGATAATGAGTACGCTAACACCCGACGATCTCGTTCTCTGAATGCAATCGCTCACTTTTTGCTAGGGGATGAACTCTCCGACGAGACCACAAATTCCCCTTTACCAACACCTACTACTGTTTGTGGGAAGCATCGAAAAAGGCATTACAGGGGAGTGAGCTTTGTTAAGGCTCGCCGGAAATATGCTACAGTGATTCGAGACCCTAAGAAGAAGGATTCCAGACTTTGGCTTGGCACCTTCAATACAGCCGAAGAAGCTGCAGTGGGATATGACCGTTCGGCTTTCCAACTGCGCGGTTCGAAGGCTATTCTCAACTTCCCTATTAAAGCTGAGTTTCGACAGTATGTGAATTCCTTTTCACAATCCTTCTCTTCACACAGAAAACCAGAGTTGAAGGAAAAGGAAATATCCCACTAGAATAGGATGGAATGATTTATAACTGTATTATAAATAGTGCAAAGCTCTATGATTTAGAATTTTATTTTTTTATACTTTTTGATTTAATAGTTATTGAAAAATTACAACTCCACGGGTTGAATAAGTGTCAGTTAGGATTTATAAATGTGTTATCATCAGTCAGTCAGTCAGTTTGTAAGAAGTTGTTGAGCTCTGGTTTTGAAGCTGCAAAGGATCTGATCTTTGTTGGGTTGATGTTAAACTGTGTCCGGAAAGAAACTGCGGGGTTGCTTTATTTGCTGATTTCTCCAGGTACATCTGACCGAGGAGGTTCAATCTCTGATCTTGTCAGCGCAGATTGTGTGTTGCAGATTATGTAAATAATTGCCGGTAATATAATTTCGTTGTAAAATCGGAAAGGGTTTTGATATTGTCTCACTTTTGCAATTGCCATTGCACGCCCAAGTACTGTTGGAGATTATAATCCCAACTAACCCTGCTCCACATTTAAAGAAGAAGCTTCTCCTGATATTCTGGTTGACTCTACCACCGCTGCCACCGACCAGTCTAGAAAGTTCTCACCGACCATGGAAATTTGCATATGATTTTACTGTTCTGTAATCTGGAGAATTCTTAAGCCCTCTATAAATAGAGGCAGATGTAATGGGCTATTCACTCTCCCCAGCAGAGTCCAGCTCTGCAGAGCTGTTAGAGGATATTAGCCTGTGTTTAATGCATTAGCTGAAGCTCAGTAAATCGATGTATTGTTTTTGTTTTATTTAATATAAATTTATCTCTGTTCTGCTGCTCCTCTGTTTTCTACAAGTGGTATCAGAGCAAGATGAAGATCTTGGGTGACGAGCAGTGTTGGTTGGAGTTTTGTCAAGCTTAACGAAGCCCGCAGGCTGTCCAAAGCAGAAGCAACCCAAGTCGCTGCTGAAGATTGGAGGAGGTGAAGTCTAGTGAATCGCTTGAAGCTGCAATTTTCAAGGAATTCACAGTCAAATGAGTAAAGGAAGCCGGCGAAGAGGCGGAGGGATTCTCTTGCGGACATGCTGGAGTCTGTAAGATTTATTGTGAAGAATGCTGGCAGCTTGCTGAAGGGCGCATGGCTTGAGATACAGAGCCGATGAAGTCAAAGCCGCTGTTTAGAGGAAATGCCAGTTTATGATGCACTTAAGGTGAACGTTGAAGGTTGCAGAAAGTCCTTGTTGCTGCTTCAAAAGCTGAACGAATTTAGAGGAGATCACTGACCATGAATTTCTGTTAAAAAAAGAAAGAAAATGCATTGTAGTTTTAAGAAAAGTCACCAAAGGAAAAGTCGTCTGAATTCGCTATTTGATGAAGATCGTAGGTATGGATCACAGCTCACAAATTGAAGGTTTGTTGGGAGTCTGCAAAGAATCGTTGTAAAGGAAATCCTTATAAAGCCGTAGCTTGCAAGATTAGCCAAGTTGTTGAAAGAGATCGTTTGGAGATCCTGTCACCATTTGTGACAGATGTCAAAGGAAGTTAAGCAAGATTTGGGAGGTGATCCTGTCATCATTTGTGACAGACGTCAAGAGCTAAGTTAAGGAGGAGATCCTGTCACCATTTGTGACAGACGTCAGGTAAGATTTTGGAGGTGATCCTGTCACCATTTGTGACAGATGTCAAGAGCTATGTTAAGAGGAAATCCTGTCACCATTTGTGATAGATGAAAGCTTTTAAGAGGTTTTGAAAAATGTGGGCATCGCGTAACGAATTGGCAGTTTGAAACATCATCGAATTGGCATCAAGGATTTGTACGGATCGGAGCAGATTTCAGTCAAAGTCTGTGAGTCTAGCCCAGCTCCACAGAGCTGAAGAAAGTAGTGAAAAGCAACATATAATATGAAATAGTGTTAGTATTGATGAATGAGCTAAAGCTCAGAAGATGAAAGATGATGTAATATTTATTTTGGGCATTGTAAATTTTGATGTAATTAGTGGTAGAATGTTCAAGATGTTCTGGTAATTTCTACCAGCTTCCACCTTCTCCACCGTCCTCATTAAAGACTCCAGCTAGAATGTCGGTGATAAGAGACTAGAAAGAAACGTGAGGAACATTCTAGAGATTGCTGGATACTCCTGAGACCTCTATAAAAGGAGGAAGATGTAAACGTTTTTGACAGGCAATGCAATTAAACGTTTTATATCTTTCCTTGCCTCTGCCCACCTCCTACAAGTACAACTTTTACTATTATATGTGAGATTTTGTCTGTTAAGCGTGGCAAATCTAACGGATTCACATCTAGCCGAATCGAAAAGTTAGATGGCGCAAACCATGTTTATTAACAATTTAAGATTTAGCCTCTATTTTAAACAATACTAAGACTTGGCCTCAATCCGCCGTTCAAGATTGGCAGAGAAGACAATGTAAAGCAAAGATTCTCCTGTGTATATCTGCCAAGGATTCGATCATTCCCCATAAATGGACATCAGTACATCATCGAAATGTGGACAACAATGAAAGGTTTGTATAAATTTACAAATATTAATTGATTTTTTTTTTCTTCAAAAGAAAATTACTTTCAACCATCAATGTTTTAGTGATTAGTTGTCTAAAGTTAAAGAATTGATAGATAAAGTTGTGGATATTGGTGAACAAGTTTCTACAATCAATTTAGTTTCTATTACTTTAGTTTGGCTATGAGGGAACATGCACCTTCCTTTAGTAGGTATACTTTAAGAAGAAGAAGAAAAAGAGGAAGCATGTGGACAGCCAACTTCAAACTGAAAATTTAGTGTTAATATGGAAAGCAATGAAAAAATACAAAGACATTTAAAAATACAAAGGACATAAGTCTGAAGACAAAAGGTATAAATATGGGGTATCATTTTTAGTCAAATTCTAAAGAATGAAAAATAGAAATTGTTATTACCATGGTAGATTTGGACTTTTCCCATACAAATACAATAAAAATAAATAAAATTGTAATAATTTAAAAATATTAAAAATAAAGGAATAATTATTAATGGTGAGGATAAGATAAATGGTGACTTCAATAATCTTAAGTAATTTCTTTTAGATGTTATTATTTTGCATTAATAGATGCCTACAATTGTTGGTTTATATATTCAAGGGGCAGCTATTCATAGGTCATGAAATAAAGATTGGTTTGAAGTCTTCCATGAGAAAATTTATGGTAGTAAGATCTACTTAGGGAATGATAGGTCTTAAGATAAAAAAATAAATATTGTGATATAATCATAATGTTGCTTGATGAACATATAAGAAAACATGGAAATGTGATATTTGGTATAAGAATGAAGAATACTATACCATTTTTTAGCAATAAAAAATCAAAGATTAAAATTTGAATTCATGAACACAGATTTCCAAATCAAGGACATTTAAGATCACTAAAAAGTGATAGTTGAAGGAACCATGATAGGCTTCTTATAGAAACTAGGTGTAGTTGTATAAAATACTAAATTAATGACATTTATGTGTGTGTAAATATAAGAATTTGACGCATGAGGTATGGTCACTTGAATCTTAGAGATCATGTCTCTACAGAAAGAAAATAAATGATGGAAAGTGTATCAATTTCTAAGAATAAACATATTAGTTGTGATGGTTCTACACTAGGAAAGAAAAATGGGAGTGAATTTCCTATAAGGACAAATAAAAGGAAATAAAATATTATCAAATTAATACATATAAGTGTGTGTGGTCCTAAGCAAGGAAAGTCACTTTATAAATTTATATATTTATTGATCATGAAACTAGATAGACATGGTTCTATTACTTAGGATGTAAGAGTGAAGTTTTGAATGCTCCAAGGAAATCAAAACTATAGTAGAAAAAATAATTCACAATATTAATATTCTTCAATTGTGTTAATGGCTAATAAATTTGAATTATTTTTTGAAATATTGTAACTAAAATAACATGATCGAACAATACATTATTCCTCATTTCCTTAGAAAAATGGTGCAGCTAAGAGGAAATATATACCAATATTATATGTGCTTGAAATATGCATAAACAAAATAGTCTATGCATTTGGATGCTAAAGTAGTAATTGTAGTTGTACATTTTTAAAATATAAACCTAATTACTTCTTATAAAATAAAACTCCTTGAGAGAATTTCATTTTTCATCAACCAATTGTTAGTTTGTGTCATGATCTTTAAATCCTATGATTATTGTTGATTCCCAAGTCTATATTTTTCCCTTATGGACCTAAGCTAAATATTTGCTTATGTTACAGTGTTGGTTGTTACTCAAAACCACTCAAGTCTATTAGAAATACAAATGAGCAATTTAATCCAAATGAAGTTGTGTAGACTTCAAAGGATCAAACTAAGAAAGACACCATCCAAATGAACAAGTGTTGTAACATGAGCAAGAAGACAATTTGATAAAATTATGATCTATGATGAATTGATCTAAAATGATTTACAATGTACAAGCACCTTGTTTATATAGGTTAGAATATCTACCTTGGATGCAAACACTAAATTCCTAATGCATAATTTTAAACACAAAGGTGAAATATTAAATTCCTAGATATCTCTAAGCTAATTAACATGACATGTCCCCATTATAACTAGTTTCTAGAAATGTCACCTAGGAAACTTAACTCCTAAGTAAACTTATAATTATGTGAATAGGTTCTCACTAAGAACTAGTTAGGATATAACCCCACTCACACTAACCAAATCTACAAATTACAAATGAATGGAGTTATGAAGATGATTTGTGCATTTACATCCATAAAACTACTCCCTGCTTACTATCCATATACCTTGTTATAGATACAAGGTAAAATTTATCACCCTACTGAAATGTTTGCACGAATAAAATTTAGTCCTACACCTACCATATTCTTATGTTTACAACCACATCTAACTTATTTACACATGATACAAAACTACATCCCTTCCATACAAGTACATAGTAGTCCTATTTGGTAAGCTATAGATTTTATTTTCACCTTTACATATCTCTTATAAAATGCAACCTTAAAAATGTTTATTATATCTCACCAGAGCTTATAGATGTTAACATCCACTTATTTTCTTATAAATTTTATGAATCTATATATAACAATTATAAGAACTATATTTGGCAAGTAGAATACTTCATTTTTGTATAAATTAGAAGAAAAAATTTCCATTTCCTTTGCATCCTTTAAGCCCATATTTTGTAACTATCTATCGACTTAAAACACTTCACAAGCACTATTGCAACTGCTTTGGAGCATATTGTGCTGCATCTAGATTTTGTGACCATAACTTATGGACTTGATGCCCCTTTTCGAACTTCGCTCACTTGTATAGAAAGTGATATAAATTTGTGATAATATAATATTGTGTAGTCTATCCATCTCTTCTCAAGCTACAAAATAAAAGCATCTATCCACACCCAATAGCCCCATAAATTTAATGAAAATTGATATTTTTATTTCATTTATGTATAGAAATAGATTAAACTATCCCATGATGATGATAGTAGGAGTACCTTGTGACATGGAAAACTACAAAAAATGTATTCATTTCCTCTCTAGTTATTTAAATTCTCATCCTCAAGGGAATTCTCAATTTATTATATGTAGGGATTTACCATGAATGTATTCAGTTAACTAGAATTGTGTGTTGAGTACCTATGTAATCCTACTTGAAATCTAACTGTAATAGGATCTTATCAACAACATGGATTTGTGTACTATCATTTTGGTTGATGATGCAATTTGTGCTAATGGTGAAATGACTTGATTTTATCAAAAATGGAAAACTGTAACTATTTCCATGTCATATGGTTGAATAGGCTACATTATATATATTAAGATTTAAATGATAGAAAAGTGTTCCTTTTGAAACGTAAGAAAATATAAGAGATATATAGGTAAAAGGGGTTCACCTAGGACACCCTCACTTTTCATAGTTTCATTGGAAAAAGAGATTTCCCAAGGATATAATTGATTTTTAACCTTGAGGTGAGTCAACTCTATGGGGATGGGGATTTGTTGTTTCTTAATGATAGAAATTACTAAAATGCACTTTGGGGAGATAACAATAAAATACTGAGTGAAATAAATTATGTAATGCAAAACTTGAAACACAGAAATTAAGGATAGCACAAATAGAAACAGTAACTTTTAGAAAGATCTAAAAAGGGAAGAATGATATGTACCATAAACCAAAAGTGGGTTATGAGTGTCTTGCAAGGATAAATTTTCCCTATGGTGAATGGGTCTCTATACAATGGTCCAAAATATGGTTTCACAATTCTCCAATACTTAATCTTAGCTCCAGATTTCTCTAGATTCCACTATCAAAAGTAGGAAATAAAATATGTAGTTGAGTTTTTGTGGCTTGAAAATTTTGATGATAACTTTGACAACTTTGCCAAATTGCTCTTTTGATCCAATTTCAGTCCTTCTTCACTTGCAAATTTGCACATATAAAGAGGGGAAAATGTTCATTTTTGGATGAATAGGGGTTTTCCTTGATCAAATACTAGTATGGTAATTAAACCTTGATAATGAAATAATGACAAAATGGAAGTAATTTGATGAATGAACAATGCTATGTCACAACTCATCAAATCCTTGATGGCTTCCCTTAAAGGATTGAAGTCTAACACATCTCTCTAAGGATTGGATCTTGCTTGAATTGGCTTGAATGATTGCTTGAATGCTTGAAACCTACATCACAATGTTAGATCTAAAACATAATATGAACACACATGAATCTTGACATGAAGATATGATCTTCATTGCTATCATAGATGCTTGATAAATCTTCTTTTCAATTCTCTTTCAAGAATAATATTTTCTCTTGTGAACTGTTGATTATGCATGTTAAGTTTGAATTGATAAAAATACCTTGTATTTATAGGTGTTTAACTAATTTCCAAAAAAATTGATTCCATAAGCCATCATTTCAAACTTGAAATTGAATCATTAAAATATAGCCAAAAACATATTTAAAATTAGGTCTTGGAACTTAAGATGGAGCCATCCACCCCTAGGAAAATGGGTCCTAGGACCTAAATCTAGGACACATAATTTCCAAGGTGTTTAAAATAATGTTAGCATTTGTTTAATGTTAGTTTCCCTTTTATAAAGTGTGAATAATAAGGCTTAGGAATGGATAATTTAGGGAATTAGAAGCTTAAATAAGTCCAATTAATTAAAGGAATTCAAACATAGGGGGAAATGTAAAGGAGTACATTTTTAACATTGAATTTAGCCCACAATCAAACTCACAGTAAAGTAGAAAAATAATTCAAGAGAGGTCTTATTGTACAATTGTCAAAAAGATGAGATGATAAGGATCAAGGAGGATGATGAATCCCCTAGGATTAAAGATCCCATGGAAAACCAGTAAAGGCATCAAGATACATACGAATGCAGTAGAAAAATAAGATACAACATCATAAAATGTTAAAACTAATGCCAAAAAGATGTACTAATTTTTATTATGCTATATCCATTAAACATGTTCACATGGAACCACAACAAGCAAGTTGTGTTATACTCAGTGGCCATGAAAAATAAGTTCACAAGGGCTAATATAGGTCGATATACACTAGGTGAGCTTGAAGGAAACATGAGAAATACACAATGTTTTGGTGCATTCCAATATACATCAGGTGTGTATACATAACATGCAAAAATTTATACTCTTTGATAACTTTGATAAGGTACGAAACTCAAAAATCACAAGGCTAGTAAGTTGCATTATGGTAGATGCTCATGAAATAAAGGAAGTTACACAAAGTTGTGCTATTCTTGGTAGGCAAGAACTTTGTTTAGGATAGTTAAAGGATTTTTTCTTAGTTCATGAAAGGTCTCACTTTAGCGAACATCATGCTCAATATCACCATTGAGAGAGTACTAGTTGAGAGATAAAAGATTCACACCTTAGGGAATGCAAGCTATAGCATTATAACTAAGAGGAATTTAATATGTCAAGAAAGGTTGTGCTCTTGAAGGACATGAATCCTATGTCACCAGAAAGAAGAAACATCACATGAAGTAAGAAGACTAGAATTTGAATGAAGTTCATGTCATCAAGCAAGCAACAAGTGGGAGGAGTTCCATGTGTCCTTCAATCGTGTATCTCGCAAGCTTTCGAGCAAGCATTAATTAAATTTCATGAGGTGTGCGATGGATAGCTAAGATTAACTCTCATTCTACATAATAACCATTGATCTCCCAATCATTGATCGTCGAGCACTTGGAAAAAGATTGGACCCCACCATGGAAAGGACACACATCAAACCATCGCGTACCTTGCACAACTTCTAATGGCTATTCTTTAATGCTTGCATGGTATGCACTCGATGGTAGGGATCTAAGCTCCAAATCCAATGGGTGAGATTTCTACACATGAAATAAAGTCAGTTTAAAACAAGGCCATGACTATGCTGATTGCAATTAGACCCTTGAGAAAAATGACTTAAACTTAAGTCTTCTAAAGGTGAAATATTTCACCACTTGATAGGTATTTGACATGGGACATTGCGTGGTTGACAGTCTTTCGTAACTAAAAGGATCTAGTAAATAGACACATTCAAAAAATCAAGTGATAACTAATTCGACCAGTGATTGGTTGAAATAGGTTGATTAAAAATTAAAATGCCAAAGGGTTTTAAGATAGAAAATTATCAAAGAGGGCTCACAGACCAAAACCCTAACCCCATCCTTGGACACAAAGCCTGGAAATCATGATCCAAGTCATGATTTGCTTAAAATTTTACAAGAATTTTGAAAGATCTATCAAGTGCTTTGTCAGAACTCTACCACCCTAGGATACATGTCGAGCCATGGGGGTCATTCAAATGGTATAAAGGCTAGGTAAATGTAGACCTCTGCCCTCTCCTCGATTGGGTTATTCCTTGACTCAAAATACTCCCACTCTTCATGTTTGACATTTGGAAGAAACCCAATAGGATTATACCTCCACATATCACAAATAAGGACCAGGGCTAGGAAGGGAAATTTTGTAGTCAACACATCCTATTATTTTCACTTTACAAGTGTTATCTGACTTTTGGTGATGGTAAGGGGAAGTGTGTAGAGTGCTTTATTGTGTCTCCCACCATCGTAAACTTTGTTGGTAATGGATGCCTGAAGGCATGCCTCTAAGGAAAGGGTCTTGTCTATTACAAATTTAGGAATCCTAAAAGGCTCCTCATTAAAACCATGACATCTGATGAAATAAAAATTTTCTCCCAAAAATTAATCCACTGGGGTTTGGTGGTTTTTCATCCATTCCAAACTTTCAGGGGAGAACATGCCTGGAGGGCGCAAAGGAAAATCTAAGAGTACTAATTGTAGGAAATAATCAACAAATGAATAATAGTTCCATGTTCTAGAAAACACATGGGTCTAGGCCGAAACTGGCTTGTATAACCTCGCCGCATCAAACTTATTGAGTGAAAAATAACCACTAAAGATTTCAAGGTTTTGATGTAAAATTAAGTATACCAAAAAAGAGGAATACTTGAACTCAAAAGTGGTGTTATAATCTGTCAATTGTTCCATCATTCCTTCGGCGATTACCTCAGCAAAATCAAAATGCTTATGGCTCCTTTCCTTCCTTATCATGAAGGCTAAGCCCATTTGGAACTCGCAGACCTCGTCATCACTTTCATGGCCAAAAATAAAAGTCAACATTGAGAAAATGGCCTACACATATGAATTGAACTCTCTATGTTCCAAAGGGAAGACGAGCTAATTATTATTTGACCCTTTAGTTGTTTCATCTTTATAAAATTTCAATTATTGGTCCCTAGTTGCCCAAAAATCTTCCATTCTTCAACTACCATGATGATGGTAACCTTTAACCTGTTGCCACTAATAACCTTAGTTTCTTTGTACAATTTTTTTAAGTATGCATCAACTAGTTTTGGGCATGGATACATGTAGGGAAATATGAATTGTAGGAAACCAAAATGCTAGAGATGAGTTACAAAACCATCAGTCAACCCATGGGAGAACATTCTCTGTAATATATGTATGTATAGTTAATATAATATCTATAATTTATTATAGTATTTTAGATATTCAATTGTAGATTTTGAGGAGGTATAACATTGATGAAGTAACTCTCAACTCTTATTCCTCTAGGTTATTCTTGTTGTGCTCTAACTACTTATGGTTGTGGCTTTGTGCTAACTAATGAAGGAATCACTTGATGAGTTTATCACATTCACATATTTTTAACATTGATTATCACCCTGTAATGTTGTTATATGTGTTCCATCTCACCATTATATTAATATTTCATATATATAAATAGCCCTTTCTCTAGCTTGTTCACATGACAAGTAAAATATAAAACAAATGAAAATTACACAAAAGAATAAAAATAAATTTATAATATCTATATTTGAATATTTTATTTTTATGAATAAATTATATATAAATTACATAAATATTTAATTTAATACTCTATGGAGATCTTATAGATCCCTATAATATAATACATTGTTTGGTGTCTAAGTGAGTAATCCATCCCTATGAGAAACACAATAGGTCACCTAGGAGTTGCAAATTCTTCTTACATAACTTGTCACTAACTAAAGTCAATTTAACATATATGTTTATTTTTATTTTTCAAACTGAAAATTTCTTCAAAAATATTTAATACCTATATACCTAAGCCATTTAGATAAAATATGTTCTCAACAAAGTATTACGCCATGGTTTATGCCTATTTTAGCTTTTTTTTAGATATATTGATTATTCCAATTATGGAATGATAGAAAAATACCATTTTAAATCATAAATTAATTAATATTTATTTATAATATAATATATATAATTTATAATAATATTTAGCATATTCAAGTTTTAGTTGAGGTGTAATTTGTGATGGAGTAGCCTAACTCTCTTAGAAAATTTGATAAAATACCCTTGTCTAGTAATTCTAGTTCATCCAAATTTTCTATATTCTGGTTCACTTACTTGTGGTTGTGGATTTGTGCTAAATGATGAATGAATCACTTGATGAGTTTACCATATTCTAAAAAAAAATTAAACATTGATTGCTACCCTATAATGTTGATATTTGGGCCCCTTCTCACCATCATATTAATATTTCCTATATATCATTAGCGTTCTCTCTAGTTTATATAGATGCCAAGTAAGATTAAAAATTAATAATGTTTTTTTTAAAGATCCCATATATAATTCACTAAATTTTTACTTTAGTAATTATAATTAGGAAAATGAGACTATTGAATCTTAACATTTATTGGATCTATTATAAATTACTCCCATAGATTTATTTTCATAATTATTTTCTTCTTTAAACCTTATTATTTTATGCATGATGTTTTCCTTAAAACATTACACCAAAATTTATTTATGTTTTTAAGTACTAAAATATAATTGTTTTACTTTTAATAATTGAACATTACATTCTATGATCCCAAATTCATAATTGGTACTTCAATAATTTAATACATAAAAAATTACATTCATTAAAAAAACCGTTAATGGATAAAAAAAAAATGAATAAAAGCTATGGTTTAATATATTATTGGAATGAATAGGTTATATATAATTGTAAAAGGAAAATACTATAAGAATATATTGATCTCTTATAGAACCCTATGAGAAACTTAGTTCAGGAGTTGCAAACTCTCCTTGCCTAGTTATCATTAACCATAGTCAATTTAAAATAAATTTAATTTATTTTCCCAAACTATCAAAAGGAATTCACACTTTTAATCAGCTTTAGACATAACTCATTCACATGGAGTATGGTTTCAAATGATGATTCTAATATGATTTATGACTACATGGATTACTCTTTTACCTTTTTTTCCATGTAGAAATTATTTAGTTATGGAATATAATGAAAATAATATAACTTTTAATTATGGGTCTATAAATATTTCTTTTTGTATGGATAATAGAATTTTTGTGATTTTGAATATTATTTACGTATTAAGGTGTACGTTAAGGATGTGTAATTTGAGATGGAGTAAGTTTGATCCATCATATGGTAGTGGAGAAATGACCTTTTCATGTCAATTATAGTTCCTCTAGGTTGTCTCTATTATGGTTCCACTACTTGTGGTTTTGTCTTGTTGCTAAATGATGAATGAATCACTTGGTGATTTTTTCATGTTCACCACATATTTAAATATTGATTTCCATCCTATGACATTTTTATATGAGCCCCTTCTTTCTATTACATCAACTTTCCTATTTACCATTAGTATTTCTTCTAGGCTCTTATAGAAATAATAAATAAGATAAATATTTAAAGATATTTTTTTTCTTAAAGTCTTTAATGTAATTCCAATTTTTTTTTATTTAAGTCATTATAATAAGTAAAACCAAACTATTTACTTTTGAATGTTTTTGGTGCTATAATAAGTTATTTTGAGAATTTTATTTTCACTCTTATTTGCTACATTAGCCTATATTTTCTTATAGATGACGTTTCCCTTAAAATATTATGCTAGAAAATTTTTAATGGTTTTGAAAATTAAAGTATAGTTGTCTTTCTTTAATAATTTAACCTCTTTCTAAGATTCCAAATCTAAATTTGATACTTCATATAATTTTATATATCAAACCCTATCCATTAGAAACTAAAAAAGAAAAGGAAAAAAGAAAAAACTATATTCTAATAATCTACTGCAATTAAAAGGTTGTATATAATTTACAAAAACTTGACTTTAAGACACTATGGAGCTATCATAGAAACCTACAATTGCATACCTTTCCTTCTCTCTATTTTCATAAGACATCTCTAGAAATACAGTAGGTCCCTTAGGAGTTGTAAACTCTTCTTACCTAACTTGTTACTAACCAAAGTCAATTTAACATATATTTATTATCCTTTTCAAACACAATAAAAAAGTATTTATACTTTTTATTTCCCTTTACACCTAACCCATTCGCATGCAATATGGTTTGCATTGAGTAATCTACCATGATTTATGCCTAGTTCAAATGAATTTGATACCTTTTTTACACATAATGATTATTTCAATTATGGAATATGATAAAAATAATGTCATTTTCAACCATGAGTCTATAAATAGTTTTTTTTCCTTATGGCTAATATAATATATTTTGTCTAATATTATTTATGTCTTAAAGTTTAAGTTCACAAGGTGTAATATGTGATGGAGTAACTTTAAACCCTTAAGGCAATGGAAAAATGACCTATGGTTATTTTGGTTCCTCTAGGTTGTCCTTATTGTGGTTCAACTACTTACAAAAGTGGCTTTGTGCTAGATGATGAAGGAATCAAAATTGATGAGTTATCATGTTCACCACTTATTTTCAACATCGATTGCCATACTATAATGTTATTATTTGGGCCCCTTTTGACCATCACATTAAGCTTTCCTATATATTATTAGCTCTCCAATGTTTAGACATGATAAATAAGACAAAAAATTGATGATGCTTCATTTTGTTAAGATCCTATACGTACTTCAAGAAATATGCATTTTAATAATTATAATAAGTTAAACCAAACTATTGGCTCTTAACATTTTGTGGTTCTATGATAAATTTTCTTCAATAACATTTTTTCATATATATTTGCTAGTTTAGACTTACTAATTTATAGATAACTATTCCCTTACAACATTTTACAAAGAATTCCAAATATTTTTTAATATTAAAATATATTGCCTTCAGTTTTGTAATTTTACCTCACTTTCTAAGATCCCAATTTCAAAGATTATATTTTAATATGCCATGGCATGAATACGTTACAAAAATTTTCACTTTAGAACTAACCATGATCATTACATTCATTTCATTTTGCAAAGAAATAGATTTTGTGAAACTTTTAAAATATAAATTTATTTTCCCTTGAAAGCGTTTGAAGTGGACGAATACAATGAATCTACTCCATTACATAATTTAAGGTCGACTTATAAGGCATGTGACTAAACACAACTTCTCCACAAATCGTATCGTGGGACGGCGATAATGAGTACACTAACACCCCACGAAGTTCGTTCTCTGAATGCAATTGCCCACTTTTTACTAGGGGATGAATTCTCTGACGAGACCACAAATTCCCCTTTACCAACACCTACTGTTGTTTCTGGGAAGGATCGAAAAAAGCATTACAGGGGAGTGAGCTTTGTTAAGGCACGCCGGAAATATGTTGCAGTGATTCGAAACCCTAAGAAGGGTTCCAGACTTTGGATTGGCACCTTCAATACAGCCGAAGAAGCTGCAGTGGCGTATGACCGTTCGGCTTTCCAACTGCACGGTTCGAAGGCTATTCTCAACTTCCCTATCAACGCTGAGTCCGGACAGTATGTGAATTCTTTTTCTCAATCCTTCTCTTCACACAAGAAACCAGAGGAGAAGGAAAAAGAAATATCCCACTAGAATAGGATGGAATGATTTATAACTCTAGCAGAAATTGTGCACAGCTCTATGATTTAGAATTTTATTTTTTTATACTTTCTGATTTAATAGTTAGAGTAATGAACAATTAAAACTCCACAGGTTGAATGTGTGTCAGTTAGGATTTGTAGGAGTTTCATTTAGCTGTCCATTTACTTAGCAGGTTTGTAAGAAGTTGTTGAGCTTTGGTTTTAAAGCTGCAAAGGATCTGATCTTTGTTGGGTTGCTGTTAAAGTGCGTCTGACCGAGGAGCTTGAATCTCTGATCTCGTCAGCGCAGATTGTGTATTGCAGATTGTCTGCAAATAATTGCCGGTAATATATTTTCATGGTAAAATCACAAGGAGGTTTTATATTGTCTCAATTTTGCAATTGCCATTGCATGCCCGAGTACAACTAACACTCTTAAACGTGAGATCTTGTCTTCTAAAGCATGGAAAATCTAACAAATTAAACTATGTAAATTAACAATTTAAGATTTATCCTCTATTTTAAACAGTACTAAGGCATTGCCTCAATCCGCCGTTCAAGATTGGCAGAGAAGTCAATGTAAAGCAAAGATTCTCGTGTATGTCGTCAAGGATTCGATCATCCCCCAGAAATGGACATCAATTGATCATCGATATGTTGACAACAGTGAGAGGTTTGTATAAATTTACAGATAAATTTATTTATTTAAAAAAAAAAACTTACTTTCAATCAAAATGGAAGCAAATGAATGTTTTAATGACTAGTCTAAAGTTGAAAGAATGGAGAGAGTACCCCGGGTTTAGCACTAATTTGGTTATGAGGGAACATGCACCATTTTTCTGACAATTTAGTAGGTATACTTTTACAAGAGGAGGAATGGAGGAAGCATGTGGACAGTCAACTTCAAATCCAAGATTTATTGTTAATGGTCAAGGAAAAGAAGTCATCTGATGGAAAATAATGAAAAAAATACAAAGGTAAACCTAAAGACAAAAGGTTTAAGGATGGTGTATCATTTAAGTCAAATTCCAAAGTAAAGAAAAATAGAAATTGTTATTAATATGGTAGATTTGGACCATACAAATACATGAAGCATACGAATAGATTAATTTTTTTTTTGAAGTACTATAAAAATAATAAAAAGTGAAAGAATAATTGTTAATGGTGAGGATAAGATAAATGGTGACTTCAATAATCTTAAGTTATTTTTTTTAGATGTCACTATTTGGCATGCATATATGCATACAATTGTTGGTTTATATATTCAAAGGACAACTATTCATTGGTCATGAAATAGAGATTGGTGTGAAGTCTTTCATGAGAAAATTTATGGTAGTAAGGTCTACTTAGAGAACGATAGGTCTCATGATTAAAAAATTTATTCTGATATAAATATAATGTTGCCTAATGAACATATAAGAAAACTTGGAAATGTAATATTTGGTATAGGAAAGAAGAAGAATATATCATTTTTAGGAATAAAAAATCAAAGCTTAAAATTTGAATTCATGAACATACATTTCCACTTAAGGACATACAAGATAACTTAAAAGTGATAATTGAAGGAACCATGATAGGGGGCTTATAGAAACTAGGTATAGTTGTAGAACATCCTAAATTAATGACATCTATGTGTTTGTCAATAGAAGAATTATGACAGATGAGGTATGGTCACTTGAATCTTAGAGATCTTGTCTCTATAGAAAGAAAAAAATGATGGGAAGTGTATCACTTTTTAAGAATAAACATATTAGTTGTGATGGTTCTACATTAGAAAAGAAAAATGGAAGTGAATTTCCCATAAGGATAAATAAAAGGAAATGAAATATTATCAAATTAATACATATAGGTGTGTGTGGTCCTAAGCAAGCCAAGTCACTTTATCACTTTCATATATTTATTGATGATGGAACTAGATCCACATGGCTCTATTTCTTAAGACGTAAGAATGAAGTTCCAAATTCTTAAGGCAATTCAAAACTATATTAGAAAAAAACCATTCGTAATATTAATATTCTTTGATTATGTTATTGGCTGATAAATTTCAATTATTTTTAAAATATTGTAACTAAAATAACATTATCAAACGCATATGGAGAAAAGACAACAATTGTAGAAGGAAAGATTGTCTAGGTTGGAGAGCAATATGTCCAAGATTGGCCAAAATATCAGGGCCACTGTGGCGCATAATCATAAAATTGCCAGGCATAACACCATTATCATTAATGCTATGGTGGAAAAGTTGGAAAAAAATCAAAAGGGCTCGTTGTTCGTGGACTTGGATGCGGACAGCGGTTGTAGCAGAGATGTTGTTGAAGGGATTTCGACTCGCTCCTGGGCTAACACGAAGAGGAAGGTCCCTGCTTCTACACATATGGTTCAAATCCTCAAGGAGGGAATACAAGAAATGAGTGAAGTTGAGAAGGAAGCCGAGGAGTTTTTGAACTGCATGGAGTAGTGCTATTGTTGTTTTCTCTGGCTTTTTGGTGGTCCTTTTTTTGACCCTGTTGTCTCTTTGTCGCTGTTGTTTCTTTTTGGGACAGCTGTCTATTCTTTAGGACTTTTTTTGCTCTATCTTTGTATGTTTAAACTTTGTGGTTTCAGGTCCCTGTAAAACCTATTTTTTCCTTTTCAAAAAAATTATCAAATGGATAGGAAGCGGATGAAGCAGTTTAAATTCTGTGCAGGTGGGAGATGAAGATTCAGATGAAGAAGATGATGACAGAAGGAGGAATCACGTTGCCGGGGTTTGCCCTGTTCATGGTGGGCTAGCTTCAGGGTTTTCTGGTGGGTAGAGGAAGGCTTTGGTTGTCTGTCAGTGCCTTTCTCTCTCTTTGAGGCTAGCTGGGTGTCCGTGGGATGCCTAGACCATGGTTGAGGCCAAATCTGCGCCTGGCGTTAGTATTCTTTAGGTGGTTCATGTGCCTTCTTCTGAGGGGTGGTCTCTTTCTCATCTCTGGTGGGTGGACTTTCCTCCTTTGTTTGTGTCGGCGGTTTATAGATGGGTCAACTTCTTTTTAAATCTTGGACCCCTACCTTCTTTTGATCTTCTTTTATTACTTGGGAGTTTGGAAGCTTCCTATTTTTCTGTGGGACTATGTGGCAGATGGCATTGCCTTGACTGGGTGAGCTTCAAAACTATGTATTTTAGGGCTTTTGTTGCCATCGTTTGTTCTCAGTCTGAGTCACAGAAATTTGGTAGTTTCTCAGCTCCTCTTTGGCCCCTGTTTTCATCTGGTTTCCTTTTACTGTGTGGGGGTGTCGTTGTTGGTGTTTTTTCTACAAGGTTTGCTTATCTGAGGGCTGCTTTGTTTGCCTCTGCTTTTGCTATGTCCCTTTGGCTAGAAAACATTGGTTTTGTTGTTTCTTGTCTCTCCTTGTTCCCTAAAGCATTTTTTGTTTTACTGGGAGAGGTGTGTCTGCCTTGGAGTCCTTCGGGGCCTCTTCGGGGTGTTTTCTTTTTTAGAATAGTGTCTGTGTTTCTCTTTTTACTATTTGTGACCTTTGGGTATTGTTGTGGTGGAGGTTTTTTTGTCCCTCGCCTTCTTGGTTCCATGGCTTTGCTTTTTAGGCCTCTTTTGGCACATCCTTGGGTTTTTCTGGTCTTTCCTATGGAGGTGGTCCTATCTTCTATTAAGAGGGAGATGGTGGAGGCCAGAAGTGACTTTTCTCCTATAGAGGTGGAGTGGGATGCTGCTAGTTGTGCTTGGAAAGGCTGTTGGGGGCCTATTGAAGCTCTATTTTATGGTGGCTTGGGTTTTGATGAGGACCTACATGCTGTGTTCTTTTCTTTATCTTCTATGGAGGTGGAGATTTTGATTAGGAAGCAGATCTTTGAGTTATTCAATCCCAAGGTTTTTGAATGTTACAGCCATGAGAAGTTTGGAGTTCTTTCCTTTAGAGGTGGAGAGAATATATGTCTTTTAAAGGATATTGCTAGTGCTCTGTGCCTCTGTGTTTACCTGTCCTATAAAGATGGAAGGGGTGGGTTGCTGGACTCTGCTACTTCGGCTGGTGGAGCTTTGATCCTGATTTGTATTGTGAAAAGTTGCATATTTGGGTTTAAGGTCCCTGTCAAAACCTTGAGTTATGTTCTATTGGTCTTGTCTATAACTATTGAGTGTAGTGGGTTGTTGGTCCCGTCAAAACCAATGATTCTAAGATTCATGTAATTTCTTGGTTATTTTTCTGGGCAACCTGCTAGCTTGTGGCAGGTTGTTGGATTTTTTTCATCCCTGGTGAGCTGCTGGATGTTTTTGATTCTTTCTTTGAGCAGCTTGTTCTCCTTAGGGTGGGCTTCAGGTCCACTTAAAACTTGATGGTTTCAGGTCCATTCAAAACCTGTTGTACATGGTTTCGGGTCCATTCAAAACCTATTTTTCCTTTTTCAAAAACATTATCAAACAATACATTATTCCTCACATCCTTAAGAAACTGGTGCAACTAAGAGGAAACATATAACAATATTATCTGCTTAAGTATATTAAACAAAATAATATAACCATTTGGAAGATAAAGTAGTAATTATAGTTGTATATTTTTAAAATATAAGTCCCAATTATTTTTTATAAAATAAAACTCCTTGTAAGGATTTCATTAGTCATCAAGCAATTGTTAGTTTGTGTCATGGTGTTCAAATTATATGGTTATTATTGATTCCCAAGTCAAAATGGATGGAAGTATGAAGATGATTTGTGCATAAAACCTTTCCTAGGAATTGGACATTCCAACAGGTGACTAATATCTCTCTATGGACGTTCATTTACTTGTCAAACTAGGGGACGTATACTTTAAATGGCGCAGCACAATATATGCACTAAGAACTGGTTTTGGTCAAAACTTAGCAGAAATAAATACTTGGAAGGAATTCTATCTACACTACAGGAAGGTAATGCAAAGTTCTTTAACTCAACTATGATTTGATTAAAACAAAAACCATAACAACTACGACTGAAACACAAACTATGAACTGGCCTTATGCTGCAAGAATAGGCACAGGGATGGATTCCCTATGTTGTAGGAGCAATACAAGACTGAGTTTGTATGAAAATTTCAAAGATGAAAGCTAATTGAAGATCAATAGAAAAGAACAGCTAACTAACTAGCTATAGATACTTACTAAGTGGGCCCCCTTACCAAGCATCTACTGATTACGCAGGTGTTGAACTCATAATTCATCAAACTTTATTCATGAAAAATAGAATGGTATACATTGCTTTGTTGGTATATAAAATTTAACAACAAACTCTTTCTCTTGTCAAACAAATTCTGCTTTTTATTATCATACTGACTCTTACATGATATTTGCTATCTTCCTATCACTATGCTTCTATCTTACTCTAACTATCATCTCCTTCCTCACTCGCCCAGGAGGAGTACTTTATTTAAAATCAGGAGAGCAACTAACTAACTAACCCTATTAAAGAAAGACGTGGAAGTAAAGTGTATCCTAGAATCAAGGAACAAACTTCATAAATGAATTTATGTGTTCAACCCGATCCAAAGAGAATCTAGCGCTCCACTCTTTCTAGATTGACTGTCATTAAAAATCTTTCCCAACGGTTTCGGTCAAAGAGTCTTCGCCGGAGCTTCCTCGAAGTCGTGCATGAAATGGACTTTACTGCAAGGCCGAGATCGGTTGTGCTTGACTCAATCATTCTTCAACAACCTAGGAAACAAAAGGTAACAGATGTGAAAGAAACGGCGTATGGCACATACACAATATATGTTCATTAATCACATATTTAAATCTATTTCATCATTGAAAAATTGTATGCGATATACCAGTTATTTAGGGAGTCAACGGGGTAATAAATATAGTCAAGTCAACACAATAAGCTGCAAGAATATACAAATATTTTGCTACAGGATATCCCCATAAAAGGTTTCAAAAGAGTTTTAAACAACCACGAATAACAAAAGTAAAGGCACTAAAAGTTCATCATAATATCCAAACTATGAGCATATTTTGGGCTCATCACTGCCCCCTACCTAGCCTAATGTTGGTCCTCCAGCATTAACTTTCCTGGTGGTTTCTCTGAAGTCAGTGGTTGCTGCATGACTCTGAAATGGAGTTCCAAACCTGTAATAAAATCCTCTGAAAGCCTAGAACCTTTCATACCTACGGTCTTCTAAATCATCATTAAGATTGGTAGTTTGATAAGGATAAAGGGGCCACATTAGCACAGGAGGTTTGAATGTCAATGGCAACCACAGTTCAAATCTCTTTTGAAGTCCCAACTGTATATATCTGCTTGATCGTTTAAGAGCTACTGTGAAATTTAGGGGACTGTGAGGTTCAGATCTTCTTAGTCCAATAGTTAATCTTTCCCACCTTTTCTCATTTCTGGTGTATGCCAATCTCCAAAATGAATATGACTGTTGCTAAAATTCATCATATACCTATTTCCTGAGATCAAATATCTTCTCTCTGGCTGTAATATTATTAATGCCATATGTCAGAGCAAACTAGTTTTTCAACATTGCATGGGGGTTTGAACTTTGAGAGCTTAATGGAACAGACTCAATTCTCTCAGCTTCCTCATATATTTCCCATTGCCTGCCATAATTTGCTTCATTTATTGCCCATGACATAAATGATCTCAAATGGATATCACCAATATATAGTAGAGGGTTCCATTCTGATTTAGATGGAATTAAGAAGCCATGTAAATAAAATTCACACAGAGAATTTCTTAACCAATTAGGGGTTGTCTGGTATGCCTCGTAAAATTATTTAGCAGTGTGAAGTATAGGATCTTGATTTCTAAAAATTCTCATTAGTTGGAACCATAAGAACTGTTCCTTAAGGCACAGAGCATAAACTCCAGGTGGTGGTTTGCATTCCATAATCTGATTAGTTACTTTTAACATTTCATCCATTTTTGCTTTCAACTCAACAATTTCCTGTTTCTAACTTTCAATTTCCTTTTTCAGTTTCTTTCTTTATACCTCCCATAGACTTTGTTGCATGTCAGTCTAGGCTATGTGCTGGAAAGTCAGGGTTTGCAATGTAACTGTTTCCCAG
Organism: Sequoia sempervirens; assembly: GCA_007258455.2. NCBI lineage: Eukaryota > Viridiplantae > Streptophyta > Pinopsida > Cupressales > Cupressaceae > Sequoia > Sequoia sempervirens. The sequence continues at coordinate 343,405,411 of VDFB02353493.1, read as the reverse complement.
TTAGCTTTGACATATTCCAAAAACTTAATCAAAAACGTCTTCTTATAAATAACAATGGCTTTACAAGTTGCAGGGTGAAATGCAGCTTCACTAGGCACATTCAATTGTTTAGTCAGTTCCTAATCTTGCTGCAAGATAAATTCTTGTTGCTGTAGTGGAGAAGACTGTGCTTCCTTTGAAAACTACATAGTAGCAGTAGCCAAGTCATCAAGATTTGGTAACCCTTGCTCATTATGCTCCATTTCTTTTGTCTCAACTTGTTCCTCTTTAGGAATGAATGAACTCTGTGCAGCATTTTTGGACACATTCTGAGAAACATCAAATTCAGACCCTACAGACCCTTTTGAAATTACAATAACCTCTGGTTGAGGTGAAGTAGGGGAGGTTTTACATTGTTTCCTTGTGGAAACTCTTCTTGGCATTGGTACGGCTACAGGAAGTGTTCTGGTAGCCTTCCTCTTTCTAGTCTGCTTAGAGGGTTCTGCCCTGCCAAAGGATGATGGTGAACTGGTGTTAGCAACAGGTGTTGCTGTAGGGGAGACGGCTATAGGGGAAGGTGCTATAGGAGAAGAGCATTGCCTTTTCCGAGAATGAGGGTCAAACTCTAGGGTTTGTTCTGCCCCAAATGACTCACCTGCCTTTGTTTTTCCCTTCTCTCTCCTAGTGGTAGACCTAGTTTGTACCCGAGTAGAGAATTCTGGTGGGGGAGCTGCAAGACCAGGTGCTACAAGAGTAGATGACCCATGCCCTATTCTATTAGTAGACGTAATTTCTTTCTTCTTTTTCTAAGGCCGTGGGGTAAGTACCCTAGGGAGTTGTGAAATTTGCAAGCTCTTTTGGGCAATGAATTATTGCTAGGAAAGAGGCAAGACATCTCTCAAAGAGCATTCAATCAGTAATTTGATAACGCCATAGTGAGCAACAAAATTATCTTTCCCTTGTTGGGTTCCATGGAAACTTTGTTCTAGAAATTTTAACAGAAAATTTAGAACATTTACAACTAACCCATGCCTCATATGATTTAATAATTTGAAATGATAACAATGTAGGTAGGAGAAATGACCTTCACAGGTTAAATACCTGATTATGTAAGCGACACATTTTGAATAAGGAGGAGGCAACGATACCCGCTTGCATCCTTGCTTGGAGACTTCCAAAGGTTTATCAATGGGCATTGAAAACTCAGCCCTTGCAGCGGCAGCATCTGAAGAAAAACTTTCTCCAACGGCTGGAAGCCCGATTACTTCAGCAATTATGTCTTTAGTTGCAACAACCATTAGACCCCATACAGTGGCTTCTCCTTTAGAAAGGGTTCTCAAAAATTCTCCAGCAGCCTCATCAAAAGTATTTAAACTCAAGAAATAGTTTAACCATCCACAAAGGTTGAATGCGTGGACTGTTTGAAGATTTTGCAATAATAATTCATGAGCTACAGACTCATGTCGCACTAGCTGACCACCCATGTTCATAGTTTTCCCCTAGCTGAACTCAATTGCTTGCTGAAAATTTAAATTCTCTGTTTTCCTTTTTTCTCTGGTTTTTCTTCTGTCATGCCATCACATTTCTTTCTTTTCCAAAAATAAACTTTTTGAACAAGTATTTTTAATCGTAATTTACAAGAAAAGCATGCAATAAAGAAGGACATGCAATCATATTTAAAAAGTACCAGAAAAATAATAAAGGTTATTTGCGCAGTTATGGCAGCGATGAAAAAATAGGTTTTAAAAGGTGGATTACCCTACCCCCACCTTAGAGTATGACATGTGTCCTCACATGTACTAAAGAATAGGCAGAGATCGGGTAATAATGACTGGTACTGTCATAGCAGTAAATGAATATAATAAAATAAATCAAATATGCGATAATAAAAGATATAGCATACCTTTGATAATTGCATGTATGTGTGAAGAAAGATGACGGCGTCTGCATGAGTTGATAGTTGAGAATAATATCTTAATTAAGGGTGATGCGGATGGATGAAGTGGATGGGTGACGTGGGCAGATGAGATGAATGGATGGAAGATAAAGAAGTGAGATGGGGCAATAAATGAGAATGGAGAAAAAAGGTGTTTCCTTTTAAAAAGAAAACCTTTATTATGAGCATATTTTTTTCAAAATTATGGTGAAGCTGCAAGAGAAAGGCTAAAACCTTCAGCTGCAGGAAGAGTAGTAGAAGGAACCTGAATGAACTGCTGCATGAATTCTTCTTTTAAAACTGGTGTATGGTACAATCAGAGTTGGTGGCCATTAACGAGCAATTTGAAACGGACTAGATCAATTATCACCAGCTATACAGCTCCATTGTCAAACACATTCTCAACTTCATAGGGGCCAAGCCAGCATGTTGTGAGCTTGCCTTGGTTCTCTTGATATCTAGAATCATATAACAGAGCCCAATCACCAGCAGAAAATTTCCTGGTTTTGATGTGTTGATCATGCCATTTCTTCCTTTGCTGTTGGATTTCTTCTATGTGCTACAGGGTTGCTTTTCTCATTTCATCCAAAGTATTTAGCTGTAGGAGACGGTCCTTTTGTGCTTCAGATATTTCCATATTAAGTTCAAGAGCTGTCCTCAAAATTTTGTGCTCAAATTCTATGGGAAATATGGTTGTTTTCCCATAAAGCAGCTCAAAAGGTGTAAACCCAGTTGTTGTCTTCCATGTAGTTCTGTAGGGCCAAACTGCTTTAGGAAGTCTATTTCTCCAATCTTGTCTATGGAGCTGCACTGTCTTTGTTAGGATCATCTCAATTTTCCTGTTTGTTCCCTCCGCCTGACCATTGGCTTGAGGGTGATAGGGGCTGAACTTCCTATGTTTGATTTTATAGTCATTCATTAGTGTAGTGATCAGATTCGATGTGAATTGAGCTCCCTGATCAGTTATAAGCTCTCTGGGAACTCCAAATCTAGTGAAAATTTGTTCATATAGAAATTTAGCAACCTTGTTATCTCGAGCATGAGTCATAGCTTTTACCTCAACCCACTTTGTTACATAGTCCATGCAAACTAGAATGTATAACTTGCCATTTGATGGTGGATCAATTGGTCCCACAAAATCCATTCCCCATTTATCAAAAGAGGTGACTATTACCTATGGATATAGTGGCATTTCATCTGACTTGGTTGGTCTTCCCATATGTTAGCATCTATCACATTTCCTTGTATAGGCCACATCATCCTTGTGTAATGTTGGCCAGTAGTACCCTATTGTAAGAATCTTCATTGATGTTCTTTTTGCTGCAAAATATCCCCTACATGGTTCATTATGGCAAGCATGCAAGATATCATAAGTCTCATCTTCTCTTACACATCTTCGCATCACTTGATCAGGTTTAGTATAAAACAGATAATTTGCAATCCATTGAAAGTTAAAACTTTTCTCTATTAACAATTTATTTTCTTTTGGAGAAAAGTGGGCTGGTATTCTGTTTGCTACTAGATAATTGGCAATGTCTGCATACCATGGTGTATTGCGGCAATGGAAAACAAGTGTTCATTTGGGAACCTATCATCAATGACCTCGTGTTCAATAGATGCAACTGATTGAAGTCTTGATAAAAAGTCAGCTACAACATTAGCTCTTCCTGGTTTGTCAATTATTATAATGTCAAATTCTTGTAACAACAGGAGCCATCTTGCCAATCTACCAGAAATGGCAGGTTTGTTCATCAGATACTTGATTTTTGCATGGTTAGTATGGATGAATATCTAATAACCTATGACATAATGCCTAAATTTATTCAAAGCATACACTACTGCGAGCAATTCCTTTTCTGTAATAGTATAGTTGAGCTCAGGACTTTGAAGGTTCTTGCTGATAAAGTAGATAGCATGCTCAATTGAATTTTCTTTTTGACTTAAAACTACTCCTATACCAAAATCAGAGGCATCAACATGTATGTGAAAAGGAAAATTCTATTTTGGACCTTGAAGAATAGGGGCTTGAGTAAGCAAGTCCTTTAGTTACAGGAAAGATTTTTCACAGGCCTCTGTCCACTCGAATTGAGAATCCTTAGTTAACAAGGCATAAAGTGGACTGGCAATTTTATTGAAATCTTTTATAAACCTTCTATAATACCCTGCATGGCCAAGGAAACTTTTGACATATTTTTATTTTGCAGGAGTTTGTAAATTCAGAATAACTTCAATTTTAGCAGGGTCGACCTGAATTCCATTCTTTGAAATATGATGACCTAGAACAATACCTTCTTCCATCACTAGAAAACACTTTTCACTGTTTAGAGACAAATTTTTCTCTCTGCACCTTTTCAATACCTTTTCTAAATTCACCAGTGCTTCTTCAAATGTGACTCCATAGGTAGTGAAATCATCCATATAAATCTCCATACAGTCATGAGATATATCAGCACAGATACTAATTACTACTCTTTGAAATGTTGCTCGCACATTGTATAGACCAAAAGGAAAGACCAAAAGGAAAAATATCTTTTGCCAGATAGTGAGTCGAATACTTGGTCTACAAAAGGTAATGGAAAGTGATCTTTTTTAGTGGCATTGTTCAACTCTCTGTAATCTACACACACTCTCCATTTTCCACCTTTCTTGGAGACAATAACTAATGGAGAAACCCATTGATTATCAGAGATTGGATAAATAAAACCAGCATCAAGCAATTTTTGAAGCTCACTTTTAACTATTTCTCTAAGTGCTAGATTTACTATTCTTTGAGGTTGTCTAATTGGTAAACAGTCTTCTTTGATATATATCCTGTGAGTACAAACTCGAGGATCTATTCCTTGTTGTCTCAATATTCCCATGCAAAAGTTTTATGCTGATCTTGTAGTATTTTTAATAAGATAGCCTGTTCAGATTGTGACAGCTTGCTATTGATATTCAAATAGTGACCTAGAGACAATTATATTTGCTTAGTGAAATTACTCATAGAATCTACAGGTGATGTTTGTACCTCTTGTGGAAGCAAGTTATTAAAAATTGCTGGAAGTTTAGGCAGTGAACTCTTAGAATTTGGTTGTTGCAGGAAACATTGTAGATGGCTGCCACTTATATCAGATGAACTACCCGTATCAGAGTTGTACTATAGAATTTGAAAAAGTAAAGCATCCTCACTCTAAAGTTGTGAGAATGGATCATTTTGAAGCAATATTAATTGAGCCAAGGAATTGGCTTTTTCAATTTCTTCCCCCACATCTGGCCAAACAGGTTGGGACAAATCTGGTTGAGGTCTAGCAGGCGGATATAGAGCCAATTTTTTTGTGGACTGTCCATCAGAAATGGTCATATCTCCAGAATGACATCCTATAAAAGCATCAGCAATTGCTAACCATGGTCTACTAAGGATAACTGGATACCCTCCTAAAGTTGCCTTAACTGATAATATTGTGAAATCAGCTAGATACTCCCAAGATTCACAAGTGACAGTTACATCTTCCACCATCCCATCAGGTTTAACTATGGAGCTATCTGCAAGCTGCAGAACTGTGGGTGTAGACCTAATGTTTGAAATGTTCAAGGAGTCCATAGTATGCTTTGTCATGACATTAATGGCAGCACCTAAGTCAATCAAATTTCTTTTTACAATTTGGCCATTTATATTTATCTGCATTATAGGACTTCTAGGGTCAATATGCTTTGGGATGACTACATTTCCCAACATTATATCAGCCAATTTTTCTAAGACATGAATTGTTTGAGGATCCTTTTTCTTTCGTCCAAGCTTCTTCAAACAGGCCTCTTTAATAGCTTTTCTAATAATGGGAGCATCTTTAATAGCTTGAAATAAGGGGATTTAAATTTGAACATTTTTGAGCTGATCTAGAATGTCAAAAGTGGGTTCTTCCATGGATTTAAATGTAGTACTTTGCAACCTCTGAGGAAAAGGTGGTTTGTTTTGACTTTGCAAAATAGGCTCCTTAGAAACTGTATCAGGTATAGGCATATGCGCAGTAGGATCCGCAGGTGCAGTAGATTCTTCAAGGGGAGAATCTAGTATTTTAGTAATTAGAGGCAGTTTTGGAGCAGGTAAAGTGGTTCCAGACCTCAAATAGATGTCATTAATGTAGGCTGTTGTGGCTGCTGCTGTTGCTTATTATTGGGATTTGGCAATGATTGGGCAGGTATAAGCGTTTGTTTTGGAGGTCCAGTATTTGTGGCAGTTGCTGCAGGAGGTGGAATAAGGGCCTGTGGTTGTGGCTGTGGAAGCTGCAAGAATCCAGGGGATTAGTTTTTCCATTACTGAGGACCTCTCCATTAAGGATTTTGCTGCCAATTACCTAAAGGTGGGGTCCATTATCCTTGTGGCTGCTGCCAACCTCCTTGAGGAGATTGCTATTGCGGGGTCTGATAATTAGGCCAACTTGGTTGAGGTGGATTCTTGGGTGGTGGTGGTCCATATGCATGTTGTCATTGGTTATTATAGCCAGAATAAGGATTACCAAAAGTTAAAAGATCTTGAGGCATACCTTGTCTTTGGGCCCATGGTCTCCTTTGTGCAACAAAGAACACTTGATCATCATCACCTTCTACTGGCTTGAAGTCAGTAAGTAGTTGATTAGCTTCCAAATTAGCCACCATCTTGCATCTGCAGTCATGCTTATTTTGTCTGCAATATGGACAAAACTCGACCAAAACTGCCTCAGCTTCCTCATGTTTCTTCTGAACTTGCATAGTGTCCAGTTGTGTAGCCATATTATTAATGATGTCCTGCTTGAAGTCAGAAAGAAAATTTGTTATCTCCATCTGAGAAACTCCACCAGAAGAAGACTTCCCCACTGTAGCATGATGACCTCGACCTTTCTTAACTATTGCTCGAGAGTAGTTAAAACATATTTTCTTTATATAATCCCAAGGCAGTTGAGTTATATCACCTCCTCCCATTAGGTCCAGGGAATCTATATAGGCATCACTGATTCCCCTTAGAAAGAGTAGTTTCTGAGAGTCCTCATTGAGAGTATGGTTTGAGTTCCTCTTTAGTGAAAAAAAAATCTAGAAATATAATCTTCCAAACTTTCATCCTCCTTATGCTGAATTCAGAATATGTCATCACCTTTGCTGGCACTCTTACAATATTCCTTATACTTCTCAAGGAATTTTGTCTGCAAGGCTACCCAACTATCAACAATGCCTCTTCCCATACTCATGAACCATTTGAGAGCTCCCTCCTTCAAGGTGGAAGGAAATAACTTCAGTTTATGAGCGTCTGAGTTGTAGTCATAATTGCGACAAAGGACATCAAACTCAAACAAAAAAGTTTCAGGGTCCTCTGTGACTAGGCCATAGAATTTTGGAAGTAGTGAAGAAGGTATATTCTTAAGATTGTCAGTATCTTGTTGGGGAACAATGGCAAACTCAAAAGCAGGAGGTGGATTATTAGGTAGATTATTTGCCATGTTTGCTTGCTGGAATAACAGAGCGAATGGATTTTCTTCAGGTTTATTGTCAGTTGGGTCAAATGGCAGTTCAACAAATAGGTTTTCAGGGAGGAACCTTCCTAGTGCGTCTCTTCTTCTTCTATGCATGCAATACAATGAATGGTGGTTTGAAAGATTTTTAAAATTTTTGACTAACAAACTAAACTAATGCGAAAAATGACTTCAGAAAAATTCTTAGCTTAACGCCATCCCCGACAAAGGTGCCAAAAATGGTCGCGCCCACAAAAGGATATGAAAATCATAGTAAAACCTTTCCTGGGAATTGGACATTCCAACAAGTGACTAATATCTCTCTATCGACGTTCATTTACTTGTCAAACCAGGGGACGTATACTTTAAATGGCAAAGCACAATATATGCACTAAGAACTAGTTTTGGTAAAAACTTAGCAGAAATAAATACTTGGAAGGAATTATATCTACACTACAGGAAGGTAATGCAAAGTTCTTTAACTCAACTATGATTTGATTAAAACAAAAACCATAACAGCTATGACTGAAACACAAACTATGAACTGGCCTTATGCTACAGGAACAGGCACAGGGACGGATTCCCTATGCTACAGGAGCAATACAAGACTGAGTTTGTATGAAAAATTCAAAGATGAAAGCTAATTGAAGATCAACAGAAAAGAACAGCTAACTAACTATCTACAGATACTTACTAAGTGGGCCCCCTTAGCAAGCATCTACTGATTACGCAAGTGCTGAACTCAAAACTTCATCAAACTTAATTCATGAAAAATAGAATGGTATACATTTCTTTGTTGGTATATAAACTAACAACAAACTTTGTCTCTTATCAAACAGATTCTACTTTTCATTATCATACTGACTCTTACATGATATTTGCTATCTTCCTATCACTATGCTTCTATCTTACTCTAACTATCATCTTCTTCCTCACTTGCGCAGGAGGAGTACTTTATGTAAAATCAGGAGAGCAACTAAGTAACTAACCCTATCAAAGAAAGACGTGGAAGTAATGTGTATCCCAGAATCAAGGAACAAACTTCATAAATGAATTTATGCATTCAACCCAATCCGAAGAGAATCTAGCGCTCCACTCTTTCCAGATTGATTGTCATTAAAAATCTTTCCCAATGGTTTCAGTCAAAGAGTCTTCGCTAAAGCTTATTCGAAGTCGTGTAGGAAATGGACTTTACTGCAAGGCCGAGATCGGCTGCGCTTGACTCGATCATTCTTCAACAACCTGCGAAACAAAATGTAACAGATGCGAAAGAAAAAGCATATGGTACATACACAATAACTGTTCATTAATCACACATTTAAATCTATTTCATCATTCGAAAACTGTATGCGATATACCAGTCATTTAGGGAGTCAACGGGGTAATAAATATAGTCAAGTCAACACAATAAGCTATAGGAATATGCAATTTTTTTGCTACAGGATATCCCCATAAAAGGTTTCAAAAGAGTTTTAACCAACCATGAATAACAAAAGTAAAGGCATTAAAAGTTCATCATAATATCCTAACTATGAGCATATTTTGGGCTCATCACTATTCATAAATCTCGTTATAGATATAAGGTAAAATTTACCACCCTACTCACATGTTTGCATGATTATAATTTAGTCCTATACCTAGCATATTCTTATGTTTACAACCACATATGACCTATTTACATGTGGTATAATACTACATCCCTTCCATACATGTCCATAGTAGTCCTATTTGGTTGGCTATAGATTTCATTTTCACCTTTACATATCTCTTGTAAAATGCAACCATATAATTGTTTCTTGCATCTCACCAAAGCTTATTATGGTTAGCATCCATATATTTTCTTATAAATTTCCTTAATATAGATATATAATAACTATAAGAACTATATTTGGCATTATAATACTTCATTTTTTTATATAAGTTACAAGAAAAAAATTTCCTTTCTTCTACATCCTATAAGTCCATATTGGAATAGTATCTATGGAATTCTACACTTCAAATAGACTTTTGAAGCTCCTATGGAAAGTGTCATGTTGCATCTCGATTTTGTGACCATGATTTATGGACTTGATTCCCCTCCCTGAACTTCACACACTTTCCTACCAAGTGACACAAATTTGTAATAATATAATATTGTATGGTCTATCTATGTCTTCACAAGCTACAAAACAAAAATATTTGTCCACACCCCATAACCCCATTAATTTAATGGAAATTGATATCATTATTTCATGTATATATAGTAATAGATTAAATTTTGTCAGAATGATGAGACTAGGAGTACCTTGTGACATGCAAAACTACCAAAAATGTATTAATCACCTCTCTAGTTATTTAAATTGTCATCACTGAGGGTATCCACAATTCATTTTGTGTAGGGATTTACCATGAATATCTCTTTTTAACTAGAATTGTGTGTTGAGTACCTAAGTAGGCCTATTTTAAATCTAAGTGTAATAGGATATGTTGGAAGAATGAAATCACTGAGAGGGGGGGCTGAATCAGTGATTTATGAAAGTCACAATATTTTAAACTTTGAAACAAGAATATCAAATGACAATTGAAGAGAAGACTTTACATGAACCTAGACAATACTATATGTATTACAAATTAGATAAATATTTCATTAATAGAGACTAGCTCAATAAATTTTGCACATATATTAGAGCTTGTAACTAAACCATTTATGGAAGATGCTTTGATTTAAAAATAGGCAGAAATGAATGACTAATATAAACAATTTTATGCAACTCAGCAAATGAACCAATCACACATAGAAACATCACATAACACCATAATTTTGTCCCGAGTGGAAAAAAACCTCTAGGGGAATAGAAAACCACTCAAAAAATATTTCCTTTATTCACTTAGAGCACCAACTCCACAATAGTTAAAAGCACCAACTTTTACAAGATTAGAGGAGCACCAACTCCTTTCCATGCATGACAGTTATAGCATCCTATTAGAACCCTAGAAGTGCAGATTTTACAGCTCTAGAATTTCAATAGAAGACTATGTATATAAATATTTCAATAAACTCACTGAAGAAGAATGTTGTATAAAATCGACATCTTATTTTACAAAGTATCTGAGATTGAGTGATTTTCAATGTAAACCCAGTTTCTTGTCACTGTAAAGATAAAAATATTGTGTTTCACAAGAGCTATTTCTTTTCTTCTCAGTAACCCAAGAAATACAACAAAACCTTCTTAAATAAATGCATAAGCATCTTTGTAGATAGGTTTGTAATTGTAAGAACAATCTCCATATCAAATTCCAGAAACCCTAACAGGTTTAAATCATGATCGTCAAAAGATTAAGCATTTAAACAAAAGTCTTAACAACATAACTCATAAGGGTTTGTAATAGTTATGGCCAACTGTCGAATAACTGAGAAACAAAATTTTATCAACTTGTGCATAAAACAACTTCCTTCCTTTGTTTTTTAAAAAAACATAATAAAATCCTTTTAATACTCTTAACAACTATTTTAGCAACAACATTTCAATGAAAAACTAAAAGTATGTAATAGTTTTTCCTTTACCTGTTCACGGTGGGAGAAAGAAAAAAATATACCATAAATTACTGTTGAAGAGCATCATAACTATCCAACTGAAGACTTCCATCAAGGAGCTCTGCCTTTTTTCAACTTCCTCATTTAAGGTTTCACCAGAAATCTGTAATCACAATTCCATGGTGGAGACTATGGTTTCAAAGCCTATTCACAACATAATGGAAAACCTTTTTCTAAATAAAACTTCAAGTCTCTTCGAAGACTTTACCAAACACAATGATGTTTTGAAGTCTAATGTGACAAAAAGTAATAATGTACATAATTTAATCCAACATCATAATGAGCTCTTGTAGCCACATGTATGTGTTGTCAATTATGGTTGTCGAACTTATTCAAAATAGCTTGTAATAATAAAACCTTTAGTGTTTGATACCTTTTACAATAACTTCCAATGGTGTAAACACCTTTTCAAATGATCATGCCAGTGGGATTCAATAATAAACCATGGCCCCTTATAGCCATATCAAAATACCAATGCAAGTTGCCCAATGCCATATATGATCAATCAAAACAAACTGAAGCCTTGTTAGGATGATCCCAATACCTTATTAATGTCACTTCCATATGAATTTTAATAAATTCATCTTCCTTTAATTATATGAAATGCAATAAGACCAATCCATATGCCAAGTTCACAATATAAACCATTGACACAATTATATTTCCAAAGCCATATGCGATGATGATATGTAATAGCAATGCCACAAATAAAAATGTGAATAATCAATCACATTAAAATGTAACAAGGAAGACTAAGATCACCTTAGAGTATACAAACAATTTGAGCCTTCATATAATCAAAATGAAAATACTTCAAGTGCTAATCTAAAAATGATTAAGTTGAATATACCATAATCTGAAAGTTATCAACATAGATATACCTAAGTAACCATGTCGTATATCTGAAACAAGATATATACCCTAAAAAAAATGCATGGTCTAAAACAAATGAATGTCCTACTATAATGAGCATGCTCTGTCATAATGCCTTGACATAATGAACACATGTCAAACATTAGTACCAACATGTAAATTTAAAGGTGCATGCCATGAACCAACCATGTAAATCACCATGTGAACCAACTGTAAACATCATGTGCCACCAAGATCATATAAATATGTCACCATCACCAAAACTAGTTTTGTCATCAAGGATAAACAATAAATTGAAAGCCAATGAACTCCCCCTTTGTCCTTGATGGAAAAACACATCATCTCTCCCCCTTTTTACCTCAATGAAAAATAATCAGAGAAGAATGTGAAATTCCATGAACATATAAACATTTGAAGCCAACCAACTATTCAATCCAAACTAGCTACAAGTGAAACAGTAGAGTAGCAAATGAAAATATATAAGAGAGTTGTAAATGAAAAACCATAGAACCAAGCTCCCCCTAAATCAAATAGAGGAGAATAAATGAAGTGAGGATTGAGAGATTAGTCCCAATCTAAGTTTCAGTATTTCAAATACTTCTTTGGATAGAGGCATAGTGAATATATCAACTTCCCGTTCTTGTGAAGCAACAAACTATAGACATACATCATTAGCCAACATTTTTTCTCAAAGAAAGTTAGAATTGATACCAATGTGTTTAGTATGAGAGTGCATAATAGGATTCCTAGAGATATTGATTATACTTGTATTATCACATAAAATAGAAACATGCTTAGAAACTAAGATACCCATATCAGACAATGTTTGAGTCATCCAAAGCAATTGAGTACAACAAGAAGTGGCAGCTATGTATTATGCCTCAACAGTGGAAAGAGAAATTGATTCTTGTTTATTGTTGTTCCAAGCCAGTAACTAATCACCAAGAAATAATGCAACACCACTGGTACTTTTCCTATCATCCAAACAACTAGCCTAGTCAGCATTTGTATATGCAATTAGAGAAAAATCATTGCTTTCGGAATACCAAAGACCATAATCAATAGTGCCTTGAACATATTTAAAGATTATTTTACCAACATTAACATGGGATTCTTTATGTGATTCCTGAAACCTTGCAACCATGCAAACTGCCTGCATTATATTAGGTCTAGAAGTAGTTAAATATAACAAACTTCCAATCATTGATCTATATTCAGATTGATTTGCATTGGGAGAATCATAAAATTTTGTAAGTTTGCAACCTATAACCATTAGAGTAATAACAGGTTTACATCCATGCATTTGAAACCTTTTGAGCATCTCTTTAGCATACTTGGTTTGAGAGAGAAAAATACCATGTTCAAGTTGAGAAACTTGAAGACCAAGAAAGAAATTCAATTCTCCCAACATTGACATTTCAAATTTAGATTCCATATTATGAGAGAATATTTTAGTTAAAGCATCATTATTGCAGCCAAAAATGATATCATCTACATAAACTTCAACAACTAGAATATCAGTACCTTCAATCTTGACATAAATATTGTTTTCAACACCACCTCAAGTGAACCCATTTGATGTCAAATGATTATCCAGCCTAGACTACCATGCCCTAAGGACTTGTTTTAGGCCATATAAGGCCTTCTTCAACATGTAAACATGATTAGGCTTGTCTTTGCATAAAAACCCTTCAAGTTCTTCCATGTAAATCTCTTCATCTAAATAACCATTTAAAAATATAGTTTTGACATCCATTTGATAAACATTGAAATTCTTAAATATAGAATAAGCCAAGAATATTCTAATGGATTCTAGTCTAGCAATATGTGCATACATTTCACCAAAATCAATACCTTCCTTTTGAGCATAGCTTTTGCAAACAAAATTTGTTTTTTTGTGAACAAATTTTCCATTTTCATCAAGCTTATTCTTGTAAACTCACTTGCCACCTATGACATTCTTGTCATTAGGTCCTAAGACTAACTCCCAAGTTTTGTTTTTCTCAATTTGACTTATTTCATCTTGCGTAGCCTTAAGCCAACATTCATCCAAAAGAGCTTGATCACAGTTATTAGGTTCAAATTTAGTCACTAAACAAAAGGTTGTATGCTCTTCCATTTGAGCTTATTCTTCAAGTTAAGCTACCTTTCTTCATGTTTGAACTCCAACATTTCTATCCCTAATAATCTAACTTTAAGGATGATTTTTAGCAACATATTTTGAAGGAGTTTTGGGTGCAATATTTTTAGAACTTGTTGTTTCATCATGTTTAGGACTTGCTGCCTCAACAATTTTAGATATTGTTTCAAGTTTTATTTATGGTTCTTCCTCATCATCCTACACAAGATCAATTTCTAAATGTGGTATTTTATCAACTTTCACATTGATTGCCTCAACAATCTTATTAAGCCTTTTATTATAACATTTATAGGCTTTACTTTGAGTTGAGTATCCCAAAAAGATACCCTAATCACATTTTGATTGAAAGCTACCGAGATGTTCATCATCTTTCTTAATAAAGCATTTTCCACCAAAAATTTTAAAATGCTTTACAAAAGCAACCTTTCCATTGCATAATTCATAAGAAGTGAATTTTGATTTCACTCTAAGTTGCATTTTGTTTAAAATGTATAAAATGTATGAACAACTTCTTTCCAATACATATCAGGTAACTTAGCTTCATCTAACATGGTTCTTTCCATTTCCTTCATAGTTTTGTTATTGTGTTCAACTACCCCATTTTGTTGAGTTTTTCTAGTGGTTCAATATTGCCTCTTAATACAATCTTGTTCACAATAATCAATACATTCCTGAGAAGTGAACTCTCCTCCTTTATCAGATCTCAAGCATTTAAGTTTTAAATTAGACTCATTTTCAACCATTTTACGAAAGATCTTAAATCTTTCAAATTCCTCTGACTTATGTTTAAGAAAAGTAACCCAAACCATTCTTGTATAATCATCCACAAACAACATGAAATACTTTTCACCATTAAATGACCTTTTTCTAGTTGGGCAACACAAATCTGTATGCACTAGCTGTAAAGGCTTAGTTGAAGAATGTTCTTTTGTCTTAAAACTAACTCTAGTTTGTTTACCACTTAAACATTCTTTACACACCATGTTTTTGGTTTGCTAAGGACTAGTAGACCTCTAACATTTTGGTTTTTATTGATTCTAACTAGATTGTCAAAGTTTATATGTCCTAATCTTTTATGCCATAACCAACTTTCTTCAACTTGACCCATTAGACACATACCTTCATTGTTGTCCTTACCAAAGGTGTCTAGGAGATTATAAACATTACCTTTAATCCTTCTCCCTACTACAATAGTCTTTTCAGACTTGTTATTGATCTCACATCCTTGTTTAGTAAACATAACATGATAACCACTATCATAGATTTGGATAACACTAAGTAAATTGAGCTTTAGGCCTTCTACATAATACACATCATAAATAGGTGTGTCCTCATTTAGTAGAAGTGAACCTTTACCTTTAATTTGTATACCAGTATTATCACCAAATTTCACATATCCACTAGTATAATCTTCAAGTTTGATGAATTTGTCCCTGTCCCCTGTCATGTGGTTAGAACAACCACTATCTTGGACCCAAATGCCCTTTTTAGAATGAAAATCAGTTTGAATAGGTATTGATTGCTCTATTCTTTTAAAAAAATTAGGTTTCCATACTATTTTTGTTTTTTGATGTTTATTATGCAGATTAACTTTGCATTTTTTAATAGTATGTCTCAAAGTGTTGCATTTAAATAATCTGACCTAATTAACAAAACCCAAGTACTGCTTATGCCCAAACCTTGGTATTCTAGAAGTATTCAATATGCAAGTACTCACTTTATGACCAATTTTTTTGTAGAAGAAGCAATAACCATGAAAGAAAGGATTGAATCTAAATAGTGTTCTTTTATATTCAAAATAATGTACATGATTCTTACCAAATTCAAAGTGATTTGGTTTGAAACTCTTGTTTGTAGAGATAGATTCCTGCTTTGAAGTATCAATTGAACATTCACCTTTTTCAAACTGAACACCAATTTTATCTCTATTTAGTTTCTACTTGCTAAGCATATCATTGAGTTTTAATGTACTTTCGTACTCTTTAATTTTCTTTCTAAGACTAACAAATTCTTGTTCCAATTTTTGTATCTCTTTGTCTTTGGAACTCACAATTGTTTTAAGACAGTCTTCAATTGTCTTAGATTCTTCAAGCTCAGTCTTCAAAGAGACTATTGCTTGATCTAGCTTTTTCTCTTGAGTAAGGAATTCCTTTTTATGATTTTTAAACATTTTAACTCACCTTAAAGATCTATTTCACCATCTTCTAACTTAGTTTTTCTATTTGAATCTTCTTGCAATTTGACTTCAACTATAAACAGGGTCTCATCTTTTTCATCTAAAGAGTCGTTTGCTTTAGTGTTTGTTTCATCTTTACTAAACAAACTCTTTTTCTTTTTGAAATTGAACTTCTTTTTAGGTTTATAGACCTTCTTCTTAGACTATTTGTTAGACTTTTCATAATCACTGTTTTGATCACCATAGGGACATTTAGTTGCAAAATGTCAAATTTTTCCATAGTTGAAACATTTAAAGGGAAGTTTTCCTTTGTATTTACCTGATCCCTTTTTTGTTTTCTAACAAAGTGAGAATCATGTGTGTCGAAGTCTTCTGACTCATTTTAAACTATAATTTCCTTTTTTCTAGTTTTAAAAGCAGTTTATTTTCCTGGAAAATTGTTTTTGCTTGTTCATATTTCTAAGGCAGTAAGAGTTCCTTGTAGATCATCTAAGATAAGCTTATCAAAGTGTTTCTTTTGTTCAAGAGATGAAACCTTAGTTTCATATTTAGGATGCAAGGTTCTAATGACCTTTTTGACCACATTAAACTCTTCTATTTCTTCTCCTAAACCTCCCATTGCATTAACAACTCCACTTATTCTCAAAAAATATTCAGCCACCTTTTCATCATCATTTATTTTCATTTCCTCAAACTGAGTTTTGAGAGTAAGAATATTTGACTGTTTGACTTTATCATGTCCTTCATAAATGTTTTTGAGTTTTTCCCAAATCTCTTTAGCATATTTTAAATGCATTACATTAATAAATACATCTTTGGTTAAGCCACACAAAAGAGAATGTTTGGCTCTAGCATTAGTTTCATACTTCTTCTTTGTAGCAGAATCTGTGGGTATTGTGGATGGAACAACATACCCATCTAGAACTATGCTCCAAACATGAAGATCAATTGAAATCATATATATTTCCTATAGACATGAAAAATATATAGATTGATATCACACTCGATCCTGATTTAACTAACACCATTTCATCCTAAAATCATCCCTCTATCTAACCATTTAATCGAATACCTTTATTTGATTAAGTTCATAAATTTCCCTCTCTTAAGTAAATAAATCAATTTTATCTTGTTAAGTCATTATCCCTCGTTAATTAAATAAATCATTTTATTTAATTAATTCCTCTATCTCTGTTTTAATTAAATAACCCATTTTACTTAATTAAACATCTCAAGTTCCTCAATTAAATTAAATAAATCAAACATTTATCTAATTTAATCTAACATCACTCCCTTTGGTTAAATAGATCAAAATATTTAACTAATTCTAAATCATTTTTCATCTCTTTTTGATTTATTTTAATCCCCAAATCTAAATCAAATAGTGAAATAATCTAATATCTTCTTAAATCATTCAAATCTTGATTAATCTAATCTAAATCATGTCACATCCTCTAGCATTTCTCACTTGTACAATAAATCAATTTAATTGATTTATAAATCATCTATTTTCATTCAAAAAAGGCATCAAAGATGGAATATTCTCCAAGTTTGAAATCTCCCTCCAAATTGACATGTACATACAACAAAGAACTTAAGAGCTCTTACATGTCTCTTACACAAGTCAAACTTAGCATTTAACTCCTCTTTCCATCAAATTCAAATTTCAAATCTCCCCCTCTTTTCACATTCTCCAAAATATGCTCATTCCTCAACCATTCACATGATGACATGTGGCTTCTTCTTATTGGTTGAAGATTAGTCCCACATTCAACTCTTTTTCCTTTTCTCTCTTTACCTTCTTCTATAAATAGAAGCTCATCCTTCATTTATATCATCCACAATTTGAGAAAAGTTATTATACTTCAATTTCACCTTAGAGATTTAGAATTTGTGTCAAATCCATCAATTGTAGCTAGGTTATTGCGGGTTTTCTCCATGGAAGGCATTTGAAGCAATCACCAAGTGGATCACAATCATCAAATCATCATCAAAGCTTGCATAGGAGTTGGGAAAGGTCCAATTTCCACATCAAATTAGCACCAACTCCCCCATAGGATCAAGAGTTTGCATTATTTAAATAGGATTACTTTCTTTTATTGCTTTTCATTACATTTATTCCTTTCATTTCCTATTTCGAATCATGTTAATGGATTTTATGGGGAATCTCTATTCTAACTTGCATTGGAGCTTACAAATGCGTTTGTTTATTGTGCTATTGCAAGTATAGGATCTTAGTTCACATTTCTATTCTAAATTTTTGGAACACATAATTTGTATTGTCAAATAGTGGAGCTCTAGTCATAGAAGTACCTTCTTGAGCTTGTGACATGTTTGACTCACTTCCAAAAACCAAAATAAATCCTAGGTGGATTAGACCTATGAAAGGACCCTATGCTTTGATACCAATTGTTGGAAGACTGAAATCATTGAGAGGGGGAGGGATGAATTAGTGATTTATGAAAGTTACAATATTTTAAACTTTGAAAATAGAATATCAAATGAAAATTGAAGAGTAGGCTTCACATGAACTTAAACAATACTATATGTATTACAAATTAGATAAACATTTCATTAACAAAGACTGGATTAATAAATTTTGCACATATATCAGAGCTTGTAACTAAACCATTTATGCAAGATGCTTTGATTTAAAAATGGGCAGAAATGAATGACTGATATCAATAATTTTATGCAAAGTTCTCAAGCAAATGAACCAATCACACATAGAAACATCACTTAGCACCAAAATTTTGTCTTGATTGAAAAAACCCTCTAGGGGAATAAAAAACCACTCAAAAATTATTTCCTTTATTCACTTAGAGCACCAACACCACAATAGTCAAAAGAACCAACTTTTACAAGATTACAAGAGCACCAACTCCTTTTAATGCATGACAATTATAACACTCGTTCAGAACCTAGAAGTGCAAATTTTGCAGCTCTAGAATTTTAATAGAAGACTATGTATATAAATATTTCAATAAGTACACTAAAGAAGAATGTTGTATAAAATTGACATCTTTTTTTACAAAGTATCTGAGATTCAATGATTTTCAATGTAAACCTAGTTTCTTGTCACTATAAAGATAAAAATATGATGTTTCACAAGAGCTTTTTCACTTCTTCTCAGTAACCCGAGAAATACAACAAAACCTTCTCAAATAAATGCATAAGCATCTCTGCAGATAGGTTTTTAACTATAAGAACAATCTCCATATCAAATTCAAGAAAGCCTAATGGGTTTAAATCATGATCATCAAAAGATTAAGCATTTTAACAAAAGTATTTACAACATAACCCATAAGGGTTTTTAACAGTTATGGCTAACTGTCGAATAACTAAAAAAACAAAATGTTATCAACTTGTGCATGAAACAATTTCCTTCCTTTTTTTTCAAAAAAAAATAATAAGGTGACCCTTTTAATACTCTTAACAACTATTTTAGAAAGAAAATTTCAATGCAAAATTGAAAGTATGTAATAGTTTTTCCTTTACCTATTCACAATAGGAGAAAGAAAAACAAATACCATAAATTACTATTGAAGACCGTCATAACTGCCAAGATGAAGACTTCCATCAATGAGTTATTCTTGTTTTAAACTTCCTTCGTTAAGGTTTTTCCAGAAATCTACAATCACAATTCCATGGTGGCAACTAGGGTTTCAAACCCTATTCACAACATAATGAAAAACCTTTTTCCAAATAAAACTTCAAGTCTCTTCGAAGACTTTACCAAACACAATGATTATTTGAAGTTTGATGTCACAAAAAATAATAATGTACATGATTTAACCCAACATCATAATGAGTTGTCAAATCCAGATGTATGCATTGTCAATTATGGCTATCGACCTTATTCAAAATAGCTTGTAATAATAAAACATTTACTTCTCAATACCTTTTACAAGAATTGCCAATGGTGTAAACACCTTTTCAAATGATTATGCCAATGGGAGTCAATAATAAACCAAGGCCCCTTATAGCCATATCAAAATACCAATGCAAGTTGCCTGATGCCATTTATGATCAATCAAAACAAACTAAAGCCTTGTTAGGATGAGCCCAAAATCTTATTAATATCACTGCCATATGACTTTTAATAAAGTCATCTTCCTTTAATAATATGAAATGCACTGAGACCGATCCATATGCCAAGTTCACAATATAAACCATTGACACAATTATATTTCCAAAGCCATATGCCATGATGATATGTAATAGCAATGTAAAAAAGAAAAAAGTGAATAATCAATCACATTAAAATGTAACAAGGAAGACTAAGATCACCTTAGAGTATACAAACAATCTAAGCCTTCATATAAGCAAATTGAAAATACTTCAAGTGCTAATCTGAAAATGATCAAGCTGAATATACCACAATCTGAAAGTTATCAACCTAGATATACCTTAGTAACCATGTCGTATATCTGAAACAATATATATACCCTAAAAAAATGCATGGTCTGAAACAAATGCATGTCCTGCTATAATGAAAATGCTCTATCATAATGCCCTAACATAATAAATACATGTCAAACATCAGTACCAACATGTAAATTTGAAGGTGCATGCCATGAACCAACCATGTAAATCACCATGTGAATGAACTATAAACATCATGTGCCACCAAGATCACATAAATATGTCACCATCACCAAAACTAGTTTGTCATCAAGGGCAAATAATAAATAATTGAAAGCCAACAAAAATCCCCCTTTATCCTTTATCCTTGTATCTAGTGTCCAAATCCAACATCACAAAGTAGGAATATAGCAAGGGAATTTATAATATGAAGTTGGCAGCAATGATGCAGGAGCATCCTTGGCGAATCATTTATCCTCATCAACCAAAAAAAAATGTAGTTTAATTTTTAGTTTTGGTTTTTTTGGTTCTCCATTGCAAGCAAACGTGGATGTGAATTTGAAAGTAACAAAGATCTTCAATGAGAAAATATCCATTCACATTTGAAACATTGACATTGGTGAATTTTTTAGCGTGTTAAAGAAGAATGTTGCACAATTCTATTATTGTTGCCATATCACCAAGCAAAAGTAAAAGAGCCAAGAAAAGAAAATCACACCCATGAAAGAAAACAAAATCATTATCTTGGCATATCAAAAAGCATGGAAGGCATGTCAAAAGTAAAATTTAAATGAAGAGAAAAGAAATGCTACACATAGCCATAGAAAAAAGCAGATTGATGGTTGGAGGGGTTGCACCATCTCAACAAGGAAAAATCATTTAAAAATCAGATCAAAAGAAAGGGCGACAAAATCTTGGGAAGGCCGATTATGTTTTAATTTGAATGTTCAACGTATATTTTTCTTTTTAGCTTCAATAAATTGTATAAAAACAATACTTTTGGGCAGCATTTACTTGAAAGGTATCAAACAAGAATAGAAGGTGAACATCATAGAAAATAAAAGCTCGTGTAAATTGAAGAAAAAGAAGTGATTTACTGGGGATTGAGAGGCTACACCAAAATGAGGAAGGAAAAGGAAACATAAAGAGTTTCATATCAGTAGATCTAAAAATTGAGTAGGCTGCACAATAGTGAAAGGGGCATGGCATATAGAAGGTCGATAGATAGGTGAGAGCATTGACCACAAGGAAAAATACATCATAAAATTTAAGAACAACAGATTACTAGAAAGACAGAATGTAGAGGGGCACATGAGCTAAGAAGAAAATAAGTCTAGGGCTGCAAATTGGTGTGTGGGAGGCTACACATTGTTTGAAAAGCGACTACCAATTAGATACCTAGTGGTATGAAAGGGAAGTGCCATTTAAATCTAAGTTTGAAAAATGAGACCAACATGTGAATAAAAAGAGTGCATAGGTGTTGATATAAGGATGTCTTGAGATGATGGTTAAGTGGTAGATTGTCCAACAAAGAGTGTAGTTTTGAATGACAAAGACAATAGGAAGAGAAGGTACATAGATGTGAAAGGTTAGATAGTACAATAAAAGGCATGCAAGACCAATGAACAAGAACATTTTTTGTAATACAGATGTATAGAAATGGGATTTATTTAATCAAGTTTTCTTGCAATTGAGTTTTGTTGAACATTGTAACAAGGTAAAGCTTTTTTTGTCAAAGTGATTTTGTTTGTTTATGTTTATTTTTTGGGAAAATGGGAGGACCCTCTGCATTAATTAGTATTAGAGCAGGTAGTCCTTAGAGTGGAGAGGATCCACCAGGACCTATGGGAGTTGTGTGAGAAGTTTTCCAATGGGGAGGCAATTTGTACTTAGTGGAAAGTGTGTGAAGCAGTTGTGAAGAAGCTTGTGAGAGCTATGGCGGGTGTGTGTAGTAGCAAGAGTGAGAGCTTGAAGCCACGAAGGAAACTTGAGAAGTGATGAAGGATTAAGAGAGGTGATATTACAATAGAAAAAATGGGTTGGGTCATGAAGAGGCCTATACAAATATGGTTTTGGGAGTAGTATTGGGATAAAGTGGAGGATGAGATGATTGAAAAGATGGGACATATAGTTTGTGAAGTAGGAATCATCAAGGTGAGGCTCGAGAAATTGGAGAAGAGTGGTGGGAAAAGTGAAAGGAAAGTGGTAAAGATGAGTAAGAAGAAGAGCTAGGATAGTAGCCTAAGGTGGAAAGAGGAAGAAGTAAGAGCAACCCCTGGGTATGTGCAGGATCATCATGGAAAAAATAGGCCCTTAAGTGGCGAAAAATTTAGAAAAATCAAAGTTAGGAAAATTGACGTAAAAATTTGAATAGTTATCTATATTATTTCAAAAATATGAAAGAATAGAATCTATAGAAAATTAAATGTAATTTCTAAACTACTTAGTTTATTTTTAAAAAATAAAAATCCATTTGGTGAAAATTTGAAATTTCAATGGAGTAGTACTTAAATTTGAGGGAAAAATAAGAAGTAGGTGTCTGTCTAACCACCCTAACCACAATAAAATGATAAAAAAAATATATAAGATTTTAGATATAGGTAGAGGACTCATGTCCAGATGTGATGCATATTTTTTGGTAATTTTTTTCCAAGTAAATAATTAATTATGAATTTTTTATTACAAACTTTTAAAAAACATAAAACTCTTATGTCCAAGACCACCTTAACTTGGTCAAAACTTCATGAAATTAATTTTTTTCTTTCTTAATCCTATAGTATGTGAAGCATAGAATGTGACACATGTTTTGGATCAAAAAATGTGATACCATTTGAAAGCTATAGATATTTTTCAATTAGCCTATTAATCGGGACTTTAGTCCTAATTCAAATAGAAAGCTAAGAATATCTTTTAAAACCATTTTTGTTTCATCAATTTTGGGTTAAAAAATAGTTGTCAGCCACATACCCTACACATACCCATCATATTGCAACTTTTTGGTCCATCATGATCCTACACATACCCCCTACCAATGAAGAAGTTGCAGCAATGAAATGCAATGAGGAAAGTATCAAGAGAGAAGAAGAAAGGACTAGGATGAGTAGTGAGGAAGAATGGATAACAAAGATCATTGATGTAGTGAAGAGAGAAGAGTGAGAAGTTATAGCTGATGAGGAGGTGGAAGATGTCACAGTGAAGTTCAATGTTTCAATTGTGAGCAAATTTGAGGTCAATCAGATTTGTGAAGTTATTTCATTTTTAGATACAGGATAGTAGATGATGCGATGGATAGAGAAAAAGAGCATGTAGTAGATGTTGTGTAGTTTTGTGTAGAGTTCTAGTTGAGGATGTTGCACGGTATTGGTGGAGGTGGACAGTTAGAGGTGGATTTGAACCCATAGAAAAGGAGAGATGTGCAGAAAGCATTTGGTGGATGAGGTCGGTCTTTGGTGGATGTGAGTCCATGAAAGGAAATAAGAAGAGGGTGAAATTTTGTTGGAATGATGGTGGTGTGTATTTTGCCATGATGTTGGAAAAGATAGAAGAAGGATCAATTTTTAGCACTTTGACAACAATGGAGTTCATTGTAGATTAATGGAAACCTAGAAGCATATTGCAACTATGAAACTCCATCATTGTGAGAATATTTTAACAATATTTCTACTCGGCATGTTCAATGTAGCAGACTCCCAAGGGAATCAGTTATCCTCATCAACCAAGAAATTTTGTAGTTTAATTTTTAGTTTTGGTTTGTTTTGGTTCTCCGTTGTAGGAAAATGAGGATGTGCCTTTGAAAGTGACAAACACATCTAATGGGAAAATATCCATTCGCATTTGAAACATCGATGAACCAAATATTTTAAAGTGGATGGAATGCTATGTCTCTTTTGCTCAATTAGGGTCTTTCACCTAAAGGAAAGAGATAGATTCCACACCCAAAATATAGGTGGTTCACTCAATCTAATGTATGCATCATGGAATTATGCCTAAATTCAATTATCTAGGTGCAATAAATTGATAGAATGGATTGATTATTAAGTTAAAACTATTGAAATGCATGTTGTTTGAAAACACATTGTGTAATGTAAAAATGCCTAGAAATGAATGCAAAACTGAAACAAAAATGGATGGAAATGAAAGTGTGCACCTGAAATATTAAAGGAGGTTGGAAATGACATTAGAAATGTTGTTAATGCTGTAAATTTAGCTTACTGGGACTCATTTTCCATTCTAGGTGAATTAGTCCTAGTTCTACGAAATTGACCTAGAACCTATTTTAGACAAAGGGGTATACAAAAATACAGAAAACCTTGTTTAGGCCTAGAAATGGGACTCATTTACCACTAATGGAGAATGAGTCCACTTTTGAATTTTTGAAGATCCAAAAGAGGAAACATGAGCTCTCAGTCTACACTTTGGCTTTCCATAGGTGTCTAGTTTTGAAACTATCAAATTTGGGTCTGAATGTGACTTTTTATGGATATTTGGCCTTAAACAATGAAGAGAAGACTTAAAAAACTTTGTGACCTAATTCCTAATGATTTCCAAGCCTTCAAGATGCCTAAATCTGCAAACACACAAGAAGAGAAAGAGAAATGTTGGATGTTAGGGCATGGGGGTTTTCCTTGGTCGAACCCCTTTAGAAGTAATTAAACTAAAATGATGAATGAAGGTAATAAAATATGAAACAATGAAATCAATACCTTACCATAATGTTTGATCTTGAATTTATGCAACAATGGAGGAATATTCTTCCCTCAAATGTCTTTGGAAGCTATCTTGATGACTTAGAATGACAAAACCCTAGCTTACTTAACTTGATGTGGAAGATAAATTATGAATGAAGTTGTGAATGAGTTAAGAGATTAATGGGGGTTGAAATGGATGGAAAAACACTTATTTATACACTCTTATGCCCTAATTACCCAATAATACATCATCACAAGGTGACATAAGGTATTTTTGAATAAAAACCTGAAAGAAATTTTGAATTATTTTTAATTTGGAGCTAAGAGGGACTCATTCGCCACACATGGTGAATGGGTCCCACTCTAGGCTTGTAAGTGGGTGCTAGGAATTAAGTTACATTTAATGGCATTTGTTGGGTTTAAATTCAAAAATACACTTATTAAGTTTTATGAGTGCATAAAGTTGTCATATAAAGCATAAAAAAGGTGTAAACAATGGGTTAAAGCACAATCCTATGTCACACTTTCAACCAAAAAAAGAATTCTGAGTGAATTACTTTTGGCTGAGAGGATTTTAGGTGAAGCCATGGTGCAGTGACATGGCACCAACGTGCCAGTACCTTTTTGGCTGAGTTCTTTTTGACCGAAAGGTACTCAACTAAAAAGGTATTGACTGAAATAAGTGAAATAAAAAAAAAACCAGAGCCTAACCATTTTGCATGCTCAGGCAAAATGTTTTGAGTTGAGAGATCATCAACCAAGGTTAAGATCACTAGCTGCGATAAATACCCAGGTTGTTTGTTGATTTGCTTCATTCTATGTTTGTTTTAGAAGCTCTGTTGGATGTGTTTTGTTTGGGAGCTCTGTTAGAGTTAGGGTTTGGTTGATTGTTTGAAACAAATTTAAATGGTTACATTTTATTGGCTGAACATTTTGCAAAGTTATGGTGTTTGTGATTTACATGAAGGAAATGCAAACAATTTCTCATTTTTAATTCATAACATTAAATGTCAATTTTTATTTTTTTGAACCATGTAATTTTCCCCAGTGAACTAGAAATTTGGGGTTTATTAGTTTTGTGGAACATCAATGATTTAAAGTTACAAATTATACAGAAACTTCTCAAAATATCCCTTGGCTATTATTTCAACTTTTACTCCCTTTGGGATGTCCATTGTTTCTGAAGTGATGATTTTCTTCATTTTTTCTTAGCTATTCTATACACAGACCTAGAAAAAAGAAGAAGGGAAATGAAAGCTAAAAATCCTACATAATTTTTGCTTAAAGCACTTTAATTTTAAAACTAAAACTGTTGATATCCATTTGTTCCTACTATGTGCGGATTAATCACTGCAAATTCCAAATTACATTAGATCTTGTGCGATTAATTTAGCCATCTTTGCTTGAAATTATGAATAAGTGGCCTTACCCTCATAGGAATATACTAGTGAAGCAGGATGGCCACCAGGTGTAATAGGTGCAACATATGTAGACAATGTAGTATCATTCCCTGTGTTGACAACTATAGGTTGTGAAGTTGATGGTAATTTGGACACCCTTGTTTCCTGATCCGTTTTTTTGAGACTTGAAAGTTTATGTAAATACCTAACTAGGATCTCATTACAAGCTCTTATAGA
Source organism: Sequoia sempervirens (assembly GCA_007258455.2). Classification (NCBI taxonomy): domain Eukaryota; kingdom Viridiplantae; phylum Streptophyta; class Pinopsida; order Cupressales; family Cupressaceae; genus Sequoia; species Sequoia sempervirens. The sequence continues at coordinate 343,378,581 of VDFB02353493.1, read as the reverse complement.
TATACAAGGTTTTTAACAATTACATTTCACCCTTGATGCACAATGGAAAATTAATTAAGTCATTTTTTTGAGGTGTCATCTCTATTGTATATTCCTGGAAGCCCAAGGGTTGTCAAAGCTTTGATTGATACTTTCTAGAAGTGCATTTGGATAGGTTTTGGAAGTTTATTAGCATTCAAATGGATCCAATGAGACTTGAACTTGAGTCAATTGTCTTTTGGGTTCTCAACTATCAATTAGTGATGATGAATGAACCTGTCACATATCTTATCTTTCAATCAATCATGGGTTTGGTAGGGGTTGAACCCCTCATTTTTTTGTTCTCAACTTTCATGTACCCCCACATATATGGATGACTTCAATGGTACTAGTGCTTGGTATTTCATGAAATGGTTGTCTATATCATCCCCCATGAATTAGTTTTTTGTTGTATTATGGTGAGAGTTCCAATGTTTGAGGTATGTTTGGTGCAAGAGCACCTTGGTCATCAAATGCTTTTCAAATTTGTAAAAGTTGAATGTTCAGAAGTGCATTATAAAGGTCATGATTTCATGATTCAATCATAAATTTAATGGAAAAATGATGTGAAAGGTCTTATTTGAATGTATTTAAGGTGATGGGTAAGTCTTAGGGGGTCAAAGTGGAAAAACATTGTAACACTTGCAATAATGCAATGTTGTCAAGTTACTAAATTGATCAAACTAGGGAGATTAGTGATGTTAAGATTTAAAAGGTGGTTTCAACCAATGGGAAGTTGGAATAAAATTTTTGAGAAGGAGAAAAATATTTAAAATAAATTGTATGGCATGGGGAAAGGAGGAGGATTGTATTCTTGTGATAAAAACTTGAGAAATAAAAGCATTATTTGCAAAATTTTGTGTTTTCCTCATTTTACCAGTCCTTGTACAGACTGTACTGTGGTCTAGGGGTCATAAAATTATTGTTTTATTATCAAGAAATGAATCATTTATCCTCTTGAAGAGATTTAAATTAGTTTCTTTCTGTTTAGTGGATTTTGAAAACATTTGTTTGGTAAACCCTCAAAACAGGGTTTGAGAGTCTTTTTAGGGTATAAAACCTCCATCCCATCAATATAGGCATGAAGGGTCAATGGGATGGAATGAATTTAGTGTATTTTAATTGTGTTTAATGTTTCTTGTGGTGACAGGGTGGTAGGAGAAGAATATGCAAGAATACTATGTTTTTTCAGGTTAAAATTTGAGTTTTCCCTCGTGAAAATGTAGGCTTCACACAAGGTTTTGAAGGAATCATGCATCCTTGGACTAGAATATGGTTCCTAAAGTCTTAGTATAAATATTAGGATATGATTCAACTATTTTCCAGATTATTGGAGGTTTGTAAGTGTGTTATTTAAGAAACCCTCCTTGTTTTGATGGCCTTTCACCCTATATTCAAGGGTTTGATAAAACGGGTTGTTTCTAGCCTTTCCAATCCTTCAGACTGGTGAAATCCTGAGTTTTGTGACATTTATAAAGAGTGTTTGTGGTTGGAAAGTGATTTGGAGAAAGATAAAAGGGGTCTCCTTTGTAAAATAGGCCTAAATTTGTAGCCTTTTCTTTAGAGGATAGTATGAAAGCTGATGATTTTCTTTATGGCAAGTGACTAAGAACCTTTGAATTGTTGTGATGTGTTGGAAAGTGTTCATGAATGTGCATTGATTTTGTGAATAATCTTTTTGATAGGAATGTATCCACTCAATTTAATGGTTGAGTAACCTACTAGAGGAATATAGTATGGTCTGATCAAAACAGAGATGTATGCTTAAATAGTGGAAAGGATGATATTGAGTGTTTGGTTGCTATCAAACTAATGATATGATTGGTATTACTATGTTTGGTTAAGGTGTATAAGATAGGTTTGTTGACTTTGATGGTTGGATGGGTGAGTAATATGAAGCCCTTTGAGTAGATTGGTGATTGACTACAAGATAATGCTAATGATACTATTGTAGCAAGAGTTTGTAACCTATAAGTGGATTATTGAAGTCAAAATATGGTGAGTACAGTGCTTGGATGATCTGATAATGGACTGGTATGGTTTAGCTGATTTGTTTCCTTGGTTGTGAGTTTTATTGTGAAGTCTATGTTGAAGTATTGATTTAGTGCCTTAATCTAATCTTGATGTTATAATAGTCATTTTAATTACCTTTTGATTTATGGTATAGAGAGGGCTTGCTGATAGCCTTGTGGAATTAGATGGACTTAGTTGAGATGATAGTTGAATTTTGATGAAAATGTTGATGTTTACACATTTGATCTTCTCTTGATTCTATTTGGGATTGAAATCCCCTGAAGAATGAGAGTTTGGTTATGATGCTCTGCATCAATGTTTTTGGATTTCTCTGTATCATTGTCACATTGACTATTCATTTCATATTACACCTCTTTTATTTGGGATAGTTATGGTCCTCAAAAGCTCATTTCTTTTAATGGATGATGAAAATCCTTCTTTGGAAACTATCCTTTGACCTCAATAGTTTTATCACTTTATCAAATAATCTACTACCTTGAAAACTCAAAAATATTAGCATTATATGGACAAAATTCTCGTCAAACATAATATAATTAAAAGTTATTTATTGTATATCTCAAATGTGGGTTTTCCCTTAGGATTTTGCAACTACAACTGCACTACCTTGATCCAAACATTTTGTGCACAATACAACAAAATTTAGCATAACATTGAATACCACTTCAATTATATAATTTTTCATTAGGTTTGAAGAACACTATCTCCTTGTGCATTCTCTCTTAAATGCAAGTAGTATAGTTAAAATATATATCCACATCTCTATGTTCAATGTTAGCAACTGCCATTATCAAGTGGATAGGAATCTAGGATTTGAAATTAGCTAGCAGTACATGGCACAAAGCATAGTATTTTTTTATGAAATAATCTTGAAACATATCTACATCAAATGACTTTATCTCATATTTGGGAAATGATACAATATTATTTTCAATATCCCTCTTTTTGTGGTGTGGCAATCACCTAAATCTATAATTGAACCTATCTCTTCTATACTCTTTGTTCAATTCATCAAATTTTATTTGAATATCTATAGTAAGTTTGAGGTTGAACACCTTAAAAATTAGTTTCTTGCTTAATTTCATTAGAGGCTCACCTTTAAAATTGTACAAAGTTCTTGTATGTGTCATATTTACTGCAAATGATTCTAATCAATTCCACATCAACAAATATATTAGGAAACACTAGTTTCCCTATATCATAACTCTATATGTTTGAGATGGGTCAATTTCAAATGCTATGCTTGTGATAGTACTTGAATAAGTCCCATCCTTGGGTAGGAATTATTGCATCTCAGAAAAATCCAACTCTATCATGGCTTCTATTTGATTCATCAAGATACATGACAAAATTTAGACACTACAATGTATTGTAAATGGATAATAATATGACATTCCCTTCTTATTATGAACATGAGAAGTGGAATGATACTAACAAATAAAATTACATTCCTTATTTTATTTTATACAATGTATATATTCTTCTGTTTTTAAATATTCAAAAAAAAAGAAATATTGAATAAGAAAAGCTTCACCCTATTGTGTAAGAAGGTATTTGAATAATTATTTAAGGGTATATCTTACTGTGTTTACATTTACAGTTTACTCATTTCAAATCTTCAGTTTCTATGTATATAAAATATAATTTGTTATTTATCTTATGTTGTTTTTCTGTATTATTGTGAAAAAAAAAAAAGTGCATTGTGAAATCTAATGCATAGCCTTTGGCATAGTGACTGTCACTTTTATCCTAAACTCAAACCTGCTAATGCTTATTTATTCTGCCATCTTCATCATGCATTTGATTAAAAGAATGAAGGATGCACATGATATACTTTCACCTTACATGTATGTATGTGTGTACATACATGTACATATATATGTTTATGTATGTATACGTGTACATGTATGTGTATGTACTTGAGTGTACATACATACATACTTGTGTACACATATATATGTAAATTCATGTGTATGTATGTGTATGTACATGTATGTACATACATACAATTTTCCTAAATTTACATTTCTATAAACTTAAAATTGAAAACCCCAAATTTCTAGTTCACCATTTGTACATGTACATATATACATATGTGTATGTACATGTGTGTACCTATATATGTGTATGTTTGTACATGTATACATTATGTACATAATGCATGCACATGTATGTGTACATATATGTACTTGTGTGTACATGTGTACATGTATGTATGTATGTAAATTATATATGTATGTGTATGTATGTATGCATGTATGTATGCATATATACATGTGTATATGTGTATGTATGTATGTATGCACTTGAGTATGTATGTATATGTACATGTGCATGTACATATATATTTTTATGCATACATATTTATGTATATATAGATAAATGCATATGTATGTACATGATACATGTACACATCCACTCCCACATGTAAATGTACATACATACATACACACACACACACATATATATATATATACATGTACACATGTATTGAAAGTCTCTTTGGATTTGTCAAATTTCTTCTATTATCTAAGTTGTTATAGAAGGTGAACTATTGAACATAGAGATAGATATAAAGTTTGAACTATCTCATTAGATATATTTAAGGTTAAAAATGTCTAAGTTTTGAAACTTGAAAATTTTGTTTAATTTAAATATATATTTGTTTTGGTTTTGAAATTTTCAATTTAAATTTCTTTAACATCATGCATTTTTTTTTTAATGATAAGAAAATCTCTATCTATTTACATATACAAATATATATCATGGCTGATGAGGGATCTTGTCATTCCCCTCATTCTGAGAAAGATGCTCAAACTAGATCAAATTTATTTTAGGAGAGTATTGCTAGATTAGACAATGCTCTAAAATGTTTAGAGAAAACAATTCACAACTCCCACAATTTGGATAATTGAGATAGATTAGTCACTATTAGAGAGGAGATTTATAAAAAGATCGAGAAAATTCAATCATACAATCCTTATGATGAAATGAACATTGAGTATATTTATTTGTCTCTTTCAAAGAGTGTTACGGGCACAATGAAACATAGAGAAGTTTCCAAATTAGTTTCAAGTGAAAATGAGTTAACCATATTCCCATTTTATAGAGGAAAAAATAAAATTAGAGGATATGTGGTTACGAGGTGTGTAGATCATCTTGTTGCACCATTCATATACCCTAGATGGTTGGAAACACATCATATATGGCATCACAATGATGAGTTACCATAGTATTTTGTCAAATAGTTATATGCAAAATTTAATTTTCATATAGAGGTGGACTACACATCTTATCCTAAGCATGTTGGCCAAGGTAAAGGCCATTTTTCTGACAAAAAATAGCTTAGAGATCCATATTTTCCACCACCTGTTGACAAGAGGGAATTAGTTGGCCCAAACCTTTTGGTTTTACCAAAATGTTTGGAATTGGCAGCAAAATGGGAGGCAGCAGCAGGCTCCACTCAGAGGCAAATTTTTTATAACATTGCATCTATTATGACATAGATTGATCAAATTTCATTTGATTGAGTTGATAGATACTTATTATTCCAATGAATTAGCCTTCCTCCCACTGAGGCTACATCTGCATCGTATGATCCTTTTATTCATGTCGATCTACCTACTCTTTTAAATATCGAGTAGATGACCCACATGACTCTACGTACTATATGTAGAGTCTCAGTTTTGGATTTACTATCAATGTATCAGGTTATTAGTTAGGACCATGAGATTACTCTTGACTAGGTATAGGACTTTAGCAGAGGACAATATACTGATACACATACGAGCCACGAGGTGGTAAATGTAGAAGATATTCCACATCAGTCTACAGGATCCCATGCGCATCATGTTTCTATCGATCCTTTAGCTTGTCCAGGTCATCGTTAGGATGTTATAGGTCACATTCAGGCTAATGTGGCTCCTGATCTTGTCCATGGGACATATAGTTAGATTCTTTTTTCCACTAATAATGTACATCCTACAAATCCCCCTGGGATGTCTTTACATTCTTGTGATCTTAGTGAAATTGGTAGAGCCATCGATTAGGCATGACATGTACTTGAATATAATTTATACATATAAAATTGTGTTCTAAAAAATTATGTTTGTATATGTATACATGTAATGCATTTTAAAGTCTAGTTTAACTCCTGATTGAAATTGTGTACTTGAAAATTTTAAGCAGTATGGTGATTTGTTATAATTTGGAAATTTGGCTCATGATGGCGATCCCGTGTAGTATGTAGTTGAGGTACATTTATATTTAATAAAAAAATTAATTACTTGATGTAATTTTGAACACATTGACCTTGTACATTGTCATTTTAGATAATTTCCATATACGTACACAAATATATACATGTATTAAAAATTAAATTTAAACATGTGTATACTTGAACACATGCATGGGTTGGGAGGAGGCTCAGGACATAGATTGGGAGATCTTGGATCGGGACATGGATCCACACATCTTGGATCAACAGAGAGATCGGTCCATGGATTGAGGGAGATATCAAGTCATGGATTGAGGGAGAGATCGAGCCATGGATCGAGGGAGAGGTCGAGGGAGAGGTCAAGGGAGAGATTGAGGGATAGATCAGGCCAGATATCTAATGATTCTATTCATACCAGACATCCCTCTCTTTGAGATCTATTTTATAGTATTACATGTTTAAGATTAGATTATTATGCTAGAGACATTCTTTTTTATGATTTATGTATTGAACATTTACATACACTTATGTTTTATGGTACATATACTTTTTATGATTTACATCACATTCATACATTTATGTTTTATGGTTTGAATAGGTTTGTTATATACGTGCATTATTATGGTTTGAACACTTGTTACATCTATAAATACATCATGAATTATTAATTTATGGTTTTATTTATTTAGCAAGTTCAATTACCTTTATTTAAATTTATTATGGTTTGTTCAAATTCACTTGTTTTACATCTAATTACATCATGAAGTCAAAATTTTGGACTATCTAATGGTTGAGCTATTTGTAAATTTAAAAATATGGACATTGACAAATAATTTAAATAAATAGAAATGAATTTGTCTTTGATAAATAGGTCAATAAATAGAAAATTTTGAATGCAAATATTCTTGAGATTAATGCTATATTTAAAAACTTGGAACATGAAAATGCAATTGGAAATATATGATAACTTGAATTCTTAGATCTAAATTATAATTTTAAAAGTTACTCTAGCTTCAATACATAAATTGTGCATATATCATGCTATACATGACTTTAAGAATTCCATATAATCTAATACACATGCTCATTTGAATGTGCATGCAAAGAATTCTTGAACTAGATGATGAGCTATAAGTGGAGCTGAATGTAAATGAAATCAAATTTCTATTCTTGAAAGTTTAAAAATTTCATGGAACATTTATATGCAATTGGAAATTGATATATTTACATCTCAAGTTATGCACATAATATAAGTATATATATCTTCCTTGATGACACTTCTATATAAATAAAAAATTGATCAATCCATATATAATTGCCAAAGATGGACCATTACATACATGGTCCCAAGTTATACATGGTAAAAAAAGTTTTTAAATTGGAAATAATGATGGTGTTTGGGGTGCTTCAGATAGCTACATTTTGTTTGGCATGTCCTTTTTAAGGTAAAGTTTCTAATTTTTTTTTCCAAAACTAAGTGACGGTAATGTAGAACCTTTTGTCCGAGCCTATAATCAACAAATATAATACCATTTTATCTATATTTATTTATTGATAATATGTGGCTTCAATAACGAATGATCCAATGGGATACTCTTTTCCATCACCATCTATCATCAATTTCACCAATTTTCTTTTTGGTTGCATACATCTTAGTAGATAGTAATCTACAAAGTCTACATTTTTAGGATCTACAACTACAGTGAAAATATCTCCTGTACACACACCAAATATACATAAAGTAAACATGCTTCAAACTTACTTAAACATAGAATGTATTTAAATCTTGATTTTAACTAAATTAATCAATTTCCATACATATAACAACTAAATCATATACACGTTCATAATCAACCAAATATAGTGGATTGCAGACATCGACAATGTAATCTTTCACAAAAGGATGAATTAATATTAATTGTTTCATTTTCCATTGTGAAACATACCCATCTCTAATATTCTCACATTGATCAGGGTATGTGTTGGATCATCATGGGAAAAACAGGCCCTTAAGTGGCAAAAAATTTAGAAAAATCAGAGTTAGGAAACATGACATAAAAAATTGAATAAGTTATCTATATTATTTCTAAAATATGTAAGAATAGAACTTGTAGCAAATTTAATGTAGTTTCTAAACTACTAGGTTTGTTTTTAAAAAAAAAATATTTGCTGAAAATTTGAAATTTCAATGGAGTAGTACTTAAATTTCAAGGAACAAATAAGAAGTAGGTGTATGTTTGACCACCCTAACCACAATAAAATGGTAATATTTTTTTATAATATTTTAGATTTAAGTAGAGGACTCATGTCCCGATGTGATGCATATTTTTTTATAATTTTCTTCCAAGTAAATAATTAATTATGAAATTTTTAATACAACTTTTAAAAAATATAAAATCATGTCTATCTGACCACCTTAACTTGATCAAAACTTCATGAAATTCAATTTTATTTTTTTTAATTCTATAGTATGTGAAGCATATAATGTGACACATTTTTTGGATTTAAAAAATGTGATACCATTTGAAAGCTATAGATGTTTTTCAATCAGCCTATCAATCAGGAATTTAGTCACAATTCAAATAGAAAATTTATAATAATTACTTATTAAATTCAAATTAAAACATAATTTATATTGGTGGAAAGCTAAGAATATCCTTTAAAAATGCTTTTCATTTAATCAGTTTTGGGTAAAAAGAAATCATTATCCACATACCCATCATATTCCCATTTTTTGTCCCATCATGATTCTGCACATACCCATCAATAAATTTGCATTGTCCTCAATGCAATCAACACAAAAAAATGTTTTTTCTCACATTAATTGTATAAGGCCTACTACTTCCCATTGTCATGATTTGATTCAAACTTCTAATACCATGAATTGCTTGACAATTAAAAGGATTTGATCGATCAATATATGTAAATTCAAACTTGAAAATTCAATTTGAAATCATGTACACTTGAACTTTGAAATTAAAATTTTTAAGTTTTTTTGACTAGATGTACCTATAACTTCCCAAAAATACCATGTGTTGTATGTTGAGTTGTGAGTGGAAAAATAACTTTTGACTTTTGCACCATTGAACAATTTGGTTTGCATTTTGTATGGCATTACCTGCAAGTACACAAGTTGGCATAATTTTTCACCTATTACTTTCAAGGAACTTAAAATAATTTAATTTATATATACATATATATAAAATGTTTTAAAAAATATCAAGTTAGATTCCATATATATATGGTGAAAGTTACATACTAGAAAGTTCATGTTGGTGAAGTGCATGTTTCACACATGCTCCTGCTCCATCATGCTTTCCTTTTAAACTTCCACTCTCATAAAAATTCCACAAAATTTTGGTGTTGCATCTAGCATGTTGACTGCTTAACCAAACAAAAGCTTTTGTAGACTTAAATTGTCCTATGAAGTTACAAATAATTTAAAACACTCAAACCAAATTAGCTTCAAAAAGGTAATTATATATATATATATAAGCAATTAAACAATTTAAGTCTCAAAGTTAAAAGTAAATATAAATTTTTAAAAAAATTGAAAAAACAATGTACTTACCAACACATCCATTAGACCATAACCAGTGTTGTTCTTGATTTATGCCACATCATCTCAGGTCTTCAAAAAAAAATTTGAAACAATGAGCTACATAGCTTCTATCATGATTTGTATCATCACTGATATAAAAGTGAACCTCTTTGATGATAATTCGATCATCTTTGCTACTTTGTATTCCATCAACCACTAACTAGACATGCCTGTAGCAAACTTGCACAAAGATTGCAACTTGCTCTGAATGATAATATTGACTTTGGATCTCAGTTTGAGGAGTAAATGTCTTGTTCTCAGAGAAATCTACAATAGAGAGAATACAACCTTGGTGGAAAGCAATTCTTTGAATCACTAAATTTCTTAGCTTGCCATCTTGCACCATGACAATGCTGGATATGTGGATATATGATATTGGGAAATTTACTCATCAATTCATTGTAAATCAATCCACTCTCTTTGAGAACATTTTTTTTAGCCTCAACTCCTGACTTCATTAAGGATGTCTCATATTCAAATCTCTTCCAAGTAACTTGCAGTTCATTATTGTCAACATGTAAAAGATTCTTCAAATCTCCACAACCATTGCATACATTTTTTATATGTACTGAACATTGAATTCATTTGAATCTTGTGATTTTTTGCATAGAAGATACTTCACAAATTGTGTTGTGCTTCCAGGGATGGCTAAATTTCAATCAATTTATGCCATAGCTTTTCTATATGATTGTAGGTGTAGATCAAATTCAACATGATTTCGACAAAAAGTTTCATGTACTTTATTTATACATACAAATGATGGTTGTAGTGTTTCAAACATCCTTTGACAAATCTTCACATTTGAAAATTCTTGTTTAAATTCTTCAAAAAGTTCACTTTGTGTTGTATCTATAAAAAGTTTTGGATGAGAAATTTTTGTACCATCATCACCTATTATTTTTTTAGTATCACTTCTATTGGAAGAAACACAAGAGTGGGTGGTCGAATATTCAACCACCTATTTCTTTACATCTTTTGAAATTCTATTTTTTTTGGGAACCCTACAAATATTTACCCAATTTTTCTCAAATTTTCTATTTGTTTCATTTCCCTTTTCAATATACCTTTGAAAAGTTCTAGAAACATTTAGTAATTCAGAAATTGCTTGAACTTGTCTTCTATGTGATAATTTCTCACTAGAAATTATAGTCATCAATGCTCTACGTGCAACACTTAGATCACTAGATAGACTCTTCTTTTCAATACATTCCAATGCTTCTTGAAAGTTTTCAACAATTGTTTTTTTAAAATATGATGACCTTTTCCTATTATCAACCCCTAACAACTCCAAAATATGGGTCATTTATTTTCATCTAAATAACTTTGCAACTAACTATGGTCTTCCAATTAGAGATTTTCCTTCAAAAAATTCATCCCATATTTTTTAGACTGTAATTTTAATGCTTTTTCAGATAACATATCTTTAGATGAAATATTATTGAAAAGAGAATCCCCATCCATATCCATCAGATTTTCCATACCATAGTCCAAAAAAATTATATTACTAGGTTGAGTTTGTTCTTGTACCTGTATGTCACCTTGATCATCAATATTTTCCATGGGTTCTTGTTCAGTAGATGTTCCTTCATCTACTTTTCTCTTTCTTTTTCTTACTCGTGTTCGATCATACTTCCTTGATCTAATCCTTTGATTTTCCATCACAAATTGCACTCAAATTTGAATTCACTTGCTTTCAATGAAACATGCACAATTAATATAGCATAAATATTTTTAAAAACATGTAACTATGGACATGCAAAATTAGCATCATGCACTTAATTAATTCATATTCATTCAATCATTAAATAAGTTCACATTCATCCTCTCGTAAAGTTAATCAAGTTCATTAAATCCATTCATTAGGAAAATCAAGCTCATTTAATTCAATCTCTAAGGATTATCCACTTAAATTGAATAAATTAACTTTATTTAATTTAAGCCTATCATTCCCTCTTTGATTAAATAAATCAAGACTTTATTTAATTAAATCTCAAAAGTCATATTTCTCCCTCTTGATTTAAATAAATCAAAATATTCAAGTCAAATGGGTCAAAATCAACTAATCATCATCTAAGGTAATCTAATCTTGATTAACCTAACTTAACCACCCATCACATCCTCTAGCTTTTCCCACTTGCACCAATAAATCATTTTAATTCATTTATAAATTCATTGTTTTCTTTCAACTTGGCATAAAAATGGAATATTCCCTCAAGTTTGAATATGAAGAAAAGTTGACTTGTCCCTTCCAACATTGCAATAACTTCTCTCTTTCATGTCTCCCTCTCAACATTTAATTCACAAATTCAAATTTGAATCTCCCCCTCTTTGGCACATTGACCAAAATGTGCTCATTCCTCATCCTATCACAAGTTGACAAGTGGCTTCATCTCATTGGTCAAATCATTATCCCACATTGCTCTATTTTGAGCTCTCTTCCAATTTGAAAATCTATAAATGAAAGCTTCATTCTTCATCAATCTATCCACAACTCATGCAAAGATAATGTCTTCACATTGAGAGCTAATTTTTTCCATCATCATTTGCAACATCAAGCTTGTCAAGGGTTGGGAATGGGCTACTTTTCACATCAAAGTAGCACCAATCCAATATGGGATAGATATACTTCATGTTTTTCTATAGATGCTTTAGTTATCTTGTTATTTATTGCATTTTAAAAAGTATGTTAGATTATCTCATATGGATGTTGAAGGTTTGTTTTGTTTAAAAACACTAACCATGCTTCTATATGTTAGTTTTTAACCATTTGTAGATTTTTATGTCCACAGTAACTAAATGCATGTTCTAGATCATGACATCACTTACTAAAGCACCACTAAATGTGTATTGAAATATATGTCCAGATCTTTTAATAAAATAAGTACACTATAAAAAATAGAAAGAGAAGTTCATCATGAGCTCAATATATAGCTAAATGTGTAGATCACCACTTATATTTGATGTGAAAGAGAGAAAACGTGATATATATATCCCATGAAAAGGTATTAGCAATGAAATCTGATAATAAATTACAAAGGGGTTCAAGGCATGATTCCTTTTCAATGCAACTTGGATGTGACAAATAAAATCACACTATGTTAAAATGATGAAGGATTAATGACCTAAAAAGTTTAGGGATTTATAACCATATATGCATAAGATGTAAAGGGATAGAGACACGATTCCCATAATATGAAGATGAAACATGATGACTCAAGGTTTAAGATGTAATGGAATGCACATGATGCCCTCTAGTCTATGTGGTAACTATCTATCTACAAGTGTGGTCCATGAACATATATATAGCATCAAAGAAAACAATCAATAGTCAAAGAATAATTTGTGGAAAAGTTGTACACGCTCATTTAAAGTATCACAATACATGCAAACATGAAAAACATAAAATATTTAATTTAATAATATATACATGTATAAAAGATAATTCCAAGTTGGAAATAAAAGTAAAGGAAAAGGTAAATTTAATAAAATATTGATATTTAAGGAGGACATGTAAGAAAAAGAATGGAAAAACATAGAATTGGTGATCAATAATAATGAAATATAAGAATTTAAATAGTGAAAACAACAAATGAAAATTCATGTTCAAACAATTTTTAAATCAAGAAAATATTTGTTTAATAAATAATATAAATAAAATAAAATAATTTATTTTCTATATACTTCTTTATAAATATATAATTTTACATAAGAGGAACTTAAAATTATATATAATTCCCAAATTAATAAACAAAAGTTAAACTTCTTGATAATGATATTTTTTATTTTTATTTTATAAATTTTACTAAACATAAGTATGTTAATTTTATGTATATATAAAAGTAATTATCAAATTACCTACTATGTACACTCTTGTGAATGATAACAAATAAACGATAATATTAGGTACAATATTATGGAGATGTAACTTTTACTTTAATTTTTTTACAAATATTTCTTTGATGTTAATATTTTAATAAATAAAAAAATAGTTAAAACAAACTTCAAATGCATTCATGAAATTAAAGAAATAATCAATTAAGTAAGTTGAATATTGTAAGAATTGGATATGAAGGTAGACACCCAAGATCTAGAGGCTTAATAGAAAGCATAGGCATAAGAGAGATAGAAACAATATGACAAGAATAAACTATATTCTGCCAATAACACAAATATGATGAACAAAAGTACATAGGAGACCCATTGGTTATATAGCCAAGGTGAGAACATAGAAGGGCATAATATTATGACAATTGTCGTAATCTTATGACATGAGACAACTATGAAAAGCTATCATTCCACCTAAAGTGGAAAATTGATAATGTGATAATCACCACAAAAGGTGGAGAGATAATCACATGATGTGTCCACAAAAGGTGGAAGTGATAAAGTAATGACATGTCAAGTTCACCAAAAGTGGAAATTCTCCAATAACCTCCTATGTGTTCCCTAAGTAAACTTAACTAAGGTGTAATTATGACCTAGGACAAGGTACAACACTTTTAATTACACCAACACCCCCCCTTAAGTGAAACTTAGGGAAAATGTAGACAAATGCAAACAATGCAAGATGGGTCCCGGCTACTAGGCCATGTTAGGTACCCATGTACAAACAATGCAATCTCTCACAAGCGAGGAAAGGGAGAAAACCTCTTGGGAAAAAATCCCCCTCAAAAAAGAGATGAAATATAATAATGATATCCATCACAAATCCAATCAACTTATATTCATAAGAGAGATTTATATGACCCCCTCATAACAGATAACTTGATACAAGAAGAAGCACTAGAAGTACACTGTGGAGTAACACTAGAATTCTTAATGCAGCAAGCAAGGAAAGATACTTTTGTTTGCTACTGAAACCATACTAGAGTCACTGATTGACTCAAGTTTGAATCATGATAAAAAAAAAACAAACCTGATGCCAAGAAACACTAGAAAAATCACAAGCTAGCACAACTCTAGAATCTACAATGCAACAGTTGATTGAGAGATGCTCTAGAACTTAACTAAAGTGCAGAGAAAATCTAAAGAGCGCAGGAGTGCAACTAGACCTTAAAACTTCAACAAGCAATAAAAGATACCAAACAACAAAATTATGAGCAAACATCAGTACCACTGGAATGTTGAGATCACCACCTTTCCGATGATATTTTGATTGAATTTTTTTTCCATCTAGAGAAAAAAATTTGTAGAAACAAAAAAAAATCTAAAAGAGGACCTTTTAACAATAACTGAGTGCAAAATTAATACTAATTAGGGTAAAAAACGTGCACTCTTAGTTTGGCCATATGACCTCCTTATTAAAAAAAAAGCACTGCCTCCATTGGTGCTTAGTGGGTATAGATATAGTGGAGTGGGTGTAGGCCCTGATGGCCATGCCACTCACGGGCCACCCCACCCCTATAAACCGTCAGTCTTACAATATAGTCATCTTAACAATTAATAGAAAGGATTTTAATATAATTGTCAGCCCTATAAAAAATAAAGAAATTTTATGTAAAAGAAACTTTTAATATTATAAAATAGCTAATATAAATAACTTCAAACCCTTTGACGTTGTGCAGTACATAGGGATTTATGGATGCCGAATAGCTTTGTGAAGTCATGGATAGCCAAAGTCGACAATGATTTAAATGCTTAATACACTACGATTGGATCCACCAATGATAGCACCGACCAGGTGATGACTGGCCTATGGAAATGAATGAAGGTAGAAGATAGTTGACTGATCGGTAGATAATTGAAAGAGATTGGTGGAAAGAATGGAGATAGGTACCATCAATCAGAAGAAATAAATGAGCCTACAAACCAATCATACCATCCACTAGTGAGGATTTGATTCAGACCTGTGAATTAAGAGGATTTCATTCCCTCTAGTGACTGACTGATGTTGACGCCTTTGTACCTACGGATAGACAAGGGAAGGGATCCACGAAGATGTCGAATGAGATCAATGGGAGATGACAACTGTGGAACCTCTGTAGAATAAATAATTGGATGTAGGAGTAGACAGACTGCTGGTATCTCACTTGACAATGATTTGAAATGTAACCTCCAATAGCAGATGTGAATGGAGGTCGGAGCTAAGAGTACGGTAACGACTGATGATGCTGGTGGAATGAATGAATCAATGAAAGAATCAGACGATTGACTGACGAACGATGCAGGAAATGAGGGAAAGAATATTCTCTGCAAATATACTCGAAATATTCCACCAAAAATTTACCCCAAATTTTCCACTAAAATAGTAGAAAATATTGAATTGAAATATTATTTTGCAAAAAAATAAAATATTATACCTATCTTCAAATGCACCAAGATCTCTCCAAAATGGGAATCCAAAGGAACTCCATTGGCTTTGATACCATGTAATAATTGGATATGAAGGTAGCCACCCAAGATCTAGAGGCCTAATAGAAAGCACAAACATAAGAGAGATAAAAACAATATGGCAAGAATAAACCGTATTCTGCCAATAATGCAAATATGATGAGAAAAAGTACATAGGATACCCCTTGGTTATATATCCAAGGTGAGAACATAGAAGGGCATAAGATTATGAAAAGTGTCATAATCTTATGACATGAGACAACTATGAAAAGCTATCACTCCACCTAAAGTGGAAAAGTGATAATGTGATAATCACCACAAAAGGTGGATCAGCCACAAAAGGTGGAGAGATAATCACATGATGTGTCCACAAAAGGTGGAAGTGATAAATTAATGACATGTCAAGTCCACCAAAAGTGGAAATTCTCCAACTACCTCCTATGTGGTCCATAAGTAAACTTAACTAAGGTGTAATTATGACCTAGGACAAGGTACAACACTTTTAATTACACCAACAAGATCAATACATACCTTCAAAAATAGCTCTCCTATTGTCCAAATGTATTTTCTTTTTTCGAAATAAGTCTTTTAAATTTTCAAAATTGTAAACCTTCTAAAATGTCAAAATAATCCTTCTTTGATCGAAAATAGCTTTCTATGTCGAAATAATCAAAATATCTATTTTTTGAATTTTCTTAAGTAGAAAAATTAAAAAGAAAATATTTTTTTCATATCAACCAAATTCAACCAAGTTCTTGTCGACTGGTAATGTTTTGGTCAATTCATTTTTTACCATGTTTTTATTGGCTGAGAGGGTTTTGGCCAAAACATGCTCGATCGAAACCCTCTCAATTGAGAATGTCTAGTTCACATCCTACATGGCAACCAACTCATCATTTTAAAAAAATTTCTAAAACATTCAACTTTGGAAAAGTATTATTCTAGTAAGAATAATGTTTCTGCAAAAAATAAAAATACCCTTTTGTAGAACTCAGAGTGGAGAATCCAAATATAATTTTTTTTTCATATTTTGATTAGTTTTAATATATTTTATTTTTTAAAATAATGAAAGTAGGTTTTAAAAAAAAAAATTGGCTAATTAGAAATTAAAATAAATATAGTAAAACTTATTAAAAAATTTAAATCTTATATGGGGCACAATAAGAGAGAGTCTTCTTCAAAAGGGTATATTTTGTTTTATGAAAATGATTAAAAAATTGAAAATAGTTGACATTTTGTGAAAACTATCAAATTTTAACATGTTTGACTTTAAAACATTATTACAAGAAAAATATACATCAAAATTTGAATTTCTTTTTCCATGCACAAGATATTGCAGTTACCTATTTGGAGAAAAAAAATACGGAGACATGTAGTTTTTTTAAATTTTTTTCTTGACAGCCTATGAGGTCACTCTTTTTTGAAATTTTCAGCATTCCAAAATTTATCCTTAAATTGATAAAAACATAATGAATTTTTAATAAAAAAAAAAATTAAAAAATTACAGGAATAAACTTCATCAAAAGTTCTACATTTCATTAGTTTACACCATTTTGAAATTCAAAACATAAAGACAACTTTGATGTGGTCAAAGTTCATATTTTTTTTGCTATTGGCCAATTCCTTTATAAAGTGTGACACAGGTTTGTGCTATTACCCTAGTGAAATCAAGCCTAGAAAAGTGTGAAATATTGTTACAAGAATTTTCAACACTTCAAAATAGGACTTTATAAGTGATAAAAAGGTGATTTTTAGATGAATTATAATAAGAAGAGTCTAGAAAAGTGTAGAAATATTTTACAACACTTCACAACACCATCACAAGACATTGTTAAATGCATTTGAAAGGGTCCAAGATGTAGTGTGGATGTGAAAAACACCTCCCAACACCAAATCAAGGCCTTATTAAGTCCAATTTATCATCAATTATTCCCAAATCAAGCAAGTTGCCTTTTTTCTATGGTACAATTGATATTGGCAAAGTTTTGAGCTCGTCAAAGAATAATGTTGCACAATTCCATTATTGTCGCCATATCACCAAGAAAAAGTAAAAGAGGTAAGAAAAGAAAATCACACTCATGAAATGAAACAAGAATCATTCTCTTTGCATATCAAAATCCATCGAAGGCATGTCAAAAAGTGGATTTAAATGAAGAGAAAATAACGCCACACATAGCCATAGAAAAGGAAGATGGACAGTTGGAGGGGTTGCACCATCTCAACTAGGAAGAATAATTTAAAAATCAGATGAAAAGAAAGGATGATAAAATCTTGGGAAGGTCAATTATCTTTTAATTTGAATGTTC
This sequence comes from Sequoia sempervirens, assembly GCA_007258455.2. Lineage (NCBI taxonomy): Eukaryota > Viridiplantae > Streptophyta > Pinopsida > Cupressales > Cupressaceae > Sequoia > Sequoia sempervirens. The sequence continues at coordinate 343,360,079 of VDFB02353493.1, read as the reverse complement.
AATGTATATTTATCTTTTCAACTTCAAGAAATTGAATAAAAATAATAATTATGCGGTAGTATTTACTTGAAAGGTATCAGGAAAGAATAGAAGGTGAATCAAAATAGAAAATAAAATCTCATGTCAATTGATGAAAAAGTAGAAACTCATTGGGGAAAGAGAGGTTGCACCAAAATGAGGAAGGAAAAGGAAACATAAAGAGTTTGATATTGATAGATTTGACAATTGAACAAGTTGCACAATAGTGAATTGGCTACGACATATAGAAGGTCGATAGGTAGGGGAGAGCATCAGTGTACCATAGAAAAATGACTCTTGGACATTTTTATGGTCTTTTAGGTCTTACTCTCATGATGCTTTGTCCATTTTGGTTTGATTTAATGTTGTAACGTAACTTAAAAATTTACATTAGGTCCTTAAAATTAAAATTATGGTGTCTTGTGAAGGTTTTGTGAAGTCTTGTAAAACATTTCTACACTTTTCTAGACTCTATTCATTATAATTCACCTAAAAATCACCTTTTCATCACTTATCAAGTCATATTTTAAAGTGTTGTAAAGTCTTGTAACAAGATTCCATTCTTTTCTAGGCTTGATATCACTATTTACACCTTTCTTATGCTTTATTTGACCACTTTATAAACTCATAGGGCTTAATTAAGTGTGTTTTTGAATGTAAAATAGACAAACAACATTAAATGTAAATTAATTCCTGACACCCACTTTTAAGTCCAGCATGGGACCCATTTTCCATGGGTAGTGAATCAGTCCCTCTTGGCTCAAAATTCAAAATATTTCAAATTTTCTTTCATGGTTTTATTCAAAATTACCTTATATTGGCCTGTGATGAGGTATCATCAGGTTACTAGGGCACACGTGTTTATAAATAAGTGTTTTTCTCCTCATTTTACATCTCCTAATTCATTCAAGAAATCTCTTCATTCACTAAGCATTCAATTAGCATTTGATCAATTTGCATCATTCAATCAAGTATCTTGGGGCAACCATTGATATAACTTCAGATTTATTCAACAAGGTTGTGGTGAGTTTAGGGAATTTTCATGTTGTTTATTCATCTTTCCTTGTTCATTTCATTCCATTTCATCATTAAGGGTTTGATTACCAAAGTGGGATTTGACCAAAGCAAATCGCTATAACCTAACCCTTAACCATTTTTCCTCTTTTGCATGTGTGTTTGCAGAATTTTGTATGCATATTTTTCAAGCAATTAGGTGTTAAAAAGTCAAAAAGAATTCAACAAAATGTTTCAAGTCAACTACATCCTATTTCAATCTTGGAGACAACCTACAATCCATTTTTTTGCAAATTTGACTCTGTCAACCTAACAAAAAGACAAGTACAGCTCTGGAGCTACAAAATTTTTCCTTGATTTCAATTTTTTTTTAGAGAGGAGTAATTCTCCATCAGTGGAAAATGAGTTCCACCTTAAGGCTGGAAAACTAGATTTTGTCAGATTCCAGATCCCAATAGTCAAAAACTAGTTTTTTAAAAGTTTCTTCCAAAAGTAGGACTGATTCGCCATCAGTGGTGAATGAGTCCCACTAGTGATTTTCACTACTTTTTGTCAGCATTTAGATCACTCTTGATTCAATATTCATTCCCACGTGCACTTTTTTCAGCCTACTTTCAATTATGTTTTACATTCATTCATGTTTTACTTCATGGTTGCATATAACATTGTGTTTTCAAACATTGCATATATCTTAAGTTTTGCATTCATAATCAATCAATTACTTTACCTAGTTGTATTTAGATGATCTCATTTAGTCATAATCACATCATACATACATTATATTGAGTGAACCACATTGATTTTTAGTGAGGTTTATCTCTCTCCTTTTAGGTGAAACATCCTGAGAGTGCAAGAGTAGCCTATAAACCTCATTCCCAAAAATCTATGCTTCATTTTTGTGAACATGCATATTGAGCACTTTATCTTTTTGATTTCAATTGCATCTTGTATCCTATACTTCATTTGCATTAGCATTCAATTAGGTTTTGTTTTATTTTTTCCTCTTAGGGTTTCTCAAATTCCATTAGTGAAAGACTCGTTTAGACTTCATTTATGCATATCATATCACTGAAAAACTAAAAAAATTTATTTGCATCCTTAGTTTGCATCCGGAAAGCATTAAAATCACTTTTAATTTTTTGAAAAACACAAAAAAATCTCATAGCTAGACTCATTCGCCACCCTGGGTGAATCAGTCCACCTGGACATTTCAAACAACATTTTTAGGCATTTTTGTGGGCATTTACTGCATTTTTGTTTT
>VDFB02353493.1:343246407-343357686 GCA_007258455.2 Sequoia sempervirens | reverse complement strand
AAAGGCATGTGTCATTTTCTCATAGAACATAACTTAAAGAAACTACTCATCTTCCTTATTCTAAATCCCTTGGGTAAATTGCAATGATAAAGTCATGCTCAATTAGGTTATACTCAAGGAAAAGGTTTGAAGGCCTCTACAAGAGAGCTGAGCCCATCGACGACATACGTTTATAAGTCATCCTACTCAGAATAATGAACCATAACTCCACATGTTGAATAAGTATGAGTTAGAAGTTGTAGAAGTGTTAATAGATATAGTAGACATGTCATCATTAGTTAGTTTGTTGTAAAAGAAATTTCAATTAGCTATTAGAGTTAGTTAGTAGGTTTGTAAGAAGTAGTTGAGCTTCTCTTCAATTATAAATATGTAATCTAGATATTGATAATAAATAGTTGAGTTTGTGGAGCTATGTTTTGGTTGCAATTTTATATCATAATCATTGTCTTCTTATCTTTATTATTCTCAAATATTTTATGAGTTTGAGTAGTCATAAACATTATATATGTTATATTGTGGATGATATTCTCAATGGAGGTGACATTTGTTCTTGATATTCTTACAATTAAGATCCATTTACCTTGCAATCTTACATCCTATTAATGTGTCTCCAACATTCTTAGAATGTTTCCTTCAATGCATAGGGTGTAAATGGAAATTGATTTTATAATTTAGATTTTCCAAAAATCTTAAGATTTGTTGTGTTTGAATTCATGAAGAAGGCAGAGTTAGTTGTGTTCGTTACAAACCTATTTTTAGCAAATCTTTGAATAGGGGAGTGAGAATTGAGTAGTGAAGCATCTTGAATGTTCTTGGTGGGTCCCATATGAGTTGGGTGATGATTTTAGATGCCAACTTTGGGATATGGACCATTATTGAGGAGTTACAAGTAAAAAATGTAGCCTATTATTATTATCAAGGATATGGATGGTAGTGGAAGCAAGGCTTTCATTATCCAAACCATGCAATTATATTTTTTCCCTACTCTTATCAAGATCAAGGATGAAAAGGGAGTATGAATTTGATAGAATGGTAGAAAGGAGATAATATGAGGGATATAGAACAAAGGATAATCAAGGATATGGATAATATATGTATGTATGCATGAATATTACACCCCTATGCTCCTCACCAAGATCAATTATGGGGGGGGAATATTTTTAGATAGGATTAGGGATATGAGATGAATTATTTGGATAGGATAACGTAGGCAAGATATGTTTTTCTTATGAATATCCTTAGCCTTAACAAGACCGAACATGGGAAAGGAATGATGAAATTAGATAGGAAAATAGATGGGGGATGAGGGATAGTGAAATATTTGGATAGGATTGAAGGGCACACAATCTACTAAGAGGGGGTGAATCAGTAGATCTAATCAATTCAAAATTATCAACTTCAACAAATAATATTATATCATGCGATTTTGAATATTTGCTACAATAATCAAAATATATGACCTTAGCAAATCCCACATAAGTAGTTAAAACATAAAAGCATAAAGCAGACACATGAACACCAAATATAAATGGAAACCCAACATGGGTAAAACCATGGTGCGAATATATGCTTGGGTCTACTATCCAAATCTAGCCTCACAAAGAAAAAATATACAAGTGAATTTTACACACTAAAGTAGGCACCAACCTATCGGAGAAACCAATCTCCTGATGTGCTTGTAGGAACCAACCTACTAGAGACACCAATCTCCAATTGAATCAGTACAAGTAGAACACCATTCCTACTAGAATACAAAGATAATGCTTGCAGATCTACTACATAGTAGAATACTCCTCATACATTTCTTAGAGTTTCCTCAGAAACCCTTCCACTCTTCATATGATCTTCTGATGATACCATGCAAACTAGAATACGACCTCTTTAATTTACACATTTGACCAACTTTTCTTCACAGTGATGTAATTCTACTTGACATACATTAAATACAATGCATTTGACCATTTGAAATACATACATGACATTAAAATTACACTCTTCCATGTTATCCAAAGATTCACAAATAGCTAGGACAACATGCAGTGGACCTAAATATAAATTACAATAAATGTGTAGCATGTTGGCCCATAAACAATTTTTCTTGCCACCAAAAATACATGAAGTCATGCACCACCATAGGGACCTTAAGCAACTCCTATCTTACCACCACACGTAAAATTTGAATTTCACATGCTACTAGTCATTACCATACACACCTTGAACTTAAATTGGTTGATAGAAAAATATAGAGAACCTTATATCACTTCAAGCTTTCTATATGTTGAACATATCTTTTGAAAATTCTAGAATATGATAGAAAAAGTGTAGTCATACTCTCCTATCAAACGAAAGAGGCTACAATGTCTCCATAATGGATACTTAAGAAACACTAAACCTAATAAATATTAGACTAAAAAATTTTGGTATAGTCATTTGGACCACAATTGACATAGTGAATAGATACATACATGATGCAACAAGCATACAACAATTACACCAACCTTTGAAAGGACTTCATGCCTCAATAAAACTAATAGTGATATTATAGATGAGACAAATTCTTCATGAAAGGAAAATTACCAACACAAATAGGTATGCAAGCACACTAAACCTCTAGCATACAACATGCATATACGACAACCTGGAATATAATGATAATTTTAGTACTCTTACAATATTTTTTATCTTTGACATCAACCTTCTTATTGCATTACCGATACCCTTTGACATTAATGACAACCTATGTTTAACAATATCCCTCTTTGTCATTGATGGCAAACAACAAAATACTGGACCACCAAACCAATTAGCTACACACAAAGATATGTCTCCCATTTTGAATAATTTCTCCTTTGTAGCATTTTGAGTTCACTCTCTCCATAAACACTTTAAGAGTTCACTCTCTCCCCCTTTTACATCACTAGAAAATGATCAACACTCCTTTATTCCCTTTTCTTCATTTTTGATACTTTGCACAATCCAAAAAATTATTTCTCGAATAGAATCCCCCTTAGTCCATGCTTCTATGCCTTTGAAAATATACTGCAAGACCACCCGACCTTCTTGCGGAAAGAAGACCAATCTCCCCCTCAACCTATGCCTCCTCTTGATTCAAGAGGAGGGAGAAATAACTCCCAGCTTCTACTGAAGAACCTCAAATGTCTCCTTAGGAAGTGGCTTTGTGAATATCTCTACAACTTTCTCCTTTATCTCAACACACTCCAACTTTACCTTCATCTTTACAACCTTCTCCCTTAGAAAATGATAATTGATTGCAATGTGTTTTTTCCTTGAATGCAACACTAGGTTCTTTGAGATATTTATAGCATTGGTGTTATCACAAAGAATACATATAGGTTCATCAAACTCAATCTTCATCTCCTTCAAATTATACTTCATCCACAATACCTGAGTGCAAGATGATGATGCAACAATTTATTCTACTTCTAATGTAGATAAATAAATTTCTCATCTTGTTTCTTTCTTAACCAAGACACCAAACTATTACCAAGAAAGAATGCTCAACCACTTGTACTCTTCTAGTCATCTATGCATCCTACCGAATCTTCATCTATATATGTAGTTAGAGTGAAATTTCCACTCTTAGGATACCGCAATCCAAAACCCACTATAGCCTTCAAATAACTAAACATTCTCTTTACTATTTTAACATGAGTTTCTTTAGGTATTGTTTGAAATCTAGCAACCATTCCAACTACCCGCACTATATTAAATCTAGATGTTGTCACATACAACAATTTACCAATCATGGATATATACAAGGTCTGGTCTACTAGAGTAGATTCATCATCTTTACTCAGCTTACATATTCTAACCATAGGTGTTCCCATTGATTTGCAATATTCCATCTTGAACTTACTTAGCATCTCCTTTATATACTTGTGTTGAGAAATAAATATTCCTTTCTCTAATTGTGTAATATATAGCCCAAGAAAGAAAGATAATAGACCTAGCATAGAAATTTAAAATTCATTATGCATTGCCTTCTAAAACTCCTTACACATTTCTTCACTGCTGCCTCCAAAAATGATGTCATCTACATGGAAAAAAATGATCAAAAATTGATCTCCTTCTATTTTTGTGTGTAAATTACTATTTGTACTTCCTCTTTGGAACCCTTGCTACTGAAATTAGCCATCCAATATTGAATACCAAGCTCTAGGAGCTTGTTTGATTCTATACAAAGACTTCTTCAATCTATAAATATAATATGGATTATCAGAACATGTTGAAACTATTATGGTTGTTCAATGTAGACTTCTTCTTCTAGTTGTCCATTCAAGAATACTAACTTCACATCCATCTAGTATACAAATTAAAGTTCTTGAATGTTGATAGAGCTAGAAACATCTTGATTGCTTTCAGTCTCGCCACCAAAGCAAATGTCTCTTCAAAATCTATGCCTTCAACGTAAGCATGCCCTTTACACACAAGTCTTTCCTTGTTCTTAACCACTTCACCTTCTTCATTTAGCTTTTTTTAAAAACCCACTTGGTTCCAATCATATTCTTTTCTTTAGGTCTTGGGAAATTTTCCCATGTTTCATTCTTCATGATCTAGTTAAGTTCTCCCTCCATAGCTTCCATACAACCTTTCTCTTTTCTTACTTCTTTATATCACTTAGGCTCTATCTTTGATAGTAATGAGAAGTGTACTTGTACATTTTATTTCTCAAGTCTCTTCTGGGTCTGAACCCCATTATCTTTATCTCCTATTATCTTTGTCTCCTATAATCTGGTCTTTAGAGTGGTGCTTCTAAACATACTTTGTTGGAGTTTTTGTAACAAATTCTTCTAAATCTTGAATGTTGTTATGAATTGGTTCTTCATCATCTTCCACTTCTAGAATACCAGTAGACTAAATTGTTTCATCAACTCTCACATTTTCACTTTCTACAATCCTCTTCAATATTTTATTATAGCATCTATATGCTTTACTTCTTAAAGAATAACCAAGAAAAATACCTCCATAATATTTGGAATCAAACTTACCCAAGTTTTCTTCATCTCTTTTGATGTAGCACTTGCTTCCAAATATTCTAAGGTGCTTAACTAGTGACAGTATTCCTCTCAATAGATCATCTAAAGTCTATTCATAATGTATACAATAGTTTTAGTAGCTTCTCTCCAAAAAATATTTGATAGATTTGCTTGACATAACATTGTTCTTGTCATCTCTTGTATAGTCTGGTTCTTCCTTTTAGTAACTCCATTTTTCCTCAAAGTTCTAAGAGAAAAGAATTATATTTGTATCTCATTCTCTTCATAGAATTTATTATATTTATCAAAAGTGAATTATCCACCTCTGTTTGATCTCAAAACCTTGATTGTTCTTCCAGTTTTATTTTCCACTAATGCCTTGAATTCCTTAAACTTCTCAAAAGCTTCTAAATTATATATCAAAAAATTAATCCTAGTCATCCTATTGTAATCATCAATGAGCATCATGCAATACATGTATGAACTAAATCTAATGGTTTTGATGTGGAATACTCCTTAGCAGGATATTTACATAGGTCTGCACAAATCTCTTATGAACCAAATCTAATGGTTTTGATGTGGAATATTCTTTAGTGAAAGATATTTACTTCTTGTTTGCTTCCCTTCATGACATGAATTGCAACTAGTTGATTGAGGGTTCTTAATCTTTGGAATATCCTGGACCATTCTTCTTGACATAATATTAACAATATCATCAAAATTCATATGTTCTAACCTTCTATGACAAAGCCATCTTTCTTCTTTCTACAGGGTGATACAAATTTGACCATTCAACTCACTGAATTGATGTTGTGTGCCCCTCTTTTTTGATGTTCAGCATGGTCGATGTTGCTCTAGGGTTTCATCATAAATCGACCATGCCTCTATTTTTGGTTTTTTGCTGCCCTTCGGGGCCTCGCGGGTTCCCTTTGTCATTTTGGCCCTAGGCAGCCCTGGCCCCCTCCGGACCCAGGCCTCCGGAGTTCTCTGTTTAGGCTTCCCCTCCGTCTTTGCTGCCCTTTTTTGCGGCGTTCCCCAGGCGCCTTTCCGCCCCTCGGGGCCTGCCCTGCTACCCTCCGCTTAAAGTTCGTCGGAGATTTTTGGGGCGGCGCCTGCTCCTTCGGGCCCGGGTCCCCGGAAGTCCACCTCCGGACTTCCGTCCTGGGATTGCCATCTGTGACGGTAAGCCTCTGGCAGCCTCCTGCTCCACGGGCCCCGCCTTGGCTTTCTCCACTGCTAGTTTGTTTTGACTGACTACCACAGGCCCTGTTGGGCCCGGCCGTCCAGAGTTCTATCCTCAGAACTCCGTGACGGTTCTGCCATTGTCCACGGTGGAACCCTGCCGACTTCCTGCCATCCGGGTCTCGACCTGACCCTCGCCGCTGTCGCTTAACAACATGCAAATCTTTCGGCAGCGAACCCCTGCTGGCTCCCCGCCTTCCGGGCCCCAGACTATTCCTCGCTGAGGCTGTTTGAAGTTCGCAAAATCATGAGGTGGCCGTTGCCTCACGGCTTCCCGCCATCCAGACCCCGAAGTCTCTGCCGCTGCCGCCGACCTAATTTGAAATCCCACCAAATTTTGGCACGGCCGTATCGAGTATTTAATGCAAACATTAATGGCAGTTGGGGTATAAATTGCCCAACCCACCAATGTCATTTTCATTATCAGAATTGGAGTGAATTGCACAAGCGATTAACTGGAGCCCACCGCCTTCAACTGCATCGCGATCATCGACATCAACATCACTCTGTCGACCCCCGGTGAATCCCCGACCCCCGCTTAGCATATCCGAGGTAGGCCATCCCGTTTGCCCTCCCATCCTTTTTCATCATTTTGAGTGATTTAGGTAATTGAACAATTAATTAAAGTGGCATCAAATTGAAGAACATCAAATTGCGCCCATAGCCCATGTCTTGGAATTTACCAAACATATTGGAGTTTCCCCTACCGCCGATTCGGAACCTTTCGATCGCATGGCTGTTCTTCGTGCAGGGCAATCCGCCACCCTGGGTTCGAACCTCGTCTTTGCCGTCAAACTCAAACTCCAAACTCTCGCCGATGGAAATCCTCATCACTGGGCCCGGTCCATCAGATTTTCCCCCTTGGGTTTCAGTGTGCCTTTCGTCGCGCTTGAACTACCAATCCACCCTGCCTCCCCGGCTGTCGGGTCCTGATTCCGGCTCCGTCGTGGGAAGCTGAAACTACACCTACGCCCTTTGGCCGTCCTGGGCCCAGTCCCCCTAAGTTCCGCTGGATGCTCGCCTTCTCCAAGCAGCGCGCGTCGCCAGTGTCCCACTCTCCGGGCTTCGCCGATGCTTCGGCCCTTTGAAACCCTTGGCGGATTTGATCCATCCATGCCCCCTCGGGCCCCGGCCTTCGGGCTTCCCTGGTGTGTTTTACGTGTGCCCTGTTGGGCACTCTTGTGGCGCCAACATCGCAACTTTCTGAGCCCTGGAGTCCGCCTTTCGCTCTGCCAACGGTGTTGTTTTTTCGTGCCTCAGCCATCCGCTTCCCAGGTCCCAGCTCCCGGACTTCCGTCTACAGAAGTCTGGCACTCTCCTGCCAAATCTCTTCGCCACCGGGGGAATCTTTGGGCCCAGACGTCCGGAGTTCCGTTACCGAAACTCCGCGACGGTTCCACCATCCTCCATGGCGGAACCCTTTCGGTTTCCTGCCCTCTGGGCCCCGGGCGTCTCCTCACCACCGCCGTCCAGAGTTGGAGAAAACCTTGTGGCGGCCGACACCTCGCATCGCCCCAGCTGCAGGGCCCCGGTGTTACCTCCACCGCCGCCAAGCCTAAACCGTAACCCCATGACCGGCCATCCTTTGGCCTCTCGGACCCCGGCCCTCAGACTTCCACCGCCGGACTTCCTTGTCTGGATTTCCACCTGCTATCTGCCATTGCCAACGGGCGGCCCTTAACTGCTTTCTGGCTTGGGACCTCTAATGCACCTTAGATTGACCCAAACAAGCTCAAATCCAAAATCTAACTTCGACCCATGTCCTAAAATTTGCCGTTCTCCATCATGAGCCTCTCAGAACATTGAAATTTGGCCAAGAAAGGTCTCTGGGAGTGTTCGGCCGTGTTTTCCCTTCCGGGCAGCATTCCTGCCAGGGAAGTCCGGCCCTCTGGGCCCGGATTGTCCAAACACCCTGAAACAAAGATCGATATCATCTAAAGATGAGATTTATGATATACTTGCTTGATTATTTAGATGTTATCTTTGAAATATGGACTAACATGAACGCTTTCGATGTTTTGTTGCATTGACTTTTCCCTTGTTTGCAGAATATATGGAATTGGCTGCCGGTTTTCCTCCCTCTCTCATAGCACCCGAACTAGTGATGGCCTACCGAGAGGCCTATCAAACTAACACCAGGACAATCATGGACAAGGAGGGAAACATCCTCGCCGACATGTTGCCAGAAGGAATCACTAAAACGTTTCACATTCCCACGTTCCCACATATGGAGGTCCCCTCATTGGAACAATGCCAAGCGGTGTGGGATGCTAATCCTACAGGGTGCAAGAAGTCTATCAACCTCTACTGGCTTAAGGAGAAACAGGGCAGCGTTGCAAAGGTTCCCCAAGAGCTATTCCGCAGCGACTTCCACGAAGACTACCATGACCTGGTAACTATGTCGAGCAGGGTTATGGGTCTCCCAGCAGCCGCCTACTTCCAAGAATGGATGGCCTACTACATTGAACAAATCCTACGAGGGAATGAGGACGTGAACACCAAGGTCTCATTCGGTTGGGGAGGCATCATCAGCAACTGCTTCCATGAACAATTCATCAACGTCAAGAAAAGCTTCAAATTCTATATGACCTCCTACCTAGTGTACTCTCTGGCAGGTCAAAGACAATACAGCGGGTTATTTGTGGCGTCTAATCAAGGGCACAAGCGAGGGCTCAAGCCATTCAACAAATACCCTTAGCTTCAATTCCGCAACTTCAAGGAGTACTGCCGGGTCAATGATGCCTTCACTGGCCATATCATCAGACTGATCGCCGGAGACTTCGAAAGGAGAGTCTCTCACAGCGCCAGGGCACTCCTGAAGGAATATGCCTTCCTATTCATCCAGTTCCCCAAGTTCACCTACATCTGGGCTCAGGGTTTCACGGAACGGCCAAACAGATTGCCGAGGTACCCAAATGACAGGATCATTCTCCTAGAACTCTCTCGGCAGCTCCAACACATCTAGACAGTCTTCAACAACAAGCACATAGTAGGGATTCCCTATCCCATGACCCTCGGCCAGGGCCTGTATCGACTGCAAACATCTCAATGTGCCAGCAATTCTGAGAAGGAGCTCAAGGAATATAATTTTGACTGGTACACCACGCACCCACGAATGGACTGACATGGCCATGTCAGGAAGGCACTAGGGTCGGCGTATGCCCATAAATACCACATTGAAGACTTCTAGGCAGACTACAAAGATGACAAGGAGGTCCGTGCAAGGCACTACATGCACATGACCATGCAGTTTTTGAGAAGGGTGCAACCATTCCCAGTGCCAGATCAGGTTGAGGAGGATGAGTCTACAATCATGCACCCAAGGTACTCTGCGGTTGCCGACTTTGCAATCCCCTCCATTGATTGGGATGAGCAAGAGGTCGATGACCTGGATACCATCACCCAGCCAATCATAACTCGCACTAAGGAGTGGGTCGATGGGCAGGTGGCGCAACTGAAGCAGCAGGGAGTGGTCCTAACGTATGAGGAGCTCAAGAGTGAAACCAGTGCCACGAAGGACATTGCCACCACCACATCAGCTGGCGAGACTTCCAAGTCTCCCCCCGTCACCAGGTCTCAAAAGAGGAAAGGAACAGAAACCGCACAGCCTGCAAACCCCAAGGAGCAATCAAAGGACACGGGAGGCTCATCTCCCAAGAGGATCAAACAGACAGTGACTATAGCAGAAGTACAACCTCCCTTGCTTCTCCCTCCCCCTCTTGGTGCACCGCCTGCCTCCCAGACTGTGGTCGCCTCATCTCCACAGGCGGTGGATATTTCTGTCCATCTTGCCGCTTCGCCCCTAGTCGGATCAGTGGTCGTCATTGATTCCTCTTCTGGCATGACCACTCCTCCTTCCTCTGCCACCATGTCTCCAATCACATCCCTCCCACTAGCAACAATAGCATCGCATGTCCCCCTTTCCACTATACCTGAGGCTATCACGCGGCATCTGCAAAGTCTTCCCCCTGAGCTCTCACAGATCCTAATGGACCCCGCACTCCAAGCAGCCCTTACCCAAGCCCTTGCAACAGCTCAGCCTTCACAACCACCAACAGGGCCGCTAGCCATGGAGGCCACGATGCAAATCTCGAAGGAGTTGGAGGAGCGTGAGCAGGAAGCCTCAAGGTCTATGGAGGAAGAGGCCGATGAATATTATGAGCACCCCGAGTACGAGCATCAAACCATCGACAAGGTGGCCTATGAGGAAGAAGAGACAGGCTCTTCCGAGGGCAGGGATGAAGAGGATGGCTCAGGTGCCAAGGAGACTATTCAGACATTTGATGAGGACATTGAGGAGGAGTCAGATCAGCAGCCAAAAGATGATGGGAGGAGGCAGAAAAGTCACCGCAGGAAGAGGAGGGGCAGTCGTCAGAGGAGCAGTCGCTAAAGGATTTATCTAAGGCTGAGACCCGTGTTGTGAAGAGCCCCGAGGCCGAAGCTGCTGAAGAAAAGAAAGAAGAAGAGGCAGCAATAGAAGGAGGTCCCGCCCAGCAATTATCCACCAAGCTGCCCGTCAAACATCTCATGTTTGTTCGTGACTCTGACGAGGAGGAAGAGGATGCTGCTAAAGAGAAAGAAGAACCCCAAAAAGGAAAGGAGGTAGAGGTCCTGCTTCTAATTGAGAAGGGTGAGGGCAGCCATGATGCACCCAAAGACAAATCCGCCATGCCCAATTGGTTGGAGAAACAACTAGAGAAGACAACCCCAGTGCTGAAAGACCCAAGGGCAAGATTGGAGGCCATCTTGGCTCAATCCCTGACCACAACAAAGAAAGAAAAGAAACCTAAGATCCGCTCCAAGATAACGATGGATGCTTCTAGCTCCCGAGCAGCGCAAGTTGCCATGCCTACAGTTGGTCAGACCAGGGTGAGCTACAATATCTCCACCATTGACTTGGGGACAGCGACTAGGGAACAAAAGGTTGAACACCTTGAGGAGTCAGTGGCCAGAGTTGTGCACTTGATCAAATAGGATAAGGTATCCAAGGATGAACTCAAAGTGCAGGTTGCCACCTTAACAGACTATATCCAGCAGTGGTCCTCAGTGGACGACCTACCCACCACCTCTGCAGCCGCACCACAGTTACTCTCCAAAGAACAAATTGACAAGATGGAGAGGAGGAAGAACTTAGAGAAAGCGACCAAGGATTGGTTCTGACGGGTCATATACATCGGAAGCATGGGAATCAACAGGGCTGTGAGGACAGCCAATAAGTTCTTGGACCTGATCCAATCTTTAGAGAGCACAAGGAGGCTCTGCACCAATTTCCCTACGACATACGACTCCACCTTCCCGAGAATTGAAGCCATACTTTAGATGCCCGAGGGCACGTGGGAGGAGAAGCTAGAACTAAAGAAAGAAGATCATTGGCTAGTTGACGTGTGGCGCAGGAACTTCATCATCCGGAAGGAGAGGTTGGAGTAGATTTTGAGTAGGGTGGATCCAGATATGGTGTGGATCAAGGAGATCTAGGCGGAATGCATCGAGTACCTTAAGCTGATGACGGGCTATGATATGCCCACGGTACAAATGGATGCTGAAAAGATCAAGCCATACTTCGAGGAGAAGATGAAGGACGGGACAGCAAGAGATATCACAACAGAATTCCTGAGTTTTGTTGCCCACGCCTTCGATCGATCAGAGCTATTCAGAGACCAAGGCTCGAAGTATGATGAAGATTGGAAGCAGCTGGAAGAAAACGCTAAAGAATGGAGCTACCAAGTGTTAAGATGCGAGATCCTCGAGATCGACAAACTCCAAGCGGTCATCCTCAAGTATATAGAGCATGCAGCTTCCGAGGAGCAAGAGGACAGCCCAGCCAAAGAAGAAGACCTCCCTAAAGAGTAGCCACAGCAAAGAGAAAATAGCAATTAGCTACAGGACGAAAGAGCAATAGTGCCATCCACTAGATGACGAAACAGGGAAGAGACAAAGAATGTTTTTAGATTGTAAATCTATTTGGGGGTAGGTGAAACCCTATTTTGTAATGAATCTTGGCCACACAATTGTAATGAATCTTGGCCATTCATTTAACTTTTGGAAAACTATAAATAGAGCACTCCCCTCATTTGTAAAAGTGAGAGTTGAGTTGTTGTAAAGGCATGCTGCAGAAATTTATAAGAAATATCATTGACTTAGTGTATTTCCTTGATTTCTCTTATGTCATTTGATTCATTTCTCCAATTTCACATGTTTAGCTTAGATCTTATTGCTGTTTAGTTAGTTGTTTTCTTTATTTGGGTAAATCTTAGGAATGCTGTTGGGTGATTGTGAAAATTCTTGCTTTGTTGATGATCCCTTAGTCCATACTTTTTGCTGTTTGTTGAAGGTAGATTGCTGTGCAAAGTTAGCCTGGACTTGATTTGAAGCTGCCCCAAACATTTATCTTTAATTCATGCATGTATGTGGTGGATGAAGAATGAAATATCTGCAGCCCTTAGAAGATAGCACAATTTCCATGATACTATGAAATCCCTGGTTAAGTGGGATATTGTTTTAAGGAATTGTCCATTGCAGGAACTCCATTGTCACTATTCATTGCTAGCTTCAGACTTAGGAACTTTTCCTTCCCTTCGCTTTCTTCCACTTTTTTAGAAACTGAACAATACCAAGGTTCATTGCACATTGTAAAGCTAAATCCAACAATTAAATGGAGTCCAAGACTGCTGTTTGAACCTACAGCCAACTCATAACTGCTTTTATTCCTAGGGACTCCTTTTCAGGATCCGACTTCATTCTTTATGTCCACACTTCGTATTTTCTGTAAGACCGCCTTGTGATTCCATCAAATCACATCAAACTACTAAGGTATCTGAGCACTGTCATGAACTGACAACCGAGAGACCTTGGAATAGTGTTCTACAATCCGATTGTGGGAGATTGTCTTTCAAGAGAGATAGTGCACCTATGCACTGCCTATGTTGAGAAGTGCATAAAAACACCATCAATAGTGTCTTTTTCCTACCACCATCAAGACTCAAAGTACCCTTAATAGAAATTTTGGCAATAGAATTATTTTCAAGAATCACCAAACCATCTTCATATTTATTGAAATTCATGAACTTACTTTTATCTCCAGTCATGTGGCTTGAGATGATGCAGGAGCATCCAACGGGGTAGGGAAATCTTGCATCACCCAAAAAGAATTGTTTTCTTTATTTTCTTTAGTTGTTTTGATCCCATGATGGCACTTAAGGGGTGTAAGAAAGTCAAGAATCAAAAAAAGCAAAAAATACTCACTTACTATTTTAATTAAGTTGGCCTAAACATGCTCGTATGGACCTAAAAATTTACCCAAAGGAGTAGAGCTGAAAAACATTTTTGGTCACGAAAGAATCACTTCAATACCCTACATGGTTCAGGAGAAATTAAATTTTATGTCTTGAGAAATTTCTCCAATGCAACTTCAATTTTAGATATAAAACTTTAGAGGCCCCAAAATAGCTCAAAAATTCATCAAACGGTCCTATGGTGGGTCCACATGTTTTAGATCTCGCTAAAAGCTTTCCAATGATATGTAATAATAGAAAATCAGACACCCAGATCAAAAGTTATGGCCCATGAAGTTGACCTTCTAAAAAGTGAATTTCAGTAAAATTTCTTCCTAGGCTAGAAATCAAATGGTGGGACTTTTGGTGCCAAAACACAAGGGAAATTTACACTTTCTAGAACATTCTAGTGTAATTATTGGGTAAAATAAAAAGGGTTAAGGGGGGTTCTAGAAGGTGGCTCCAATAGTGCATATTTTGGGCTCTAAATAGTATATTTTCTTTTCTAAGTTGATTTTGTTGTAATGAATCAAGCCCATGAGGTTGTAGCATGTAATTTTTTAATCTGTAATTTCATTATCTAAAAATAATTGAAAGTGGGTTATTTTTTTGTCTCTCATCTTCTGTGTTGGTGTCTACTGTTGTGATTTGTGTGGTTTTAGGGGGCTTGGCCCTCATCATGAGAAACTATTTTCAATGATCCAAAGGATATTTTCCTTCTAATATTGTAGAGTAGTTTGAGAAATCATATAAGCTCCCACTTAGAAAACACAAGCATTGAATAATAGTTGGAAGCACCAAGATGGAACTTGTGATAAAAAATCAACACAAACTCACCAAAAAGAGATTCAAATAGGGATGGGTGTCCCACAAGGCATGCCAAAATAGAGAGAAGTACATATTAAAGGTAAATAATATATAATATAATTCAATATAAACCCAATAAATTCACCTAAAACCTCTCATTTCTCCTAATATAGTGATAAAGTAGTGTAAACCCTAGCTCCTCTCAATTTTCTCTTTTGATGTGTTGATGGAGAAATGTGGTTGCTTATACAACTAGTAGCATTATATTATGATTGAGATGATTGAGTGATCAAATTGATAGCATAAAGATACAATAGAGAAAATATAGTAGCATAAGGGTATGATAATAAAAGATTGCCAAATGGGATGAGAGGCCTTTCATTTATAGAATTTCTAAGAGAAAAATTAAGGGTTGAGATAGATTGTCTAATTGATGGTTAGGATTGAATGAGGATTAAGGTTTGGATCAAAAAATTGATTCATGTGACAAGTTTTCGATAAAGGATAAGGATTAGTTTTAGGATTTGATTGGGGAAACATCCTTATGTGAATGGTTGAGATTTGGAGATGTAGCATGAAATGGATGGCTATGATGCAAAGTTATTTTGACTTTTGCATCCTTTCACATGTGAGAGGATAAAGGTGGGAGGGGTACTTGTCAGATGATGAAAATTTTAGATTGTGCTCCATGTGAATGGATGCAATGGCTAGGATTAAATGGACTGGGAGTGAGAGATAAGGTGGAATTAAATATTTGAGGAAAATGTGATAGAGATTAATTAGACTTTAAAATAAATTATTTTATTGGAAATTAATAATATGATTTAGTTGGAGGATAATGGGATAAGGCTAGACATAATTAAATAAAATTTGAATTAATTTAATTGAAGATGGGGGATAAGGGAAATGAATATTTATTTAATTAATTGGATAGGTAAAGGGGTGATAAAGATGATGGGTAAATTAAATAGATAATAATCTTTTATTTAATTAATCACCATGATAACGTAAAATCAAGTGTTGTTAGGTATGATCAATTTTTAGGTATCTACAGTAGCAATGGGAATGAGAAATAAATTTGATAATGTTAAAGAAATATAAGAGTAAAATAAGAAGTGCAAGGACATGTAATAGGGAATGAGGTGTAACAAGAATAATGG
Organism: Sequoia sempervirens; assembly: GCA_007258455.2. Taxonomy (NCBI): domain Eukaryota; kingdom Viridiplantae; phylum Streptophyta; class Pinopsida; order Cupressales; family Cupressaceae; genus Sequoia; species Sequoia sempervirens. Next base: position 343,342,209 of record VDFB02353493.1, on the reverse strand, counting down.
TAATTATGTGAAGTAATAATAAAGGGAAATAACCCCATTTTGGATAAGGAAAGCATTAAAAATAGAGAAAGGGAAATTAGTTTGTCAAACATAATAAATAAGGCATAAGAAAGAATGCCAAGGTGCAAAGTACAAACCAAAAAATGAAGTAAGAACTAAGAATATAGATATTATAAAGACTTGTGGTCAATAGTGATACACAATAATCATTGAATGAAGTTAGGAGGATCACCACATCCTAAAAGGTCCTTATCATCCCAACATATGATATCATATTTATCTCCATTGGTCAATGTCTTTTATTTTTATTAACTTGTATTTTCTATTGGATGGGTTTCTTGATGATAATCCTTTTGTACTTTACATAAACATATTATCTATTATTGGTGCATTATAAATTTATATTTTGACCCAAAATTTTCCCTTATCTAATTATGGTTGTGATAAGATAGTTTCCATTTAGTGCATCACAATTTTTTTATTTTGTGTCCATCTACTCTATTTTGAACAAAATTTCATTTCATGTATCATTTTTGTAGCTAATTTTGTTTCTTTCTTTGGTTCTTGATTTTTTGTTTCATTTTTGTAGATGAGGGAACAAACACATCTATCATCTCAGTCTATTCTTTCTTCCTCCAAATTTTATTCATTTCTTGCTTAATCTCATCTTTTTCAACCTTCTTCATAAGTTCATTCTTTTCTATTAGTTTGGTTTTCTTACCCTTTTTGTTTCTGCAAACTCTTGAGATATGTCCTGGTTTGTTGCAATTATAGCAAATAATATTTCTCTAATTAGATTAAAACTTCCACTAACTCTTGTTCTACACTAATTATCTTTATGTCCATACTTGTTATAAGTATAACAGTAGCCATTAAAGGATTGATTCACTCTTCCTCAATTAAACTGATTCATCATCAAGGTTTTGCATTCACTTGCCCTATGTCCAATTCTTTTACATGCAAAAAACTTGACTAGAGAAGGAACTAGGAAATTGATTCATCCTACTCCTACATTTTGTTTCCCTACGACCAAATTTGTTGCATGAAAAACAAGTGTCATTAAAGGATGAATACATTTGTGCATTAGGTTGTCTCACAGGTGGTCTCCTAGAAAAGTTTCTTGAATTTCCTTTATGCTTTTCTTTATTTTGAGTCTTATGGTTGTCCCGAGAGTTTTCACCTCCTTCCATTCCCAAGCCACCTTTGTCTTTACTCAGTTTATGTCCTAAGATCAATTCATCAAGCCTGTGTGAGCTAGAGTTGAAATTGCTTTCATAGACTTTTTCCTTCTCCAGATCCACTTACAGGTTCACCAATTCTTGTTCAATCTTGGTACACTCATCAGACTTGCTTTCAACCAATTTGTTTAGAAAATTTTCAATTCTTTTCTTCTCCTCTACTTTCACTTTTAAACTAGTAATTTCTTCATTAGCCTGCTTCAACTGATTAGTTACTTCCTTATGCCTTTCTTTAAACTTTTTCAATTGATTTTTAAATTTTCAAACACAGTCATTTCCATCTTCAAGATTCTCTTTCAGATCTCTATTTTCTCTTTCAAATTTGTCAAGATCCTCAAGAGCAGTCTGAAGCTCATCTTTATCATTCATTTCTTCCATCTTCAAGATATCCCTCAAGTTGTTAGGCTTATCTGAAGGAACCAAGCTCTGATACCAATTGTTAAATATACAAGATATTAAGAGGGGGTGAATCAGTATCTTCTTAATTTTTTTGAATAGATACCATCCAATTATTCCAATGTAGACAACAACAAAGATAGGGTATTTGCAGGATCATCATGGAAAAAATAGGTCCTTAAGTGGCAAAAAATTAAGAAAAATCAGAGTAAGGCAACTTGACGTAAAAATTTGAATAAGTTATCTATATTATTTCAAAAATGTGTAAGAATAGACTCTATAGAAAATTAAATGTAGTTTCTAAACTACTAGGTATGTTTAAAAAAAAATTCTATTTGGTGACAATTTGAAATTTCAATGCAGTGGTACTTAAATTTTATGGAAAAAATAAGAAGTAGGTGTCTGTCTGACCACCCTAACCACATTAAAATGATAATTTTTTTTATAATATTTTAGATATAAGTAGAGGACTCATGCCCTGATGTGATGCACATTTTTTTAATAATTTTTTCCAAGTAAATAATTAATTATTTATTTTTTATTTTTTTTGAAAAAACAAGTTTCTGAATGGAACCCTGTTGATTGAGATTGGGATTCTAACTTTGAATGGCCTGCGAATGTCTCTGCACGGGCCGAGCTAGGGCACCCGTGCCTTAGCTCGTGACCATTTTTTTCTGCATCTACGCGATCTGGGGAGGGTTTTTTGGTGTTCTTGGGGGTGGGAGTCTATTTTCTAGTGTGGCTTGTTGACTGGGGAGGTTGGCTGGCGAGTTTTCCTGTTGCTTGTGCCGACTGGTTTGTTTGGGGTGTGCCTCCATGTGCGTGGGAGTTTGGCTTCGGGTGAGCCCATAGATCTATGGCTGGTTTATGCGAGTTCCCTTGTTGGTAAGGGTGGTACGGGGGCTGTAGGAGGTTCCTTTCGGTGTTGTTTCTCTTCCTCTTTTCAGGTGCGAGTGTGGGAGAGCTAGAGTGGCCAGTATTGCAGAGCTCGGGAGGTGGAAGTGGTAGGGGTTTCGGCCCATTATTTCTTTTTGTGGGTTTATGCATTGGAATAGGGTTTGATGGCTTTATCCAAGGGAGAGGCTTTTGGGGTTGCTCCTGATTTGAGTTTTCGTGCAACAATTTGCTCATGTCCCCAAAGGATGGGATGCCAACATTTAATAACAATTTATTTGCTACGGACTCTCGAATGGATAGTGTAGGATTGTCCTCTAGTTCATGGATCACAAAGGTCAATGGCTTGTCTAGAGCGGTGCAAGGTGAGACCGAAATTTGTTGTTCTGCCTGATCTGATTGCTGAAGATATTGATTACTACTCAAATCATTCCTTATATTGCAAATTTTTGGGGATGAGGGTCTCACTCCAGTTTTTGGAGACTTGGGCTCAGAGAACATGGGAGCCGATGGGAGAAATGGAGATAATGTTGTTGGCTAACAATTACTTCATGGTCACTTTTAACTGCATAGCTGATCGTAACAGGGTGTTTGAGGGAGGACCTTATTTTCATAATAAGGTGGGTTTGTTTATCAAACCATGGCATGCAGGATTTAACCCCGTTGAGGTGCTTCCAAATCGCGTCCCGGTGTGGGTTCGTTTACCTCGCCTCCTAGTGGAATGCTGTCAGGAGGATGTGTTGCTTTTGCTAGCTTCGCTGCTTGGAAAACTAGTTGGAGCTTTGTCACAGACCTTGGGGAAAAAGGTAATGACTTTTGCAAGAATTTGTGTTGAAATTGACCTAAGTAGGCCTTTGCCCGATGCAATAGATATGTGTGCAGGTTCTTATTCTTGGGTGCAGCAATTGGACTATGAGACCCTTCCTTTCCACTGCAGGCTTTATCGTGAATATGGCCACTTACTGAGAAAGTGTCCAAGATACAAGTCGGTGGATCCCCAGCCTTCTCAGCCTTCTCGGGAGCCTCCCAGTGCGGATAAGGGGAAGGGAAACGGTCCTACTACAGCAGTAGATAATGATGGTTTTGTTCCTATCAAGGCCCAGAGTAAGAATAGGGGGCAAAAGAGACCTTTCAGAGAAAGGCAAGAAGAGGGCACTTTTAATAGGTTTGAGGTATTGGACAACCTTAGTCACCAGGAAGTTAATCCAAGTTTGGTAAACTTGGAGCAGGGGATTGAGGGGTTTGCTCAAGAGGGACCTGCTCTTGATTCTTCTATGGAACCACAAGGTGATTATGGTGTGCTCACGGATGCTGCTATGCCGACAAAAGGCCTAGAGGCCCCAATTTTTTTGGTTGTTATTCCAGCAGTGGGGGAGGATTCTTCTCCTCTTAATCAAAGTGTAGATCTGGATTCTGCTAAGAAGCCTAAGCCTCCAAAATTGGGTATTTTGCAAAAAGATATTAAGAAAGGTGGGGCAGAGAAATTTGCTAAACCAGGTAGAAAGAAGGATGTGGAAAAGATCAAATTGATAGGCGAGAACTTGGTTGAGTTAGGGTCAGTAAAGACTCTGGATTCTCACTTTTCGAGCCCCTTGAAATGATAGTTCTTTCATGGAATGTAAGGGGCTTGAACAACGGCCCTCGACAAAAAGCGGTTCATGATTTAGTTCGAAAGCATGGTCCTGATGTGTTTTTTCTTCAGGAGACTAAGTTAGCTGTTGAGAGTATGCTTGACTTGGCACCTAGGCTATGGAGGTGTGGTGAGTGTCAATGTATCAGTGCTCATGGATCTTCTGGGGGTGTGGCCTATTTTTGGAATCCTCAAAAAAATTGACCTCTCTGGTGGGTGTCTTCTAAATCCACTATGTCTATGATTGCTTCTAGTTTTGAGACAGGGGAGGTTATTCTCTTTTCTAATATCTATGCTCCTACTGATATCCGGGGTAAGCAAGCTCTGTGGTCTCATATCAGGTTAGTCCGATCTATGGCACCTTTCCATCCATGGATTATGGCTGGAGACTTCAATGCTATTTGCGAGTTGGCTGAGAAGCGGGGTGGTTCTGGGAGGCTGGAGCCTTCTGCTTTGTTGCTTCGGGATAGCATCAACTCTTTAAATCTTATTGATATCAAGCCTAGTAATGGACAGTTTACTTGGAGCAACCGTCAAGTTGGGGATTATTGCATTGCAGAAAGGCTGGATCGCTTTCTGGTGTCCTACTACTGGGTTGGGGGGATGTGGTCTTCCCGCTCTGAGATCTTGGATTGGAAAGGTTCAGATCACTGGCCTATCAAGCTTGTCATTGATTCAACTTGTGCTCCGTGTATGCCTTCTTTTAGGTTCCACTCATGTGGTTGCATGACCCTTCTCTAAAGGATTATGTGGCAGAATGGTGGAGGAGCGGTAGACCTGCTTATGGGACAGCAATGTATATTTTTTCCAAGTGTCTTCAACATGTTAAGTATCAGCTTAAGCACTGGAACTCTCAGTGTTTTGGGAATGTCTTCCATGAAAAGGCAGTGGCTTAGGAAGAATTGGATAGTATCACAAGGAGGTTAAGGGAGGTTGGAGTGACGCCTGAGCTTCTTCAGGCTGAAGCACAAGCTGTGAGAACCTTGGAGGAATGAGAGTTGAGGGAAGAGATATATTGGAAACAGAAGGCTCAATAGTTTGGCTGCAGGAAGGGGATAAAAATACGTCTTTTTTCTTCAATTCGGTGAAAGCACAAAGGCATGGGAATTCTATCTCTGGTCTTGTGAATGATGGGGGAGAACATCTGTCTTCCTTCCCTAAAATTTCTAATGAGGTAAGACAATATTTTGCTTCTCTCTTTAGGGAGGACTCGCAAGGGGGGTCTCCTGAGGAGGCTCAGGTTCTTTCTTGTATTCCTCATCTTGTGTCTAGGGAGCTGAACCAACAGCTTATGAATGATATCACTCTGGAAGAACTTGAAGGAACTATTTTCTAGATGCAGAAGGGGAAGGCGCCAGGTCCTGATGGCTTCCCGATTGAGTTTTTCCAAGAATTTTGGGATATTATCAATTTGGATCTCCTGGAGGTTGTGCAAGAATCTCAAAGGAACAAGCAGATAATAAGGGCCTTAAATTATACTTTCCTTGCTCTTATTCCCAAGTGTGAGGGGGCAGATAGGTTAAGCCAATTTTGACCCATTTCTCTCTACAATGTCATTTACAAAATCATCTCTAAGGTAATTGCTGACAGGTTGAAAAAGGGTCTTGAGGAGTTGATTTCTGAAGAACAGAGTGGTTTTGTTGCAGGTACACAGATTCTGGATGGGATTGTTATTGCAACTGAAGTCATCCATTCTATGGCCAGCTCCAAGGAAAAAGCAATGTTTATCAAATTAGATATGGTGAAGGCTTATGATAGAGTTTGATGGTCCTTCTTGTAGAAGGCTCTTACTGCTTTTGGGTTTGCGGCGGAGTGGATTCAATGGGTTATGAGTTGTGTTACTTCATTCTCTTTCTCTGTGCTTATTAATGGGAATCATTCTGAGCTATTCGGTGCTTCTAGGGGCCTTCGTCAGGGGGACCCTCTCTCTCCATACTTGTTTATCCTCCTTGCTAAAGGTTTGGGGAGGTTGCTTAGAAGGAACGTGGAGATGGGTAGCATACAAGGTTGGTAGTGGGGAGGTAATTTACCTTCGTAGTCTCATCTACAATTTGTGGATGATACTGCTCTGATGGGTATGGCTACAATGCGAGAGGCTTCTAATTTGTACGTAGGGTGTTGGATGTTTACTTGGTTGCCTCAGGTCAAAAAATCAAAGAGGATAAGTCTTCTATTTTCTTCTTCAACACTCCACGCCCCATTCAGAGGAGGATTGTTCAAACATTGAGATTTCAAATCGGGACACTTCCTTTGACCTATCTTGGTTTCCCTATCTCGGTGGGAAAATTTCCTCGGGAGTCATGGTAGAGCATTTTAGATAAATTTAGGGCAAAGGTTAATCATTGGACTCACTGGTGGTTATCCTTTGCTGGTCACGTTCAACTTATCAAGTCTGTGGTACAGGATTTTCCCATTTACAGATGCATGCTTAAGGTTGCCCCTTTGGGTTTTGTTAAGGATTTGGATTCAGTGACACGACAATTTTTATGGGCTGGTTGCTTGGAGTCTTCCAAATGGAGTTTGGTTAGATGGGAGGTGGTGTGCAGCCCAAAGCAATATGGTGGCTTGGGTATGCGGCAAATGGCTTTGACTGGTGTGGCTTTGGCTATGAAACTGTATTGGAGGTGGTGTAAGGAGTAGGATAAGAGTTAGGCCAAGATTCTTTCTCATAAGTATTTTCAGGGAATCCCTCAGTTGGAAATGCCTCGTTACCCCCTTCTTGGAAAGGGCTCAGTAATCTGGAGCACGCTTAAGAAAGGGGCTTCTCTTATTAAGGATGGTTTATTTTGGATTTGTAACAAGGGGACCAAGGTTCAATTCTGGTTTGATTCGTGGGATGGATACCCCCCCATCATTTCTTAGTTTCCTCACTTGTTAAATCTTAGTCAGAGATTTTGTGAGATTGGTTGGACACAGGTGAGTGAATTTAAGTCATTTTCCTCTCGTGGTCAGTTGGAGGTGGCTAGATGGAAGTCTCCAGATCAATGGCCTGATGTTGGTTTGCTAGAAGAATGTGTTGAGCTTCATTGTATCCTTTCCAGTAGGCGTTACAGCTCTCTCCAATATAATGATGTGCTTGCCTGGTCTCCCAATCCTAAAGGGGATTATACTGTTGCTTCTGGCTATCGGGAGCTATTGTCCCATAGGGTGGATGGGAATGAAATTCAGTGGTGGAAGAAGATCTGGAACAAGTCTTCCTGGCCAAAACGTAATTGATTTGTGTGGATATTGGCTTGGAATAAGTGTTTGACCTGGGATAATATTTAGAAGTGTGGCTTCCAAGGTCCCTCGGTCTGTGTTTTTTGTGGAGCTAACGAGGAGGACTCGACTCATCTATTTTTTCACTGCACTTTCTCCCTCCAGATTTGGCATTTCTGGTGGGGGGTTTGGAATAGTCCCTATGTTCATGCTTCTTCCTTGATTGAGTTTTGGCAGAGGTTGGGTAGGCCTCCCTCTATGGCTTCCTTTTTATAGGTGGTGTGGGTTGTCGGACCTATCTTCATATTGTGGCATATTTGGTTGGAGTGGAACCAAAAAAAATTTCATGGAGAAAAGAAGTTGGTGCAACAACTTTGGTAGAGAACTTTGGGCATGGTTCAGAAGATGGTGGTGGCTAAGTGTGAGTTGGAATTCCCCTTGGGGAAAAGGGATGCTAAAGTGGCAGAGAGATTGGGGATTTAGGGGCTATCCTTGGCCTCGGCATGTGTAAAGCGTGGTAAGCATCTGAAGCAGAGAGTTCAAAGGTCTGGATTCTGGCAGCCTCCCCCAATTGGGGTTCTAAAAATCAATACTGACGATTCCTCCAGAGGCAATCCGGGGCTGGCTGGTATTGGGGGGATTGGTAGGGACTATTTGGGTTCAGTGGTTTTCCTCTTTTCGGTCTATGAGGGTGTTCATACTGTCAACCTTATGGAAGGGTTGGCAATTCTTTGTGCTTTTGAGAAAGCTTATGATTTGGGTTGAAGGGTTGTTTGTGAATCTAATTCCTGGGTTTTGATCAATTTACTTATTAAGTAGAAAGTGGAGGATGTCAGTTGGCAGTTGGCTGGGGTGGTGCAACAGATTTTGTGGGTTAGTTCATTAATGGGGATGGTGACTTTCGTTCATATACCAAGGGAGTGGAATAGGGCTGCTAATTGCTTGGCGAAATGGGCGTCAGAGTATGCTGAGGGATGGAGAATTGAGGAGTGGTAAATGGTCTCTCTAGCGCTTCGTCTTGATTTTGATAGAATTCTTGCTGAGGACAGGGAGGGAGAAGGTGATGGCTGATGGTGTTGATTGTCTTTTTCTGCTTGGTGGTCAGGATTTTCTTGGGGAATTTGGTCTCTTGACTTCTTTGTAATGTTGTTTTATGAGTTTCAATAAAGTTCTTTACCCTTTTTTTTAAAAAAAAATTAATTATTAATTTTTTACAACTTTTTTAAAAATATAAAAACTTGTATGTCTGACCACCTTAACTTGGTCAAAACTTCATGAAATTCATTTTTTATTTTTTTAATCCTATATTATGCAAAGCATAGAATGTGACGCATGTTTTGGATTCAAAAAATGTGATACCATTTGAAAGCTATAGATTTTTTTCAATCAACCTATCAATCAGGACTTTATTCATAATTTGAATAGAAAATGAATAATAATTACTTATTAAATTCAAAGTAAAGCATAATTTATATTGATGGAAAGCTAAGAATCTCCTTTAAAAACCCTTTTCATTTCATCAATTTTGGGTTCAAAAATATTCATCAGCCACATACCCATCATATTGCCACTTTTTGGCCCATCATGACCTGCACATACTCGATAAGTAAAAGCATTAATAAAACATGAAATCATAGAACACATGAACACCAAGATTTTTATGTGGAAAACCCAGAATGGGAAAAAATACAGTGAGTGTTAGCTCAAAATATAGTATAACCGGTTATAAGATATTACAAAGTGGGGTGGCTCACTACCAGGACTCACTGTCCAAATACAAATGCTCACTACCTACAATATTATAATGACAAAATGGATCACAGCTAGAAAATGAACTGATAAAGTACACCTGGTGAGTGTTGATTTAGTTCCAATGAAGCTCAGTAAACTGACTTGACACACTTCATCATATTCGCTCTTCTTCACATTCGCATTGAGAATACAAGCATCTCTCGTTTAGTCTTCAACTGTCCAATATATATATTTGATCTCTTTGCAAGCATCAATTAGGTTGAACTAATTAGATGCACTTCTTATTTACCAAAAATATGAACTATCGGCTACAATCTTTCACAAAATCTTCCCAAGAAGTAATTCAAACACCCAACACGTAATATCTTATCAGTATGGACCTAAGATAGGTCACGTGCATATATCTGCAAAAAAAATTGATTCACTATTACATTGTTTATTCATTAGGTCAGCCAATGATAGACCTAATAGCAGAATTGCAATCAATAGAATAATGTAGATACACCATATGAGCATCTGAATATGTGAGATCTTGAATGTACCTACTTACAACATCCATGCACCATTTTCAAAAACTACAAGCAATGGTAACCACTAGCAAACAATTGCAAAACAAGAAACCAAAGGATGTAACCATTATATTGGTTTAGACACCAGACCAGAATACCAAAACAAATTCAGACTTGGTCTTGCAGCTGCAACTCATATATCATGGTGACATCAATGACAACACAAAACAACAAAATGAGATTTTCTTCTTCATTTTTCCAATAAGAGGGCCCCACAAGGTCCTCTCCACCAAGCTCCTGTGGAGCTAAGGTCAGCGATTTCACAAAGATCACTAAAAATACCGGAACCTCATCCAAAGAATTAAACATGCACTTCACAAGAGTGCCATGTTTTACCTCAATGGATGGGGAAGGTTGCACCTGAGGTTCACCACTAGGCTCACCGAGTGATTTGGGTGCGGTGAAAAACTCAGGGGAAGCCGAGAATGGTTCTGTCACTAGGATAGAACAAGTTAGCATGGGCCACCTTTCACAGAAGGTGGGCTCCTCTTACATCCTCCGTTGCTGGAAGGACCGCTTTCTACCTTCTGCTTCGTTAGGGGAGGTGAACTCCCCATAGACGATGCAAGAGGTGCAGAGGAAGAGGAGGAGGAGAGAACCGCAGTAGATGCGACCGAGCTGTTCATCATATCTATGGGCTTTGAGAAAGGTTGTACATCTGGAAGGGACATCAACAAAGGTAGCTTCACTCAAGGAGCGATGAACACTTATAGATTTTTAGGGTTAGGCACATTCGCACTCACGGCAGAAGCCAGAAGCAAGACATAACTGGTTTGAATGGAAGCAGAAGGAAGGAGAGAGGAGTACACAATAGGAGGCCCTGATATAGGGGTGGTCATCTCCTTTCCCTTCCTTTGTAAGGCAATCTAATTGGCCATGAGAGCCTTTCATTGGTGCTTATGCTCATGCACAAGGAAGTTTCTACAACTCTTTGAATCGAAAACCAAATGCTACAAAGGAATGGAAGGATCATACTCAGCCATGGGAGTGTTCACTATAGCCATTTCTTGTGGAGGGATAGGCTCTTGAATGAGAGCAGGAGGAGCAAGTTGAGTAGCAGTGGGGGGAGTCAACTCATGTGTCTCAGCAGCAGGCCTCTTCCCGTTCACTACTTTGGGAGTAGGAGCGGTAGGAGTCTATGGAGCTTGAGATAAAGAGGACTCTCCATGGGGACCTTTCTTCCTATTATACCGAATGGGCCTAGGCTCCATGGGCAAAATAGGAAGCTCAAACATAGGACACTTCAACTTTTTCCAAGTAGCCACCATAGGATTCTCTTGCAAAGACGGAACGAAATCTGATGGTGCCTCAACGGGGCAAGAGGAAGCATGAGGCTGAACAGCGAAAGAGGAAGAAGGAAGATCTTGAGACGGCTTCACTTCTTCCCTCCTACATGCCTTGGTAGAATCATTGTCAGCCTTTAGGCAAGCCCTATGTGAAACAACATAAGGTGACAGAGGATATCTCACTCTCAGCATCAAGCACCCTTTCTTATATTTATGATATGCTCGATACAAAAAGTCTTTCCTAGGTGGGAGAGGACCAATGGGTACAGGCCAAGAGTAATCCAAGGAGTAGCTACCACGAGCAAACGGTGGTTTATAACCAATTTCATGAATCACATGCACTGAACCCCCATGGATAAACTTTAAACATTTATGTATGACCGAGGGTATGAAATTCATAGCTACTAACCAAGGGATACCCAATTTCAATCTAAAGAGTTTAGATCCAAGGATTATGTTGAACAAGAGCTTCATGGATTTAGGTCCAACCAAGACCAACAGGACAATACTACCGAAAGGGGGCACAAAAAGTTTGTCATGTGTGCGGATGATGCTCATGGGTGGATCGTACCTATCTTTGTTCAAAAAGTTGATTAGCATGATCTCCTCAGTTATAATGTTTACTTGAGATGTCAGATCAATGAGAAAACCTGATACAATGTTTCCATTGATTCATGTAGGAGTATAGAGATGAGATGGTTCCCTATTAAAACCCATCAACAGGTCCTATGACGTGAAGGTTATACTAGTACCACTTCTCATAGGTTGTGTTGAGGGGATAGGTTGATGCAAGAAAGAGGCCATTACGCACACTAGACGATACTTTAATAGAGTCCCTAAAAGGTTAAAGGATAAGATGGTGACCCAATCGAGCTTTTGTTATGCAACACCTTCGGAACCTTCCAACTATGCCTATTAGGGATCATAGGTTTGGTTGTGAGGAAAAAACCTCACAACACTCACACCTACAACACTCTTAGCATATGAGGAAAGGAGCTTTCATTATTGCAAAACAAAACCAAAATGGTTCACATCGGGTTCACCAAATATGTAAGAGAGGGGGACCAACCATGTTCAAGGCCCCAAGTCATGGAGAGCCAAGAGCGAAAGGATACCCTAACTTACCTCAACTTAAAGGGATGTTAGGAAGTGTGGGACAAAAATGATGAGGACTATAAGGTCTTTCAACCAATCTACAGACCTGAAACTCAGAATGGGGCTAGGAGAGCTGGTTTTTGGGTTCAACATTGTGCCTCAGGTAGCTCTCTTCTCAAGGATGAAAGCATGGTTCCAAGATGACAGTGCAACATGCTAGCATCTCTTTGGTGCACTGGCATTTGTACGACCAGAGGACTAAAGGGATAAGGTTCAACATTAGAAAATGGACTAATAGCCTATCTAATGGTTTTTAGGAGAGAAAAACAACACTATGAAATAAGAAATGTATAGACAAATATGATAAAACAAGTAGATTAAAGCTACCATGACAAGAATAAGATCACAAAAAATCTTGTTCGCCAGCTAGCTCCAACAAGCATGTCCACCTACACACAATGAAGAGGAAAATTGTTGGGTGGCTATATAGGGTCCTGCCTCAGTCAAACCCCCATTTTGGTGTTTCCACCTCCATGGACAGCCAAGAAAGTGATAATGGAGAAATACATGATAAAGAAGGAAATGGAGTAAAGAACACAAAGCACTACAAAACAATGTTATGCTACCCAACCAAATTGTAGAGGAGAGGAGTAGAAAGCTTACCACCTCCACCAAGAGCTCACTCGCTAATGGAGGAGAAAATGAGAGGACTCAAGCCCCTACTGCAATGGTGTTTGTTCCACACTTGCTATATGAAGTTGATGGAGTCTTGATGTTGCTGCTATGGACTGCAAAGTGCTACTAAAATGCTTGAGAATGCAAGATGATGGCTTGGAGAGATGAACTGAATGCTTAAGCTTGTGAAGAAGATTGCTTGAAGGGATAAAATGGAAGAATGAATAGTGAATTTGAAGGAGAGAATGAAGAAAATAGCGATATTCGGGTCAATTGGTCAAAGAGGGTGTTACAAATCAACCTCCAATGAGAAGTGTAATACCTCTATAGGGTCTAGAAGTGGGAATTTACGAGGGACGTAAGTTTGTCGCGCAGACGTCTACATGTCATGCGAGCATCCTCAATAGTTATTCCTCTGCCGACACACAAAAAAACCACCAAGTGGAATGAAGGTAGCTGACTTATGTGGAATTTATCCTTCGAATTTGGTTTTCTAAGGTGGGGATATGTAGAAAGGGAATTTGCATAAGGGGTGCAAATTCCATCCTATACAGGCACATCTCGAATACTAGGGGGATTTCTATCACAACTATTTATTGTGTGACTATTTGGCTTGGACATGAGAAGAGGGTCAAAGATAGATCATTGATGCAACTGACGGTCAGAACCTTCTTCCCATCTAATTGCATGATCCCTTTCTCAAGAGGCTCATACTTGAGTTTTAGGGTATCGGCCACTTTTTTAGGCATGACTGTAGTACTGGCTCGTGAATCAATCATGTTATTGTATAAAAGCTTATCTCCCACAATAATTGTTAAAAATGAAAGGTGTGGGTTTTGGCTTGCTTACCTCTTTAACATTTGAATTATCCATTATGTTCACATACACCACAACTCTCAAAGATTGGAGGTTGATGCGGGCTCTTGGTTTTTAACTTGATCACGCAATGGAATTGTATCCATCTGTGGTGTTTGTTCTTCCTTATTTAATGCTTCCTATAGTAATGTCTTTTGTTTTGGAATTGATATAACATCCTAGAGAGATACATTATTTGGTGCCTTCTTCAACTATTCAACCATGTTGAGTGTTTCGATTAGCAAGACCTTGGGTTTGAATGGTGGTATCTCTTTCATCTTTGGGAGAGGTTGATCCGACATGGGTGTGCTCGATGCTTTGTCTATCTCCTTCTCTAGTAGTGGTAGATCTTACGACTGTTGAGTGGGTTGGGTCGGTGTAGTTTTCTTTTCTTGTAGTTTTGGTTGATGTGGTTGTGGACGTTGTGGGGCTTATTGCATATATTCTCCAGTGAGCCTTCTTTTGGACCTTGTGTTGTAGTTTGACTATACTTGTGGGGCACTAGTCATCAAAGCATCATTTGAAAATATTGCATCTTCTTCTTCCATCCAAGAGAAGAGTGTTTGTTCTAGTGCAATATCTACCTCTTATTCTAAGGGCGTTCCTTGTGTTTGCGCTCTAAAGTGGGCATTCTCTATTTTGATAGACTAATATTCTTTCGCATTTGAGAACACACCTTGGCTCCTTTGCTCTCCTTTCTTTTGCTAGAGATTTCTCCTTGTACAATTTGGGGGTATGTGGCTATCATTACATGGGAAGCAAGATGCATTCTCTTCCTCCACTAGGTTGTTCTGGCCTGGGACTAAATCTTTGCTTGGACTATTCCTGACGGTGTGAAGTGACATGGTAATTGGGACTAACTAGTTTGCAAGTGCCAATTGTTGACTTCCTTCTTTCGAGGCTCCTTGATATGTGTTATGTTGATAAGATGGCCTTCCTTCTTGATAGGTCTACATGGGAGGCTTCAAAGGTGTTGCTTGTTGTTGCCAGATGAGGACTAGCTCATCCACAAAGGACCACATGAGATTCTTCATATCATTGACATCTGCTAGTAATAAAGAGGATCCCAACATGCTTGGTTGTGTACTAGGATATACATACATGGATTGTGGTGTAGCCATTGTGTTTTCTTGTGGAGTAGAGGCACTTGGAGTTACTTCTTCCCAGGGGCTACTTAAGAATTTTATGAACATGGGCATCAGTGGACGTGGTGGAAGCTTCCCAGCATCGATTAGAGTATTTTCTGCACCCAAATCTAGATTATATGAATTGAACAAAATATCTCCTCCCATAGATTGCACCATGACTGTGATATCTGAATTGAAAGCCTTTAGATAAAACATGAATGCCATAGCGGCTAGAGGCCTAGCAGTCACAGGAATTCTTTTTCAGGTTTTGGGAAACCTGGTGTTGAAGTTTCTCATGGCCTCTTGTGGGGCCCTTTTGATGGTGATTAATTGTTGCAGCAAAAAGGAGTGATCTCCCTTTTTAGATAAGCACTCGAACAACTTCTTTTTGAGTTGGTCCCAAGAGCGGATAGAACCTGAAGCCAAAGACCTATACCAGCCCTAGGATTTTTCTTTGAAAGACATGACTAGTAACTTGATAGCAACATTCTCATCCATGATGTTATGTACTCTGCATACCTTTGCTATATCTTGGAGATGTTCGAAGGGGGTCTTAAAGTCCTCCCCAAAAAACTTTGAGATGGCCTTGAGAGCATTCGCAGGTATTGTGGGCCATAAGTCTGGGGGTGCGGGTGGTTGTAGCGGACTACTACTATCCCACATTACAAAATTTCTAGGAGCAGGGGCACCTAGATGGGCTATTGTAAATAGATTTCTATGGATGGGGTATACGGGTATTCTAATTTGGAAAGTTTAACCTCCTAGTGGAGTAGATAAAGCTCTGGATTGTGGGTTAACACTTCTTTCCCTGCTATTTCTTACAGGTTATACAGAACCTGTAAGTCTTCTTCTCCTTGATACCGAGGCAGGTAATTGGGATTACTAGAAATGGCTTCTTGAAGATGCTCTTGTTTGGATTCTAGGCATGAAATTTCTAACCTCTTTTCTTGGTCTGATTTAAGAAATATTTTTTACTTCTAATCAGACATTCAAAAAAACTTCTATCTCGCTGAGCGTGGCAAAAAAATAACTATTGATCATCAAACCTTACGCTTCTCTAACAACCTTATGGGAAATTTAGTGAGTGGGGGACCAATTTGCACCTCACTAAATGACCTCCAAGATTTTTATAAAAAGTCAGCTCTTCTTTGTGTTTTGGGGGAAAAGGTAGAAAAAAATGCAAACAAAACATAAAAATGGTGATGTGCCAAAGCTTTTACAACATTTCAAACCTTAACTATTCCTTATGAATGATATGATAGAAAGAATGCCACAGACCCTTCATTGTTGGGAGGAGAATGAGCAACAAAGGCTAAAGAAAGCACAGTGCAGTCTTTCAAATCTCCCTATGGGAAGCACACATTGAGGTCCAAGCAGACATAAAAAAGCTCTAAAGATTAACAAAAATATCTAGAAACTTACAGAAAAATTCTCATTTCACGGCATAATATGAAAATGGAAAACTCTTTACAAAAATTGGAAAAGTTCAATAGACATAATCCAATTTCTAAAAGTTAGCATTCAACATAGAAGCTTAACAGCACGAAAATTAGCTATCTGAACTACCAAAGAAAACTTAATACAATGTTTTTAACATGAACAAAATATAAAAAAGGAAGCTTGACAAAAGCCATAGCATGCACAATTTCAAGAATTTCTCCCAAATAGATCAAACTTCAATAATATATGAATTGAAAAACAAAGATCAGATGCCAACCTAATGATAGTTTGAATTAAAATATAGCATGCCAGAGAGAATAGCAATATTCTATAAAAAACCTTCTACTTATGAGAAAATAGAAACTCCTTAATAGATCTATATTCTTTGAAAATATTTTCAAAATAATTTTCCAACTTTTTTGCTTATGTTGCCGACCCCTATTTATAACTAGAAGAAGAGAGCATCACTGCAAACATTCCAGCAACATAAACTGCTAGATGCCTGATCCTGATAGCCCACAATCTGATCTTAGATTTTGATTAGATCATGCTAATCTTTGCTCATTAAGTGCCAATTTCTTCATTAATGGATTTTAGATATTTAGCAAAGATAACTGTCAAAAAAAATCAAATTTTTGACATAGCCTAGCAAAATCTAGTTGATCAACCGTAGAGATTGATGATGTTGACTTGAAGGTTCCACATCAAAAGCAAGACGCCCACCGTGTTCCCGACAAACTCTGCCCGAGGAGATCACTCCACAAGAAATACAACTTGCCTGAAATGAATAGATGACATGTCAAGCGAGCAGGAAATCTCATATTTGTGGGAGTGGCTTTGAAGAAAATCCCCACCAGGCTAACACATGCCCCGGCCTACGCCTGAAAGGAAAACGATATGTAAATAAATTCACGCAGCCACCACGTGGTGCATTGTGTGCTTTTATGTAGGAGTAGTCTTTGTCCTTTGGGCATGGATTTCAAACTCTAAAACCAAAAAGATTAAGGGCCGAAAACCAAAAAGAGATAAAAAGAAAAATTTCTTTACACTAAGGATAATAAAATATTTGCATTGCCAAATTTTATAATATTTTAGATATTCATGAGTAAGTTTAAGAGCTTTAACTTGAGATGGATTAAGTCTAAACCCTCATAGGACAATGGAGAAATGACATTGTTGTACTAATTATGGTGCCTTTAGGTTATCCCTATTATGGGTTAACTACTTATCATTATGGATTGGTGCTAAATGAAGAGGGAATCTATTGATTATTCTATAATATTTTTAAAATTGATTGCCACCATATAATATTGTTATATGGGCCCTTCTAACCATCAAATCAAACTTTATTATACATCACTAGCCTTTTTTCTAGCTTACATTGACAAAAAAGATTAAAAAATTGATGATGTTTTACTTAGTTAAGATCCTTTACCTAATTCTAAATATGATAATAATTATAAAAGGTAAACGAAACTAGTAACTTTTCACTATTTGGTTCTTTGATAAATTACTCTCATGACTTTATTTTTACGCTTATTTGCTATTTCAAACTTTAGCAGTTTACAAATGACATTTCTATTAAAACATTATGCTAGAACGTTTCTTATGTTTTTAAATTTAAATGATAATTTCTTAACTTTTCATATTAAATATATAAAAAACTTTCTAAGATTTCAAATCAAAATTTGACACTTTATATATTTTAATATATAAAAGATTCCATTCATTGAAGACTAAACTTATAAAATATGAAATAAAAAGTAGACAAAGACCACATTTTAATATTCTATTCACACTAATAATTATAAAAATCTTAGCTTTACAACTCACCATGACCATTACATTCATTCTGCAAATAAATAAATTTTGTCGAACTTTATAAATATAAATGTATCTTCATTTGAAAACATTTGAAGTGGACGAATGCAATGAATCTACACCGTTACCTGATTTAGAATCAAACTTATAAGGCAAGTTCCATAACACAATTTCACCAAAAAAAAGTATTTTGGAAGGAAAAACGAAGAGCAGCCACAGCGATCATGAGCGCACTAACAGCCGAAGAAATCCGTCGTTTAAATGCAATTGCACAGTTTTTGCTTGGGGATGAAATCTCCGACAAGAGGACGAACGCTATTATTGTTGCCGGGGAGGATCGAAAAAGGCATTACAGGGGAGTGAGATTTGTTAAGGTTCGCCGGAAATTTGCTGCAGAGATTCGAAACCCTAAGAAGAAGGGTTCCAGACTTTGGCTTGGCACCTACGATACAGCCGAAGAAGCTGCAGCAGCATATGATCGTACGGCTTTCCAAATGCGCGGTTCTAGGGCTATCCTCAATTTCCCTGTCAACGTTGAGTGCGGACTGTATGTGGATCCCTTTTCTCAATCCTTCTCTTCACACAGAAATACAGAGGAGGAGAAAAGGGGGGATAGAATGTGAAAATAGAAATTGTGCAGAGTTGGATATTTTTTATTTGATAAATAAAGAGATGAAAATAATCAGACGGGATGATTTAGAAATAAACTTTTTCATACTTGCAACTGTTCTTTAGAGGTGTATTCACCCCAAAATAAACAGCTTAACTGTTGTTCGTTATGGGCTAAAATAGTCACTCTAAGGAAGTAATGTAATTATTTCCTGCAATTTTCTCTTCCCTTAGTTACAATATACTTTTATTATGATAAAAGTAGATAGTTTTTGTTGAATTCAAATGTAAACCATAGAAGAATATAAAAAAGGCATACGAGTTGAAGGAAACTATTCATATTCACGTTTATGTATCTAACAATTTATGCAGAGATTTGTGTACAGAAACATTTAGTTTCATTAGTAATCGAGATTTCTAGATAAAACTGTGCAATTTTTTCTTTATCAACGTTTTGGATCATACTCCATGATCCATCATCAGAATGATTAGCAGATAGAGAGAGAAAAGTGATCCTGATGATGGATCATCGAGTATGATCCGAAACATTGATGAAAAAGAATTTACACACAATTTTATCCAGAAATCTTGATCCATCATGTTCTTGTCTTTGTTGTTGTCAAATATTTTGAGTTTGAGTAGGCGCAAATGCTACAAATGCTATGTTGTGGGGGAGATTGTCAAAAGAGGTGACATCTATTCTTGATATTATTACAATTGATGTTGGTAGCCAAGGGGGTGTTTGAGATCAATTTTAATCCTTTCTATTGTGATAAAGGAAGACATGTGATTTAGACCTTAGATCCCTTTTTTCCTACATCGCATTTTGGTGAACCTTGATGTTTGTGTACTTTAAATCCTTCTAAAATATTAATTAGGTCATGTTAAAGTTTGAGTTTGTTATTTATGCAAGAAATTTTTGATAAAAATCATTGAAAAAGCAAAGATTTGCATAGTATTTTAATTTCAAAAGATAAAAGGTGTTCATTTTTAGTTGTTACAAGATAGATCTAGTGAACTAGAGAGCTATAAAGTCTTAATTAGGTCATGTTGAGGCACAAAAATAATCTGAAAGTGTTTGAATTTTTCATTTATGCATTGCACATTTTGTTGAAAAGAATTGAATAATTGAAGATTAACATTGTTTTTATCATTTCAAAAGATACAAAAGTTTCTGATTTGTTAAACTAGGTTCGGTTGATTATTGTATTTTACAATTTGGAATTGCATTTGGAACATATTGCATTAATTCATAAAACTAAAACTAGTCTAGGGCACAAATGCCCTTGTGTAGTTAAAATTAGCCAAATTTGGATCATAGTTTTGTTTGTGATTTCTGTGTAGTTTTGTGTTCTATGTAAAAAAAAATCATTTTTTGTGATTGTGATGTGTTTTCCCTTCATTGTATGAACACTAAAGTGTTTATAATCTCACAAAAAAATTATGAGCTTCCTAATCTGATGTCCCATAGCTAATACCCTTTTGAAACATATTTTGAGACTGATGGCTTCCCATAAGTCACTTTACTTGAAAATTGTGGATTTATAAAGTTGTCACTTTATTTTTGAATTAAAACCCTTACAAGTTTTATTGATATTTATTAGTATTCTCATATATGATATGTGTTTCCAAGTTATGCTGTTTTATTCTATAGATAACATTCCTTTATACCATATCTATTTTTATTGTGCATCATTTTAAAGCTATGAGGTAATTATTTTAATCTTTAAATTAGATAGGTAATAGTTTGCACATGCAGATTTGATAGAATGTTAGGAAAAGGTATCAAATAGAAATTTAGATAGGAAATTATATCATACTTTAATATCCTTTATCACAATGTTCACAAATTAAAGTTGTTCTAAATTATTAGATTTGGCTTTTCTATGTCACTATTTGATTTGTATAGAAAATTAATGTTTCAAAAAATATTACATATTTTAACTCATAGCTTATGATTTGTAAGATTCTTTCATAAAATTTCTCTTATTAATTAATGTTTAATTTTATGTGTTTGAAATGTTTGAATTCATATATTAGGAAAATATATACCTTATAATTCAATATTGATGAAGAAAATTTTAATTTGAAACACACTATCTATTTAAACATGAACACATTTATTTTATCATTTGTAATATGTATTTTAATATTTAACCCATTTTTGGTTGATTATATTTTTTGAATTTACAATTTTAAGATTTTTGCATTATAAAACTGAATATATTGTGTGATTAAATATTGGTGAAAAGGATTAAATGTTAAAAATAATAATATGTACTTCAACATTCATATGTTTAATTTTTGATCTATAAGATTTCTTCTGTCCTATCTTTTGTTAGCATTTTTTTACACAAGAATATAAAATATTTCAATATGGATTTGTAGGCACTAAAAGCTTTTCTTACCATATCAAATTGAATGATGATGGTGTCAAACCAATAGATGTAGAATTCCAAACTCTAAGTAAAATTTGCACAATCCCTATTTATGTTAGATCACCCATCACTTTAATTCCTATCAATCTTGATACTATTATCCATGTCATGCATGAAATTTTAGTGTGCAATTATTTTTTCTACAGCCCATATCACGCATGAAATTTTAGTATGCAATTATGTTCTCTACAACCCATTTGATTGATGAGATAAATTTTGTCACATATATTATTTATAGTAAAATAAATTCAATTCCTCGAAATAATCTAAATATGGTTACAAATAATGATAATTCATATAAATTTTAACAAGTAATTGAAAAGGATAAAAATTTGGCCTCTCCAACAAAACTAATCATGCCTATAATTTTTTGACTATCCCTAATCCCTAATCCTCTTATTTTTCATTGGAATTATATATGATGTTACTAATGGGCATAATGAGACCTCTAATCTTGATTTGGGTTTAAAAAATAAAATCAACAATCAAAATTATTTGAATTGAAAAATATTTTTTATGAGATCTTAGATGATCTATAGGATGACAACA
Source organism: Sequoia sempervirens (assembly GCA_007258455.2). Taxonomy (NCBI): domain Eukaryota; kingdom Viridiplantae; phylum Streptophyta; class Pinopsida; order Cupressales; family Cupressaceae; genus Sequoia; species Sequoia sempervirens. The sequence continues at coordinate 343,320,637 of VDFB02353493.1, read as the reverse complement.
TGTATCTAGCTAATCTCTTAGAGTTTCCTTATGTATATATTTTAGTTTGAGGTAACTCTTCTAACCCTTAGGTGTGTAGGTGTGTTGATTTAACACTATAAAAATAAAAAAAAAATTTCAAGATTTTTTTTCACTTGATTAGGAGATAGGTGACTATGTCTAGATGAGTTAAACTATAGTGGTGTCAATGTTGAATGAAGATTCGTGTGTATCATGTAAACCATTTTCTAGTAATATTGGACCATTTGAATATTTTAAAGGTAGTGACATTGATTCCTGCGATACAAATCCTAATTTCATAATTGGTGAAAAAATACCTTTTAGAGAAGGAATGTTCTAGAATTGACACTCATCTCTATGTGAAATCCACACAAATAAGGAATTATATTTATACCCACTTGTTCTTTATACCAATTCAAACATTTATTATGACAATTCAAAGGTTAGTTATGTAATATAAAAAAAATAGATACTGAAATCCCTCTCTATAGCTAGTAATGTCATCCTTTTCTATGATGATTGAAATATAATGAGGGTTAAAAATGGTAACTAAATGGTAAAATAAGTTAGTTGTAATTCAAATAGTGTTTCACTATTTTTTTTAGTGCCATATGAATATGGAGTAAAATATGATTTATTTTAATACCTAGATTACCTAAAATTATGTTACATTTAAAGAATATACAAAAGTGACTTCTTTTCTACTTTGAGAAATGTACAAACATATCATTGTAAAGACACTTTGAGGAATTGTGCATTTAAGTACATTATAAAATCTTTTGGTAAAAATATATAACTCACAACAAGACATAATGTAGATTTTTTTTAATAATTTTATAATATGTTTCCTTTTATAAATTATTTAATAGGATTAATGAAGAATAATGAAACTCCTCATTTAAACTCACCTTAAATTTACTAAAAATAATAAAAAAAATTATTTTAAAATGTATACATCATGATGTCTTGATTGGTCTCATATAGTTTAAAAGATAATTTTTTTATTTAAAAGATTAATAACTAGGCAAGTTTACTTTTTTAGTTTTGTGACACATAGTGATTGAAAAATGATAGGTAGTTGATAAATAAGTTAAAACTAGTCATAGATATTTGAATATCAAATAAAATCCTTTAAAAAATCTATTAAATTTTTTAAATAATTATAAATATAATTTAAAAATAAGTTAAAACTAATTATATTTATTTGAAAATTATATCGAATCCTTTAAAATATCTATTTATTTTTCTAAATAAATAAATATATAATTTAAAAATAAGTTAAAACTAATCATATATATTTGAAAATTACATAAAATATTTTTAAAAACAATCATTTTTCTAAATAAATAAAAATATAATGTTCTTAGCCATATTGATTCAAGTATTTTTTCAATAATTTATATTTGTAGTTAGAAGTCTAGGAATTGGGTTTGGAATTCATAACCTAAAACTAATTCCAATAAAATAAGAAAACCATTTTTTAAAAAAATTAATCAAAATAGATATTTGATCCATTAATACAAGATATTCGATTCAATTAGATATATAATATGTTAAAGAATAGATACTTAATCTAGAAAAGCAAGGTATCTAATAAATATAAGATATTTGGTACAGTTTCAATATTTGATCCTATCTATATTTATTTTTAATAATAGATAAACATTCTAGATAGACCAAATATTTATTTTAGGTTGATACATTATTCAATTTCACCACAGACAAATAGGTTCCCACTCATTTCCTCCATTTCCACCATCAAATTTGTGATAATTCCCTTGGAACCTTATAAATCTACTCACAACATAGTATATGGACCACTAACGTAGTTTCAATGTGTTAATGCAAAAGAATATAAAATATTGTACATAGAAACATTACAACATTTGGTAACTTGAAATGTCGCTTTTAGAACACATTACATGGATCAATGTGCTTGTTTCTATGGGCCAATGATGAATGGTCTAAAGTATTTTAGGTAGATATTTTAGAATTAGTAGTTTGACATAAACTTTCCAAGTAAAAGCCCTTGGCTGATTATAAATTCTCATCTCCCAAAATTTCTACCCTGAGAAAACATAATTGATGTCAAAATGTGTAGTTTTTCTCTCTATTTTGAAGCTAGCACCTTAAGACTCCATCTATCTCTTAAGGAATCTTATAATTCTTTCATTTACTTGTCTAGTTTTATAAGGTGTCCCTTCTAGAAAGAAACTAATCCATTTAAGAGTTACATATTCTCTTTACCTAGCTTTTAACAAACCAATGTCAATGTAGCACATAGTTTTTTTTTTCTTTTTCCAAAGCACAAAACATGTCTTGAGAGAAATTTCCATTCCCTTTATACCTAACTCATTCAACTTGAATATGGTTAAGACTAATGGTTCTACTATTATTTATGCCTATTTCAATTTGATTTAACAATTTTTTACATGTAGTGATAATTTTTGTTATGAAATTATAGAAATATTGTAACTTTCAATTAAGGAAAAGGGGTCCATAGTGGGTAGGGGTCCAATGGTAGGTATAGAAGTAGGCTTGAGTGGGCCTCATAGTGGGTAGGCTTAATATCCAATATACTTACACTTAATATCCAATTGCAAAATACTTTTATCCATAAAGTACACAAACTGACAAATCATGCGATGCCACATCAACGCACCAATAATACACGACTTAGTGACCCACTATCAATCTCACCTTTCTTTTGGGGCCTTTTTGGATACCTTAACAAAAAGCATGCTAATGTGGCCTTGAAACCAATTTTTATAAGCAAGGGACTTGTCAAATAAGTTGTACAAATTTGGCAGTGATTTGAAATTTTCATATAAGACTTTGCGAAGTGGGAAGTTAGGGTGGCCCACTACAGGCTCCTCTCCCAAGTTATAACTATGAACATTTGTCTATACATAATAGAATATTTAAAATCTCTAATATTATTTTGGAAATTCAAGTCTAAGTTCAAAAGGCTGAATTTGAGATGGAGTAACTCTATAGGAAAATGGAGAAATGATCTTTGTGTAACAATTATAGTTCTTTTATGTTGTCCTTATAATGATTCAACTCTTTATGGTTGTTGCTTGATGCTAAATGATAACAAAATCACTTGATTAGTTATTATGTTTTCCACGTATTCACAAAATTGACTGCCACCAAATAATAATTTTATATGAACCTTTTTCTATATTACACATGACAAGTAAGATAAAAAAAATTGATTCTATTCAAAATACCATACCTAATTCAAGACACAATAATAGTTATAAAAAGTCAACCAAACTATTAACTTTTGACTTTTTTTATTCTATAATAAATTAATTCAATAACTTTATTTTTACTCTTATTTTCTATTTCAAACTTTATTAGTTTGTAAATAATGTTTCTAACTAAACATCATACTAGAATTTTTTTATATTTTCAAGAATCAAATTATAATTGCTTAACTTTTCTAATTAAATATATAAAATACTTTCTAAGATTTCAAATACAAATTTGATACATTATATAATTTAATATATAAAGGTCTACATTCAAATTTAAGTAAACAAAGACTATATTTTAATATTCTATTCAAATTACGCACCATGACCACTTCATTCATTTTGCAATTAAATAAATTTTGTCAAACTTTTTAAATATAAATGTATCTTCATTTCAAAGCTTTAGAAGTGGATGAATACAATAAATCTACACCATATTACCTGATTTTATAACGCAAGTCACGTAACACAATTTCACCACAAAAGGTATTTTGGAAGGAAAAAGGAAGAGCTGCCACAGCGATCATGGGCACACTAACAGCCGAGGAAGCCTGTTGCTTAAATGCAATTGCCCACTTTTTGCTTTGGAATGAATTCTTCGACGAGACATCGAATTCCCTTTCACCAATGGCTATTATTGTTGTCGGGAAGGACCGAACAAGGCATTACAGGAGAGTGAGGTTTGTTAAGGCTCGCCGGAAATATGCTGAAGAGATTTGAAACCCTGAGAAGAAGGGTTCCAGAATCTGGCTTGGCACCTTCAATACAGCCGAAGAAGTTGGAGCGGAGTATGACCGTTCGGCTTTCGAAATGCGCGGTTTGAGGGCTATCCTCAATCTCCCTCTCAACGTTGAATCTGGACTGTATGTGGATCCTTTTTCTCAATCCTCCTCTTCATACTAAAAATCGGAGGAGTAAAAGCAAAGATGAATTTGAAATTATAAATTGTGTTGAGTGGATGATTTTTTTTTGGTTTATATTATCATTTCTAAAATAATATTATACATATAGACAGGACAGATGGAAATAATCACACCTGATGATTTAGTTATAAACTTTTTTTTACCTCCAAATGTTCTTTGGAGGTGTGTTCACCCCCAAAATAAATAGCTAAAATAGCCGCTGCAATTTTCTCTTCTCTTATTTACAATATACTTTTATTTTAATAAAAGCAGATAGGAGAGAAGACCCAGTATCTGCCAGGGTTAACTTCATGTAATCGTAGAATTCAAACCGTATGTCAAAATTGAAAAAAAAAATTATGGGTTTTTTTCACTCATGAGTTAAGTCCTTATAAATAAGGTTTTGGCTTGTGGGCAATTCGGTTCAGTGCGGGAGTGTTGGATATGCGCGCGAGGGTCAAAATGACACATTTTAGAGGTGTCATCTGCTCTCCACCACGTAACGTCCCAGTATCTGCCAGCTATAGCCACCAAAATTTTTCTTTTTAAAACACCTAAATGTGTCAATATTAACATTTAATTAAAACTATTTTATCATTCAAATCCGCTCAAAAGTCAATGGGTCTAATTCACATTAGCACCTTATAAAATCATTTTGGCACCCATTAAAAATTTGACTCCTACATATTAATCTCCTAGCATTAGCACCGGACACCAAACACATTACACCCCAATTAATCTTCATTTGGGGTCTGATTAATGCATATGACTAATGTTTTTTTTCTGGGTATCCCATTCTTTTCCCTCATTTTACTGCACGCTCTCTTTGGAAGGTTCTCGACGATGGAAACAAATGCAGACGGCGACGACTCTCCACGACTCCTGCTGGTTCGCATGCCTTGAGGTAACAACAAACATCATTCTCCTTTGAATATGCAAACAATGGTACTGGTTAATCATTTTCTTCTACATCTTTCATGACCCGTGAAGGGTTTATTCAATGATTGAAAAATTATTACTGCTTTTTTATGAAATAAATCATTCCTCTTACATGCCTTTTCACCATGTGTTGTTTGATTTTGTCAGGTCATAGTGTTGGTGTTTTACACATGATTTTTTTGGGGTTAAATGATTTCCTCTCCTCATTTTACCGTGCACTCGCAGCCTGGTAAAGTCGATTGTATCATGATTTTGTCTACAGAAATGATAGAGGAATTTCGTGGGTTTGACCACATGTCTACAAAAAATGATTTTTTGGTCTGCATCGACCTTTTTATAAAAAACCCATGTGAATATGGGCATAAATCAACAAGCCCATTTAGTATACAAAAATGGCATATAATAAATGGGCTTGTCAATTTATGCCCATATTTACATGGTTTTTTTATAAAAGGGTTGATGCAGACCAAAAAACTCATTTTTTACAGACGTGGTCAAACCCACTAAATTCCTCTATCATTTCTACAAACAAAATCATGATACAATCAACTTTACCAAGTGATGAGCGTGTGGTAAAACGGGGAGAGGAAATCATTTAACCCCAAAAAAACCTTGGTAAAACACCAGCACCATGACACAAAAAAATCAAACAGCACATGGTGAAAAGGCGTGTAAGAGGAATGATTTATTTCATAAACAAGAAGTAATAATTTTTCAATCATCAAATAAACCCTTCATGGGTCATGAAAGATGCAAAAGAAAATGATTAACCAGTACCATTGTTTGCATTTTTAAAGGATAGGCAAAGGATACACACATATATATCGATCTGCTCAATGAACAAGAGACAAGAGACACAAAATTTGTAAATGAATGTGTACAATGTTATACATAAAACATTATACAGATTCATTTAAAAATTCAAACACACGACTTATTGAATTTCTAAATGAATGTGTGCAATGTTATATATATATAACTTTGTACAAATTCATTTGCAAATTTAATAAGTTGTGTTATATATCATTATACACATTCATTTAGAAATTCAGTAAGTTGTGTTTTATATATATATATATAACTAACATTGTACGCATTCTTTTACAAATTCAATAAGATGCAAAAGAAAATTATTAACTAGTACCATTGTTTGCATTTTGAAAGGATATGCAAAGGATACACACATATATATCAATTTTCTTAATGAGCAAGAGACACAGAATATAAAATGACAAATATATGTATGTTGGCCTATTGAATGTGCAATAGAAAGTAGAAAAATATTAAAAAAAGCTAGTCTATTGTATTGGACAGCCAAACGAAATGTATTTAAACAGAGCTATATATGTGTGTGTTTGTGTATGTATATACGTATATATATACATGTATATATGTATTTATATGTAAGTATGTGTATGTATGTATTTGTATATATATGTGTATATGTTTTTAAATACATAATACACATATATACACATATATTAAATGCATATATACAGACATATATATATACACATGTATATATGCACAAATATATATATACATATAAATAAACCCTAAGAAATGACCAAAAATAGACAAATATAAATACACATATATGCATAAATAAATGAAAAATATAAACCCTGATATAAACCATGAAATAAATGACAAATGACCAAAAATAGACAAATATAAATACACGTATATGTAAAAATAAATGAAAAATCTAAATGACAAAAAATAGAAAATGAACACATAGATTATTGAATTTGTAAATGGGGTTTGTAGGAAAAAACCCATCACCAAAAAAGACCTTTCATTTACTTATAAATCAAAGTAAAAAGACACTACATAAATATAAATGTTAAATGCACAGTTCATGAAAATAACTATAAGTAGAATGTATAAAGTACCAACCTGAAACGTGGGATATTGGAGGAATTTGCAGAGGAATGTGCAGAGGATGCCTGTTGATGCTCTATATTTTGCAAAGAATAATTCTTCACAAGATGCAATTGTGAATTTCGTTGGCTGCTTTTCCCCTCTTATTTAGGAATTTGATTTTGACAATTGAATGCATTCAATTTGGTTGTTGTGTTTCAAATTTGAATTTGTTTGAGCATTTGAATTTGAAGTTGCTAGTTACGTAGGTTTTTAAAGATGACATGATTGAATTTTGCATTATAATTGGATTTGATGTTTATTTGGGGAGCCTTACACCTGTATTTAATTGTGCAAGGACCTATTGGAAATGAAGTAAATAAATGTATCTGCCAGGGAATGTGTGGAAGACTATGCATTTCAAATCCCATAGAGTTAATAGGAGATTGTGATTATGTCATGTAAAGCACCATTAAGTGTGCATGTGTAGTTGTTAATATAATATGTAATGAGGGATAAACATTTGCAAGTGCGGGTATTTATAATAGTAAAAGTTTTAAATTAAATTGTAAATGAGTTTTTTTATGTGCAAGTTGAATTTTTTTATAAATGCAAAAGAATGTTTAGCTGTCTATTATGATTGGTGAGTTACACATTGTGTTATGAGCAGCCATTGGTGTTGTTACAATTTTTTATTTGTTAAAATAAAGTTTTTTAATGGATCAAAGTGAATTTTTTTTTGGGAGGTGGTGGTTATTCAATGGGTGGCGATAACTGGGTCTTCGAGCCCCTAGTCTTTGTTTAATTCTTTTATAAAATATTGTTGTTAACCATATAAGAATATTTGATCCCTTCTTCTTCTTACGCTAACAATTATAGAAATGTGTACAAGTTGAGCTAGACATTTCCCAATACATAAAGCAAACTATTCTATCCAATGAGCAATTTACGTAGAGACTTGTGCACATAAACCATCGAACATGTGGTTTCTTTATCAATATAAAGGCCTATCATTTGCTCATAAATAAACTAATCCTCCTACTTATTATAAATCCATTGGGTAAATTGTGATGACAAAGTCATGCTCAATCGGGTTATACTAAAGGAAAAGGTTTGAAGGCCTCTATAGGAGAGTTGAGCCCATCGACAACATACGTTCATAAGTCATCCTGCTCAGAATAATGAACCATAACTCCACATGTTGAATAAGTATGAGTTAGAAGTTGTAGATGTGTTAATAGATATAGTAGATGTGTCATCATTAGTTAGTTTGTTGTAAAAGAAATTTCAGTTAGTTGTTAGAGTTAGTTAGTAGGTTTGTAAGAAGTAGTTGAGCTTCTCTTCAATTATAAATATGTAATCTCTATTGATAATAAATAGTTGAGTTTTTGGAGGTATGTTTTGGTTGCAATTTGATATCATAATCATTGTGTTTTTATCTTTATTATTGTCAAATATTTTATGAGTTTGAGTAGTCATAAATGTTATATATGTTATATTGTGGATGATATTCTCAATGGAGGTGACATTTGTTCTTGATATTCTTACAATTAAGGTCCATTTACCTTGCAATCTTACATCTTATTAATGTGTCTCCAACATTCTTATAATGTGTCCTTCAATGCATAGGGTGTAATTGGAAATTGATTTTATAATTTAGATTTCCCAAAAATATTAGCATTTGTTGTGTTTGCATTCATGAAGAAGGTAGAGTTAGTCATGTTTGTTACAAACCTACCTTTCGCAAATATTTGAATAGGGATGTGAGAATTGAGTAGTGAAGCATCTTGAATGTTCATGGTGCATCCCATATGAGTTGGGTGATGATTTTAGATGCCTACTTTGGGATGTGGACCATTATTGAGGAGTTACAAGTAAAAAATTTAGTCTATTATTATTATCGAGGTTTGTAATAAAATAACTTGCACAATAGAAGAATATGATATAAAATATGTTGCAAATACTAAGTAATAACTAAGAACAACAAGCCACTTTGAGGGGGAAAACCTCCAAATATCTCCAATGAAAACACACTTCACAATATGAGGATGAAATAAGACTCACTATCTCCTATTTATACCTATTTATGTCTAGGCTATCACCCAAGCCGACTTAGATAGCCCTATATAATCCTTAGGCTGACCTAAATAACTAAATAAAAATATAATAATGATAGGGTTATCCCACAATAATGGGTTACACTTTTTGGCCAAACTTGACATTGAAATCAACATTTTTTAGAGAAAATTTCACTTTCTGACACTTATAGTAGATAAACTATTAGGAATTTGAAAATGATGTAAACTAGTGATTTGTGAGATTTTGTTTGTAGATTTTAAATGTATTTTAAAAAAATAAAAATTGAAATTAAATTATAATTTTTTTTGTGTTTCCTTTGATAACTAGTTTTTAATAGTAAACAACATTTTTAAAAAGTGGTGTGTACTTCGGATCGTATAACTTTTTTTCTATAAAGGATAAAATTCTAATTCTTTTGAATTTAGGTTGGTAACACAAGTATCTAGTTCTTTCATTTTGTTTCATAACATTTTGTTGAATATTTTTCTTTTAATTAAGTTTTGAAGTCAAAACATTTATAATTTAGACATTGGTGCACTTCGGCTCGCATAACTTTTTGGGTATTTATTGAAATTCAATTTTTCTTTTTTTGTTGGAACGAGGAGATCAATACCTAGTTCGTATATATTTTTCAAAATTTTTTCCTCAAATTTACTATTTTTCCACAATGATTTTTCACTGAACTTGATGTTCGGTGAAAAACCTATGTACTGTAAAACTAAAAATTAAAATATAAAATAAAAACAAAATATATTAAATTTATAGTTGTTGGAAAGCACGTTTCGATCACTACAATCATCTAGCTTGGTTTATCAAGTTCACTCCATTTGCACCTCCTTCCCAAGCTTTGATAGTCAAAAAAATGCATAAATTTTGAAATGGTGGAGGGGAAGGTGAAAAAGGGGGCTTCATTAGAACCCCCCTTCTAATGAAGGGGTTTCATTAGAACCCCCCCTATATGGTGCAAGAGGGGGTTCATTAGAAGGGGGAGGGGGGGTTCATTAGATGGGGGTGGGGTTCATTCGAAGGGGTGGTTCATTAGAAGGGGGGTGGTTCATTCAAAACCTCTTCATTAGAAGGAATAAAGCATTTTAAATTTTTTGATGAAAATTTCTAATTTTTCTTCAGTAATGGGATTAAAGGAGAATCAAAAGAATGTACCAAACCCAAGTAGCAAAGGAAAATTTCAACCCAATTGGTTGGGACCATTCCGTATCACAACAAGTTATAAGTCAAGGGCATATCAGTTATCAACACCCGAAGGGGAACTTCTGCAAGAGCCCATGAATAGCTCTCATCTGAAAAAGTTTTATGCCTAAATCTTTCAAGGTATAGAACCAAAAAATCCAAAAAATTAGAAAATGTCCTAAAAAAATAGTTACTTCAGCGAAAACCTGGAAAACATGCATCTTGGTGACAACAAAAAAATAAAAAAGTAAAAAAATCCAAAAAAATTAGAAAAAGGATCAAAAAATAGTAAAGAGAAAAATCGTCCTCTAGTGAAAACCACTTCGGTGGCACTCTCTGTAAGGAAAGCTAAGTGCGGAAGCAACTCTCCTAATGTCAAAACCTCAAGGAAGAATGTAGAGATACCTTTAAATTTTACAATTACAGTCCAAATAAGATGCACTTGAAAGAGATAACAGAAACAGAGAATTAGACATACACATATGAACACCAAATTTATGTGGGAAAACCCTTATGGGAGAAAAACCCACCACACCAAGAGAAGTCACTTTGTATTATAGTAATAAAGATTACATATAGAGATCAGACTTATCTTTCTAATGTCAAATTACAGCAACTTTCAACAATCAACCTTGCTACAGAATACTCAAGTTACAATTCACTCAGAATCTGATTCACACTGATACACATCAAACTATTCATCCAACTATCAAACCGATCCTTTGAACCAGACTACTTCTACAATATCTAAGTATATCCATTACACCCCTATCTATCAAACTTCCTCTCAGTAACGGCCACAACAGTCCAACTGCTAGCGGTTCCCATTTGGCTGTTCTAATTGGTCGAATACAAGCCACATAGGATAGTCTTCACTTGGTCAAAGCATTCAACCTGTGTTGGCATGTTAGTGAGACACTAACCGTGTATCCCTGATGCCACAAGACTGAACCATCAATGTCACCAAGATTCATTACTATCGGCAAGAGGTTACACCGAGTCCATAAATCTATCACTAATACTTCACCGTGTCGCCAAGACCTCATACCGATGATCATCATTTGTATCGCTATCGCCAAGACTTATCACTATCGATGAGACATCATACTGAAGCTCCAAAGTCACATAGACAATAGAATTCCCATCGGCAAGACTATCATCCTTCGCTGAGAGATCATACCGAGCCTTTATGTTATACCGAAACATCCAATAGTCTACAAGACTTACCGCTATCGCTGAGATGTTACTCTAAAGTCTTCAAGTCACACCGCAATGTTCCACCATCGGCGAGACTTCGTTCGTCGCTAAGACTTCATACTGAAGCCTCCAGATTACCCCGATGACTCCAAATGAATACCTATTGGTGAGACATCTCCATATTGAAAAGACTTCATACCGAAACATATGAGTTACTCCGATGACCACATGTGTAACACCATGTTGACGAGACATACAATCTCGATAAGACTTCATACTGATATAAGCCTTTCGGCCAAGGGTCTCACTGATATACAATAAGAGTGGCATGTCAGCCATAGATCTCCACTCAGCAGAAGGTTACAATGATTGCCACAAGTCACAGTGACAGGTCCACTCGGCAAGACTGAAACAAGGTCTCAGTGAACAGAACTGTTCAACAAGGTTTCAACTGCTAGTTGGCCAGACACAAAGCATGTCACACCGACTTGGTTCTCTTAGAGGTTTCAGCCTATGGGATTGAGGCATATATTTCCAACAATCTCCCACTTGACGAAGATCACACAGGTACCTCTAGAGCACAACAAAACTACTGACATTCATGGGCACTAAGGCCTATCGAATTGCCACACCACCTGAATTTGTCTGTGCTCACTGGCTTCATCAATGCATCTATAACATTTTCTAGAGTATCCACTTTTTCTAATGAGAAATTTCCATCCTCCACCATATCTCGTACAAAGTGATACTGTACATCTATATGTTTTGTCCTGGCATGGAAAGTAGGATTCTTTGCCAGACAACTTGCACTCTGACTGTCACAGAAAATAGTTATTTTCCCTGCATCAAAACCAATGTTAGAACACAAACATTTTAACCAAACTGCTTCTTTACAAGCATATGTAGCTGACATGTATTCAGCCTCTATAGTGGACAAAGTGACTACAATCTAACGCTTACTCATCCAACTCACTGCACCACCATTCAACATGAAAGTATATCCACTGGTGGATCTTCTGCTATCAATGTCCCCTGCCCAATAAGAATCCACATAGCCTCGAATGCTAAGAGTCCTCTGTGATTCAACCAAGTTCCCATGGTAACACAAAGCATATTTTGAAGTGCCCTTCAAATATCTGAATACTCTTTTCACAGCATCCCAATGTGTCCTTCCAGGATTAGCCATAAACTGACTAAGTACTCCCACTGCTTGGGCAATGTTTGGCCTCGTACAAACCATTACATACATAAGACTTCCAACTGCACTAGCATCCTAGGGTACACTGGTCATGTCCTCCATCTTAGTAGGATATTTTGGACAGTCTTCAACAGATAGCTTCGTTCCCTACAAAACTAGAACAACTAGTTGTTTGCAGTCATTCATACAAAATCTCTCTAGAACAGTCCTGATATACTTACTCTGACTGAGCCAAAGTTTTCTATTCTTCTTGTCCCTGGTTATTTCTATCCCCAGAATATACCTTGTTGCACCAAGATCTTTTCGAACTTAGCAGACAACTAAGACTTAAGATAATAAATCATCAACTTATTATTGCCTATGAACAACATATCATCAACAAAGAGAGCAATAATAAGCACTCGATCACTTTCAGCTTTATAATACACACAATGATCATATTTTGATCTTACAAATCCCAAAGACAATACAAAAGTATCAAACTTCTAGTACCACATTCTAGGTGATTGCTTTAACCCATACAAAGACTTTTTTAACTTGCAAATCAGTTTCTCTTTACCTTTCTCCACAAAGTGCTCAGGCTGGGACATATAAATCTCTTCTTCAAGATCACCATGAAGAAATGTTGTCTTCACATCCATCTATTTGACCTCTAAGTCATACGCTGCTACAAGTGACAAAATAAATCTGATAGATGTCAGCTTACCTATAGGAGAAAAAATTTCCCCATAATCAATTCCCTCTACCTGGGAATAACCCTTCGCAACCAACCTTGCCTTGTATTTTTCTACACTGCCATAAACACCTATTTTCTTTCTAAATACCCATTTGCAGCCAACAGCTTTTCTGGCTTTAGGAAAGGGCACCAAACTCCAAGTATCATTTTTTTCTAATGATGTCATTTCTTCATTCATGGCTTCCAACCAAGAGTTTGAATCAAACAATCTAAATGCCTCTTTCACAGTTCTAGGCTCATCAGTGCTAGAAACTAAAGCAGAGGCACAAGTAGAATCTAACAAAGAAAACCCATACCTATCAAGTTGCTTTCTTTCACGTGTTGACCCCCTCACAGACTAAGGCTGAGGTTAATCTTCTTCTTCAGAACTCTCAGAACTACTTGAGCTCTCCTCAATTTCAAGTACATTTTCAATTTTCAATTCCTCTCTATCTAGTGTGGAAGGAATTTCAATTACATCATTTTTATTTCCTGATTTGTCTTTGATTGTAGATCCAAAGTAGAAGGCTTCAACTCGCGAAAAATAACACTTCTATTGTACACAACCTTCTCCTTATCAGAATTCCAAAGCTTATATCCTTTTATTCCATTACTATAGTAAAAAAAAATACATTTAATAGCCTTGTTTTCTAATTTAGACCTTTTTTCATTCAACACATATGCATATGCCTCACAGCCAAAGACACGAATGTGTCTCAGAGAGGGTTTCTTTCCAGACCATGCTTCCAAAGGTGTTTTCTCAACAAGAGTGGAATTTAGAGAACGGTTTATTAAATAACATGTTGCAACTGTGTCAGCCTAGAACTTCTCCTCCAAGCCAACATTGCTTAGCATACTTCATGCTCTTTCCATCACTGTCCTGTTGAACCTTTCAGCAACTTCATTTTGTTGCAAAGTGTAGGGTGTAGTTTTATGTCTTTTAATCCCATGATCTTTATAGTACCTTTCAAACTCATCAGAACAAAACTCACCACCATTGTCAGTCCTTAAACATTTTATTTTTCTTCCAGTCTAATTTTCCACAAGGTTTTTAAATTCCTTAAAACGACTGAACACTTTTTCTTTACTTTTCAAAAAATAAACAAATGCCCTTCTTGAATAATCATCAATGAACAATACATAATATCTTGATTAAGACAAAGAAGGAACATTTACTAGACCAAAAGCATCATAATGTATATTATATCAAGTAAACTGGAAGATTTGTGAGGACTGGAGTAAAATGAAACACGGTGTTGTTTCCCATATATACAATATTCACAAAACTTGAATTCAAGGTTACAATCATCAAGCCCTTCAACCAGGTTTTTATTTTTCAAGGTTTTTAAACCTTTTTCTCCAATGTGGCCAATCCTATCATGCCAGAGCATAGTCTTTTCTGCTGGAAGTTTAACTTCCATAGAGTTTGCACTATCAGGAAATTTTTCCAACTTTTCTCCATGAGTAGCCTTATGTGACTTTACAAAGACACTATTGCATTGCACAGCAAGTTCATCCAGCTTATACAAGGTACCAATACGAGCACCCCTAGCTAGCACCATTGAGCCTCTAGTCATCTTGCAGCCATTTCCAGAGAACGTGACTTGCACTCCAACATCATTCAACTTACTAACAGAAAGTAAATTTCAAGCCAGACCTGGTATATGCATTACATCATTGATTCCCTTCACTCTTCCATCAAGGAACTGAATTCTGACTCTTCCACAACCAACTATTTCAAGAGATGAATCACTTGCTAAATACAACCTTCCACCATCGTATTTTTCATACTTAGTGAACTAATCTCTATGAGATATCATGTGGAAAGATGCTCTAGAATCAATCAACCAGACATCATCTGATGCCTATGTAGCCAAGGATGCAATGAAAGCGTCTGCATCACTCTGAGAAGAATCATTGTTAGAAGAATACTTCTTTTTTCTTTTTCTCCTCTTTACAATCCTTTCGGACATGACCAAGTTGCCCACAATTCCAGCACTTCACCTTGGACTTCTTACTAGGAGACTTTGATCTCCCCTCTTATTTGGATTTGGACTTCTTGTCCTTATTCTTTCCTTTTTCTTTTGATCTGCCTCTAACAACAAGAGCCTCCTTCACCATCTCAGAAGATTTTCTTCTCATTTCTTCTAATAACAAAGAAGCAACAATATCTTCCATCTTAAAAGAGGAAGTAGTACTCCCAATAGCCATCACCAAGTGATCCCAAGAATTTGGTAAAGAACATAACAATAGCATACAATGATCTTCTTCATCAATATTCACACCCACAGATGCTAACTAAGCAATCAGCATGTTGAAAGCATTCAAATGATCAGCAACAAATGCTCCTTCCTACATTTTTGAAGATTACAACTCCTTCCTCAAGAACAACTTATTCACTAAGGACTTGCCCTAATAAATAGCTCTCAGTATTTTCCACAAAGAGGATGTTGTATTTTCTTCATGAACATTTAGAAGAACAGAGTCTGTTAAACAGAGCCTTATCAACCCCTTTTATTTTCAATCTGCAAGGTCCCAATCCTCTTGCTTCATGCCTATAGGCTTCGTTCTAGACAAAGAAAGCCAAAGATCATGATTAACCAATAATCTTCCATTTTGAGTTCCCACAACTCAAAATTACTGCCATTGAATTTCTCAATTTTAATCTTTCCTGACATGCTTGCCATCTTAATCTGTAATTCGAATTACCAGACTTCTACAAGAATCCCACTGAACAGAATTGACACAAAAAATGCAACGTACCCAACAAGGATAACACAACTGACCAGGCTTTGATACCACTTGTAAGGAAAGCTTAGGTGCAAAAAAAAACTCTCCTAACGTCAAAACCTTAGGGAAGAATGTAGATATGACTTTAAATTTTTCAATTATAGTTCATTAAGATACACTTGAAAAGAATAACATAATAGAGAAATGAACATACACAATTGGACACCAGATTTACATGGGAAAACCCTTATGGGAGAAAAACCCACCACACCAAGAAAATTCTCTGTGTATTACAGTAAAAAAAATTACATACAGAGATCAAACTTCACTTTCTAATGTCAAATTAACAGCAGCAAAATATCCTTGATCAACCTTGTATAGAACATCACTGTTACAACGCTCTCCAAATTGAATTCACTCACACTGATCAAATCATGTTCTGAATCAAACAACTCTACGCCATCTAACTATTCACCATTGTCGACCATTGTAAAGCATAGTCATTTTCCTCACAAACTATTCATCTTCCACACAGGAACGATCACAATAGTCCAACTACCAATGGTTCACATTATGCTTCTCTCATTGGCCCAGAACATACCATGTAGGACAGACGTTCAATCAAAAAAATTCAATTAAATCACATGTCAGTGAGACACTAGACCATGTCTCCCTGATGCCTAAATGCCCGACTGTCCTTATCGGCAAGAGTCATATCGAGTTCAAACCTGTCACCCAGACTCACTCTATCACTAAGAAATCACATCAATATCCATTGCAAAACCATCGGCAAGACCATCGCTATCAGAAATACATCATACCGAACACAAATTCATCTTGTGTAGATCTATCGGCAAGAGTTTCGTTATCGCTGAGAGTTCACAGTGAACAAAAATCTATCGGTGAGATATCCTCTACAGGAAATACTTCTCACTGATGTCCATCTTGCATAGTTGTAGGTGAGACAAGTGCTATCGGCAAGAGTTCACACTGAAAACATACCCGTCGGGGAGAGGAAAACCATTGGCAAGAGTTCTCACCGAAGTTGCATACCCATTGGTGAGGCCAACACTGTCAGCAAGAGCTCACACCGAATGTATACCTACTAGTGAGAGGAGAACCATCAGCGAGACAAGCATTGTTAGAAAGAGTTTGAGAGTCTCCCCGATGTCCATTGTGAACAGAACTTTCACCGTGACTAACATTTTCAGAATGAGTTACTCTGAAGGTTCACGTCTCTCCCCGATGCCACTCGTCGCCAAGAGTCTCCCCGATGATCACCAAGAATCAACCCATCGGTAAGAGGTCTACTCGGATGGAAAGAGATATGAACTTTCATAGTTATAGACATGTCTTGCCGATGACTCCCTTCGGCAAGACAAAACCAAAGTCTCAGTGACTTTGAACTTTTGAGCACAGTTGTTGGTCGGTAAGACATTCAGAGGGTCTAACCAATTTTTCTCTTTCAGGAGTTTCATGTCAGTAAGCTTGAGGCACATTTTCCAACAATTACTATGAGAAATTTCTTTAAAGTAGAAGACATGAGAGCTTATTTAGGAATCCCTATGCCAAGTCATATGTTTCCAAATCAAACTACATTATGAATAAGTGTGTCACATGCAAGTCAACTTCAGACATGTCACCCACATCCCGAGCTTGCTCTTATATGTGCATGAAAGGCAGTCAACTAGCCAAAAGAGACAATGACAAGTGACATATGAGGACAAGGATACCTAACTCCTTTCCCCCACTTAATGTCTAGGACAAGGATGATCCAAAATTAAAAGAGGAATTAGATTCTTCAACACAAGGAAGAGCACCACGGTCCTTAAGATATTGAATTTTGATGCTTAAAGCCTTACATTCATTAGTAGAATGACCGTGAACTCTATGATATGCACAAAATGAACTCTTGTAGTAAAATTTCTTTCATGTTCTTGAAGGGATAGATATCAAATGATCTTGGAGGAGTCTCAACAATATACTCTCTTGATTAATTGTAGAAGATGTTTCATTATTTTGTGACAAAGATATCTCTTGCTTAGGACATGATGTCATACTTACACAAGACTCTTTGGATTGTGATATTTTGTACTCTCCTTTACAAGAGGGTGTAAAATCTATCAAATTTGAATCATTATTGTTTTTTGTGATGACATTGACATTAAACAAAGACTTGTTTGTTTCTTTCAAAGGATAACAATCAAAACCACTAGTGTCTATCAACTTAGGATGCACTACTACTAAAGTTAGCTTAGAAGGATCTTTTGTAAGAGTGTTGATATTAAATGAAGGTTTTTTTGTGTTTTTAGAGGGGTAATAACCAAGACTAGTAATATTTTCTTGTGTGTGAGGCTCTATAGGGACACATATACCTTGTTCTCTACCACCACATCCTTTTCCACTATAATCAAGTTGTTTCATCATTTCATAACCTTTTCCATAAAGATTCTTCACCTCTTTTGGATTTGGTGGTTGCTCATCATTTAAAGGATGCATTTACATGGAATGTAAATGATCTAGATTCTGAGATTGCAGTTTTTGCAAGAAGAACTGTTAAAGATCTGAAATATCCTAGAAGTTTTGTAACACATATAGTTCAGACAATTCAATCATAGTTAGTCGAGTTTCGATCATTTGAAGGACAAGAAATGAATACAGAAGAAAAAGTGATGTCTTTTAAGCTAGACCTAAGAGTGAAAAAGACAGTAATTAAAGGTCAATTTTTTATGGGATGTGAATAACCTTGAGAGTGATCCAAAGGAGTTTGCAAGACAGGGAAGCACAGATAAGACACGTGAACTCTTTGATAGAATGCCTCCAAGAAACAATTTAGAAAGAATGCATAAAGAAGGCATGTGAACTGTTAAACATAATTCCTCCAAGAAAAATTTGGTGCATCTATAGCCATTCTCTCTGTCACGCACTTCAACTTGCTGCATTTACTCTTTTACTCTCAGGAAGGCAGCCACAAGAAACCTTCAAACACGCCTTGCACTGCTCGTACTCCTTTACTCATACTCCCCACGCTTTTTCCAACGTCATTTTTCCTTTGTGCTCGACTTGCTCAACCATTAAGTTTCCTTTCTTGCTCGATTTTTAAGGAAAAATCTCCTTTGTTTCTGAAAACATGTCTAAAATTTGGTTGATTTAGATAGACAATAATTTTTGTTTTTTGCCAACTATCCCACATAGATCCTACAACATTACGCCGAAGTTGCTCATGTGCTCTTTAATTATATTTCCACATCAACATGAAACCATAAGGACTAGATCTTAAAGCATGTAAGAGAAAAGGTCTAAATGGAGCAACTTACAAGAAATTTGAATAAAGTCAAATGAAACTCTATGGTTGAATCAAAGAAGAATACAAAATTTCATAAGAAATTAAGAAAAGTAGAATTGTATTCTTTGGGACATCTGCCATTTTCTTTAAAATTTCCACGTGATTTTGATCCTTCAGCACAAAAATTAAAGGGGATAATCTTGAGTTGCATAACATGGTGATAAATGGAAAAGAAGATGGAGGTAGCAACTGTACCTAAAAGAAGCACACAGAGCAGAAAAAACTTTGTGGAAACAAAGTACCCAGGAAACAAGGACGAGTAGACTATACATTAGGAAAGATAGAAATAGATTATGAAACTAAGCATAACATTGTTTGTTGCACAAGAAAAGAATAAGATTCAAGGGCGCACAAACTATTTGATAATATGCTTGAAAGAAATGTTTTCCCATGGTGTGCATTGATTCATGAAGACATGTGGTGAAATGTTACCTGTGAAATCATAGACAAGGCCTGTAAACTATTTGATAGAATGTGATTTTAGAGACTACAATGTTTGCAAGATATGCACAAAATGGATTAAAAAAATCTTTTGAAACTTTCAAAAAGTGGAAATTATGCAATGAGATGTTAGGAGTTTGATTTTGTTGTCTCAGAAAACCCTTCTTTTCCCCACAAAATGTATTAGCAATCTACACAGATCCTACGATGTTATAAAACAGAGTATGGTACTAAAATAGAAGAACTTAGCAGAGCTTCCCAAAAAATTAATTGGTAGATGTAAATCATATCCACAGTTAAATTTCTCCCTACGCGTGCCATGATGGGAACTTTGAGAGAAAGGAAAAAGATTCAATAAACATATGGAAATGTAATAATAAAGTTTTGTTAAAGTTTCCTCATAGAATGCAATCAAAGCACAAAATTGATTCCATCAATAAGATGACTTTATACCTAGACATGATATAACTATTCTGAATGGACAGAGACAATGGTATTAATAGAGCAACGTCTAAAAATGAAAGAGAATTCCACAAAACAAGCTGCAAGTAAAGCCAACCCTCCTTCTAGCACCATAATGTGGATACTAAATCTGCAAAATGTTAAGCCTTAACAAGAATAAGTCAAGCAAAACACAACAAATCTAATATCCCTATGAAATATTGCACCATGTTAGATATGCTAAATGAGAAATTAAAACAATAACAAAAGCTAAATAATCATATAAACAACATGAATCCAAATTTATCTCATTGTGGATTGGTGCTTCTATGGAAAGAAGCCCTTTCCCAATTCTTGCTAAACTCCATGATATGTTGATATGAAACTGCTTTGAAGATGATATGAGGTGGGAAAAATCAATTCTCAATTGAAGAGAGTGACTTTGCATGAGATTGTGGAGAAAATTGTGGAGGAGTAAATCAATGGAGATGATCTCTATTTAAGGAATAGAATGATATAAGAATGCCAAACATGGAGGATGTGGAACTAAAAACCAACCAATGAAAAGATGCCACTTGTCATCATGTGAGAGGTTGAGGAATGTGCAAGTTTTGGTCAATGTGCCAAAGAGGGGGAGATTCAAATTTGAATTTGATGAAAGGATGAGTTAAATGCTAAGCTTGACTTGTGCAAGAGACATGTAAGAGCTTATTAATTGCTTTGTTGGATGTACATGCCAAATTGGGGGGAGATTCAAACTTGGAGAATATTCTCTTTTTATGCCAAGTTGAAAGAAAATAATGAATTTAATAAATCAAGAAATTGATTTATTGCTACAAGTGGGAAAATCTAGAGGATGTGATGGGTGGTTAGATTAGATTAATTAGAATTAGCTTAGTTAAGATGATGTTAGATGATTTTGACTTATTTGATTTAATTACTTTGATTTATTTAAATCAAAAGGGATGGAATATGCATTTGAGATTTAATTAAATAAGGTTTGATTTCTTTAATTAAAAGGGTGATGTTAGGATCAAGTTGATTTATTTAATTTAAATTGATGACTTTAGGGGATTGACCAAATAAACTTGATTTATTTGATGAGTGGATGAATATGACCCAATCAAATGCATTATGCCAATTTTGCATGTCTAAAAAAATGAACTGATGAGAGTGTACCTAACAAGTGATAATATAGTTCCAGTGATTCTCAATAGACTGACTGAACACACTTCATCATTTTTCACTTCTTCACATTCGCATCAATGTCATTCCTTGCTCTCTTCACATCATGTCATCAATCTTCAAAAAAATTATAACATATATATCTAACCTATGCACAAGCATCAATTAGGTCAGCCTAATTAGATGCAACCCTTATTCATCAAAGATATCAACTGTTAACTTCAAGCTTTCACAAAAACTTCCAAAGGCGATTCAAACGTTCAACACGCTACACCATGTCTGCATGGACCTAAGATAGGTCACACATATATCCGCATAAAAAGATTAATTCACCATACCACCAATTATCCATGAGGTTGGCCAGAGATATGCTTAATAGCGAAAATGCAACAATAGAATAATGTTGATACACCATACAAGCATCTGAGCATGAGAGATTCTAAACATCCATGCTGGGTGCTGGCAAGAAGTTAAGTCCACTTTTTGGCCAAAAAGTGGAAGTGCTTTCCCTGATTTTCAAAATTTGACACATTTGACCTTAAAATTTGAAGTACTTAGAGATGGTGAATCTTCAAAAAAGTCACTAATCATAAAATGTAGTGCTCAGAGTCTAGTTTCCAAATATGTAATTTATTTCAATACCCAGATTGTACAAATTGAGTTTCAATAGGCATTTCTAAAAATAACTATTTAAAAGTCACTTTTTTATACCATAGCATGCACGTGTACAACATCCATATTTTGACCTAAATTATCATATTTTTCTAAATCCTTTCGAGAAAAGATTTATGACTCACTGAAGCTTATTTTTGATATTTTTTGTAATTTTTTATTAAATATTTTTTTTGTTAAATTTTTAGTTGGCATATTTGTCATTTTGAAAAATCATCGTGTACGACACGCATAAGATGACCTAAACTTATCATTTTTTAATTTATTTTTTAAAAATTGAAAAGAATTGTCTGAAGTTTGTTCTTGTGCAATCTGTTTGTCAAAATTTTATGTTGATCAAAAGTTATTAAAATACTAAAAAAACCTGATAATTCAAGTTTATGGACTAGTTTCATTAGAAATTAATTGAAAAATAGAAAAAATAATCAAATTATTAAAAAAATTACATATTTGGAATTTGCACTGTCTCATCTATAATGGGTTTTAATTTTGTAAATTTTTTTTGCAAAATAGGTCTTTAGACATATGTCCAAAGTCACTATTTTCCTGTGACGTTAACATGACCTTCAAGTTGCAGATCAAATCAGGTCCAAAGCTTAGGTTTGGGTCCCCAAGCCATTTTCTGAACTAAAAAACAAGCCAAAAACCCACCCAAAAATTCATAATTTAATAAACGGGATCCCGTTTCATAAAAAAACATTTTTTATAGTTCTATGAAATGGGATCCCGTTTTGAAAATTACCAAAATGAAAATTTTTTAAAGCAGGATCTTTTTGAAAAATTTGAAAATGGAATTTTTCAAAATTGGAAGTTTCAAAATGGAAATTTTTCATACGGGATCGTTTTGAAAACTTTCTATTTTTGGAAATTCCAATTTTTGAAAAATGTCTCGTTTTGAAAACTTTCCAAAAATGGAAATTTTAAAAACAGGATCCCATTTCCTTTTTTTGCCTAAGGCAAAAACTTCCACGTTTCGTGGACTCATCTTCTTACATTTACCCTGCTTTTAATATCCATAAACTAATTCCCAAGACCACAAGTAGCAACTATCAACCACGAAGGATTGCAAACCAAGATATCAGAGGATGAAGACTGTATACTAGTTCAAATACCAGATCAAAATACCGGATGAAACAATAACTTAGTCTTGTATTCCAAAACCCATATAACATGGTGACATCAATGACAATACAAAACTGTATAGATAGCCTTTCTTCTTCATTCTTCCAACAGTTGTCTTTTGTTCTAAAGTGGTTGAGGTGGATGCTTTCAAAGGGTCTTCTGAATTTTGTGTTGACATAACTACTTTTTCATTTCCCTTTTCAGACTCTTTATTTATGCTCTTGTATTCTCCCATGAATGATGAGTCAAAATCCAACGATCCGAAATCATCTAGTGATATCATTATGAAGGGTTTAGGACATCTATCCTTTTGTTGTTCTTGCATGGGTTCCACTTGTGTAGTTGGTGTTAATGTTTTCAAAGGGTTTTCCTTTCCTTTCTCAATGTTCAAACAACTGCTTGGGTTAGAGTTAGCTTCGAGTATGTACACTTTGTTGATGTAAATATACTTCATTTTATGATGAAGAGTAGAAGGAACTCCATTCATTGCATGAATCCACAGTCTACCTAAAAGGAGGTTATATGAAACATCGTGAGGCATAACATGGATCAATGTTTCTAATGTGGCCATTCTAGTTGTA
This sequence comes from Sequoia sempervirens, assembly GCA_007258455.2. NCBI lineage: Eukaryota > Viridiplantae > Streptophyta > Pinopsida > Cupressales > Cupressaceae > Sequoia > Sequoia sempervirens. Next base: position 343,296,778 of record VDFB02353493.1, on the reverse strand, counting down.
ATAGGAAAAGTGATCACACCAAGCGGTTGTTTTCCTACATTTTCAAATCCCTTAATAGACAAAGATTCAGGTTGAATTTTTTATTTGTCCACACCAAGCCTATCCAAAAGGTTTACGCTACACACATTAAGAGCAAAGACATTGTCGACAAGGGTTCGCTTTATCTCTATTCTATTGTATTTAGCTAAATTATTAAAAAAGCATCATTTTTTTTTGCACTTCCAAAGGGGCGAGCTCACTTTGGTGGAAAACAATGTCAACTTTTATTGGTTGAATCATGCCTACTATGTCATTCGGTTGTGCATTAGAAGGGATAAGAACTTATTGCAAGGCACTTTGAATCATGTTATGATAGTGGGGGGAGGCTTGAATAAGGTCTCACAATGATATCCTTTTGGGAGTATTCTTAAGTTGTTCAACAAGATCATACTCCTTTCCACTTTGTACAAGCAAACGAGGGGGATCAGGAAAGATAGGATTAGGCAATGGAAGGGATGTTGGAGGTGTTTGTCTTGGTTGTGGATTTTTTCTAGAGTTATATGTGTGAGAAATAATATTATTCTTAGGTGGGTAAAAGATAAGTTCGGGTTTATTTTGAGTTTGTGGTTTGTGTGAAGGTGGATAAAAAATTAGAGGATTCTTAGGATGTCCCATAGGGTATGTAGGAGGTCCAATAACCAAGGGGGATCTAATGGACACTTGTGCATTCATAACCTCAATAGTCTTGGTTTGATGTATTTCTAATATAGGGAAATCTAGTATCATCCTTTCACCATAATCCAAGGAAGTCACATCACTATTATTGTCATTTTCTTGTACCATGATATCCTCCCTAGGAGGAGAGTTTTTAGGAGAACTACAAACCAAATGTTCTTGACATTGAAGAATTGGTTCTTCCAAAATGACCTCATTGTAAGTAGGGGAATGATCAATGGTTGAATTTTCTTGCTCGCCAATGATGGTGCTTTCTTGTTCAATAATGTTTTCTCTAGGGGAAGAGAGGAAATCAAGATTGCCATGACTTTCATTGATTCTATTTTCTAACATTAAAGTATCTTCTTCACAACTGGGAGAGATACTAGGAGAAGAAAAAATGTGATTGTCATGATCATTTATGATTTCCTTCCTTTTTTCCCTAATGTCTTCCAAAATAGGATAGGTATGGGAATAATCATAAAGAGGCTTGTTATAGACCTTAAAGGTTTGATCGCTCAACACTAACATATCCTCCTCACATTCAATTTCATCCTCCAATACATTATCACAAGAGGGGAAAGTGTTGGAAGGTGAATGTAGACTAAGTGAAGTGTAGGTTTCAATGATCTCTTGTTGTGTTATGTTATCATAATGATTACCTATGGTTTTTTCTTCTTGTTCATCATTTTCTTGTCCACCAAGAGATGTAAGAGGAGAGAAACAACTAGGATTCTCAAAACTCTCATTGATTGGTTCTTCTATGTTCACCAAAATATCTTCTTCACAAATAGGAGAGATATTAGGAGAAGAACGAATATGATCATTAGTATTGTCCAAGGTTGTATTCTCTTTCACTAAAACACTCTCATAGGGAGGGGATATGAAATATTTCTTAGCATGCCTAGAAAGGTAAGGTACTAATATTGTTGGAACAAAAATGATAAGAACTTCTAACCATCTCATTCAATGTTTGAATAATGTAAACAATGTATATCCAAAGATGCAAACCGCTTTTAACCAATGTATGAAAAACTTTAAGAATGCCAACAATGTGCATCTGAAAATGAAAAGCACTTTTATCAAACTTATGCAAAGCTTTATGAATGTAAAGATTGTGTATGTAAAATTGAAAAGTACTTTTATCCATATTATGCAAAGTTTTAGAAATTATGTGAACATTTTCAGATCATATGAAGTTTTCTATTGAAATGATTTCAAAAATGACTACCCTAAATTGATGTTTTTCAACTAGATGCAGAAAATAGAAGTTGTCGAAACTTTCCAAACTTATAGTGTATGTTACTAGCAAGCTTAGGAAGCATAGAAATGAGCTTTTTAATGTTGTTAAAGGAAGTTTAAAATTTGGACTAGACTGAATCACCTAAAGGGGTGTGTGTGTCCTAGTTAGGTTTTTTTTCAAAAAAAATAGCAAATTTCAAGTGATTTTAATACTTTTTATGTTGTATCATCTGCAACCTAAGTGAAAATGCATATTTTGTATGATTTTCAATGATTTGAGATGCAAAAATGTAGCCTATAAGCATTTTCACTAATGTAAATTTAGAAACCCTAGAAATGTCAATTAACTAATGCAATCCCTAATGCGATGTTAATGCAAGCAAGATCTAGGCTGATGATGCACTCCAAATCAGAAAATGAAATGTTCTAAAATAAAGTTCACCAAAATGAAACAACGAAAATAGGTGTTCCACCTCTTGGGAGGTGGAACACAAACTAGGTATTTAGAGACCTACACCTATTTCTATCAAGTTTCACTTAAGGAAACCCTAGACATCTCACCCCAAGAGTGGAATAGAGGAAAGATATTTTCTAGAAGGGTATCCTAGGGCATGTTTAGAGATTAATTGACATTGAATGAGGCGTTCACCACCAAGCTAGGGTTTGGAAAAATGTATGAAATGCAATATCTAATGATTGAACTTAATGATGCAAGAGTGATAGAAACATAGGTGGTGGATACCCCCAAACCAACCCAAACAAATCAGACTCAACATGAAACCAACACTTGCAACACAATCCACTTCCCTTTCCTCAAAAACACACCTAAAGGCTTGTAGCCCTCAAAAACTAAATTTTCAAAAAATATTTTAGAGAAGGCCATACAAATACCTTCTTGACACCTTCTAAGACTCAAAACATGATCTAACACAACTTTCCAAAATATTCTATAAGGTTTCTTTGAGACAATTTTGTAAACCAATAGACTATCATGCCTTTTAGGCCACCAAATAGCCCTCTTTTACAAAGGAGATACCTCCTAAACACCTATTCTTCACTCAAACTCATTAGAAAATCACTAATTGTGTTCCAAAACAACAAAATCCATAGTCATTTTTCAATGCCATGACCTCTATGACACTGTACTCTAAAACCCTCACCTTTCATGCAATTTCCAAAGGTTTATTGAAAATATTGTTTCCCAGACTTTCCTGACTCAACCAATGCATCCAAAAAACCAAAAATAACCTACAAAAACTCAAAAATCCATTACATGGATAGTTCCATCACTATTTTTCTAAAACCCTACCTTAAAGCACCTCAATTTCACATGGAAAACAATGCAATTCTTCCCCAAGGCATCATCCAAAAACCAACAACTTGAATCATCGGCCTTCAAAGCCATAAAAAAATATAACCTAACATAATAGGAGTCATTCCATCGAGACATAGGATTTGACAGTAGGTGGAATGACTAAAACATAATTTAAACTTCAATCAAACCCTTCTCTAGCCTTTAACAAGCAGTTTTTTCATAAAATTAATGAGTTCTCCCACAAATCACAATGAAAATTTATCAAACTTGATTAAAAAGGAAGATAATTCATTCTACTACTGAAAATCATGAGTTTCAAAGAAAATAAAATTTTTGTAGGGTCATAAAATTCCTGAAAAGTGCACAATAACAAAGAAAGTTATAGAAAACTTGTTGTATTTGATATGGATTATTCAAAAATGAACTTCAGCAACCGATCCTTGAGCCTTGTAGAGGATTTTATAGCTGTTACATTAAAATTTTAACCAACCAATTTTCATAACTTTCTTTTAAACTTCTATTTCCCTTCAACTTCCTAAAAGTTGCACTTTTGCAATTTTTTGCTAATGCCAACATTTACCTTTTTTTTTCAACTTTTATTAACTTGACACCAATGACTCAAAATCCCCCAATTACATAGAAAATGGTCTCATTAGACCTTATTTAGTGTAAATAGACTCAAATTACTCCAAACTCCCTAGACTCGCCTAATGAAAAACCTATCAACCCTTCAAATGCTAAAATTTTCAATTAAGGTCTTAGGTGCTCCTGCACCATACAACCCCACTCAAAAAGAACTCATGTCACATGAGTTATGACTTTCCTCTATTCCTCCATGCTTCCCACATACTCTATGATATGCAAACACCTTCCACTAGTTCAACTACTGGGATCTTCTAACATGCCCTGCATCCTTGACCTTGCTTGCACATGAACTTGTCTCCATCTCTGCAATTAGACCTGCTAGTTGTCTTCTATCTGTTGTTTGATCAAAACCTAACATTTTTTCTACCTTCACATCCTCAAAAAAAATATTACCAATTTTTCCTTTGTCTGTCTTCCCCTTTATCTCATTTCCATACTTATATCTATCCTTAAATCTTTGTCCACTTTGTCCCTTTACAACTGTCACCAAACCCACTGTCTTATCAACCTTTTGTCCCATCATACTATCCTTACAACCCACTGTACTCACTGTACCTACAAATACCACTTTTCCTTTAGCCTTATTCTCAACCAAAGGGCACATCATTGTACCAACCAAGACATTATCATTCTAATTCACTATCAACCCATTCTTCATGATTGTATCAACCTTCACACCTATTGTCCTAGCATTCCCGTGCTTTGAAGCAATTGTTGCACCTATATTTTTGTCTTCTCTTACAACCTTTACAATTTATTTCTTCCCACACATGATTACCTTAGCCTTACCTTTGTCTTCTTCCACAAGTGAAGTAAAAAAATGTGCATCCATCTTTCTCTATGGTATATGTATTTTCTCTCCCATCATACAATGCATGCCTGTCAAACTACCAGGGCCTACCTAGGAGTAAGTGGAAAAAATCCATGGGAAAAATGTCACACACTACCTTGTCTTTATAGCCACCAATTTGAAATTCTACAACTTGTTCATTAACCAAAAGAGATTTCCCATCACTCAACCAAGACACCTTATATGGAAATTCATGAGGAATCTTTTTCAAATTCAGTCTATTAACCATCTAACTTGACACCATATTCTTAGTAGAGCGTGAATCAATGACAATTTTGCATACAGTTATTCTTACACTTACATGTTGTTTTGAAGAGATTCTTTCTTTGCAATGGTTCCATCTCCTTTGTTTCCTTAAGTATGGTCTTCCTCATCATCAAAGTTCACCTGTTCTAGGAGAAGCATGATAACTTGTAGAATTAGTACATTCACACTCCTCTTCTTGTACTATTTTAGCCCTCCTTTAAGTCCTATTTTCACCTCCACTAGATGAAGTAGAAAAATTTTCAGGGCATTTCCAAGAAGGATGACCAAATTCATTGCAGTTGTAGCATCTTCCTAAAAAGACATTTGAACTTCTACCATCACTAAATCTGCCTCTAGCACCTCTAAAACCTCCTCTTGCATCAACACCTTGTTCCTTACCTTTACTCAAGCTTCTTCTTGTTCCTCATTTGGCTACCTTGATGTAGGGATTTATCCTCTCCCTCTTGTGTTATTACCTCTACCTCTAATAGACTTCTCTTGTCTCCTTTTGATCTTTTCCTCCACCCTAATAGCTAGAACTTGAAAACACTCTTCAACAGTCTTTGGGTTAGCAACAACCAATTCATCTTGTATATTGAATCTAAGGCCACCTAAGTATCTAGCCACTTTTTCAACTTCATCTTCATCTCTTCTTGACCTTATACTTAATTTGTAGAATTCATCAGTATAGGCCTTAACATCTAAATCCTTTTGCTTCAAACCTTGTAATTTCTTATACAAATTAAACTTCATAGTGTTTTGGAAGAAATTTACCTTTAAGTCTTGCTACCATCTTGTCCCAAGAAACTATCCTTGACTTACCTTGCTTTCTCCTTTCTATTTTCTCATAGTCCCACCATAGAAGTTCATGACCTTTGAGTTTTGTCTTTGCCATCTTCACCTTCTTCTCATCTAAAATGTCTTCACTTTCAAAGTGGTTGTCCATAGTTGTAATCCAATCAAACAACTCTTCCTCATTCAAATTTACACCATACATAGGTAGATTAACCTTTACATTATAAGAATCACCTTTAAATTCCTTGAGAAACTTTTCCATCCTCTAATCTTTAGGGTCTAACTCCTCATCCAAATCTTCATACTCTTCATCTTCTTCCTCATCTGATTCACTCTCAGGTTCATCTCTTCTCTTCTTTGTTTCCAAGGCAACAAGCCTTTCCAATACAACATTGTGTGACTCCAAAAGCTTGGAATTTTTCTCTTTTAGTTCCTGCAACTCTCCAGTATCACCAACATTCTTCGAAGGCATCTTTACAAGTTTTTCCTTTCACCTTCCAACCTACAAAATTCAACCAATCACCAAGTTCAAAAGATCTAATAATCGAGCTTTGATACCACCTGATAGCAACGTAGGTGGTGGATACCTCCAAACCTACCCAAACTAATCAGACTCAACAAGAAACCAACCCTTGCAACACAATCCACTTCCCTTTCCTCAAACACACACCTAAAGGCTTGTAGCCCTCAAAAATTGACTTTTCACAATATCTTTTAGAGAAGGTCGTATAGATGGGCGGGGGCCCTAGCTCGGTTGGCTAAGTAATTCCGTTGCGGCTCTGCTGGTCACAAGTTCTAGTCCCCCCCGTCCCGTGGTACCGGAGGGCGTGTCGCTCCAGCGCCGCTGGTCACGTTAAAAAGTTTACCAGGCCACTGCTTTATAGGGGTCGTGCTACCGATTCTGATCTAAGAGAAGGCCATATAGATACCTTCTTGACACCTTCTGAGACTCACAACATGATCTAAAACAACTTTCCAAAATATTCTATAAGGTTTATTCGAGACAATATTGTAAACCAATAGACTGTCCTCCCTTTTAGGCCACCAAATAGCCCTCTTTTACAAAGGAGATACCTCCTAAACACCTAGTATTCACTCAAAATCATTAGAAAGTCACTAATTGTGTTCCAAAACAACAAAATCCATAGTAATTTTTCAATTCCATGACCTCTATGACATCGTACTCCAAAACCCTCACTTTTCATGCAATTTCCAAGGGTTTATTGAAACTCTTGTTTCCCAGACTTTCCTGACTCAACCAATGCATCCAATAGACCAAAAATACCCTGAAAAAACTCACAAATCCATTACATGGATATTTCCATCACTATTTTTCCAAAACCCTACCTTAGCACCTCAGCTTCACATGGAAAACAATGAAATTTTGCCTTAGGGCATCATCCCAAAACCAGCAACTTGAGTCCTCGGCCTTCAAATCCATAAAAACATATAACCTAACATAAGAGTATTCCATCAAGACATAGGCTTTGACAGTAGGTGGAATGACTAAAACATAATTTAAACTTCAATCAAACCCTTCTCTGGCCTTTAACAAGTAGTTTTCAAAAAGTTAATGAGTTCTCCCACAAATCACAATGAAAAACTATCAAATTTGATTCAAAAAGAAGATAATTCATGCTACTATAGAACACAATGAGTTTCAAAGAAAATACAATTTGTACAGGGTCGTACAGTTCTTGGAAAGTGCACAATAATAGAGAAAATTGCATAAAACTCGTTGTATTTGATGTGGATTATTCAAAAAAAAAACTTCAACAACCCATCCTCAAGCCTTGTATAGGATTTTATAGCTATTAAATTCAAAATCTAACCAACCAACGTTCATAACTGTCTTTTAAACTTATATGTCCCTTCAACTTCCTAAAAGTTGCACTTTTGCAATTTTTTGCTAATGACAACATTTACATTTTTTTTTTCAACTTTTATTAACTTGACACCAATGACTCAAAAACCCCCAATTACATATAAAATAGTCTCATTAGACCTTATTTAGTGTAAATAGACTCAAATTACTCCAAACTCCCTAGACTCACCTAATGACCAACCTATCAAACCTTCAAATGCTAAAATTTGCAATTAAGGGCTTAGGTGCTCCTGCACCATTGAGACTTCACTAAATGAACTATAAATGGAAATAAATCAAAATAGCAAACTAGAAAAGTACAGGGGAGCACTTAGAAACCTGAAATATTGAATAACATAAAATTTAGGCCTACTAGGACTCATTCGTCATTCAAGGTGAATCATTCCTAGATCAAGGTCTCTGCACATGAACAGGTTTCTGGAAAAAGGGTATCTGAATCTACAAAAATATTGAAAAACACCTGTAGTGGCTCATTTGCCACTTTTTGTGAATCAGTCCCATTTTCTCGCGAAGTGTCCTAGGAGCAAAATCTTGAACTAAAACTTTGAAAGCCTTTGAAGATGGATCAAATAAGCACTTTCCCAATGATTTCTTACAAATTGGATGGATATTTTTCCCTAGATCCAAGTTTTTCGTGAGTCTTGACAACTTTTCATGACAATTTTGAATACAATTGCAAATTTGTCATTTTAGTACTTTTCAAGGCTTCAAATCCACTTTTCTTCAATCTATAAACCTGCAATCACACATGTAAAGAGGAGAAAAACTTGTTGACTGTTAGGGCATAAGGGTTTGCCTTCGTCAAACCTCATTTTGGTAATCAAACTTTGAAATTGAATGAAATAATAATGGAGAATGATTAATGAACAAAATATCACAACTCACAAAACCCTAGCCATACGATGCTGCAAACATGTATGAGATGGCTCCAATGGATGTGGATCTTGATTCTTTCTTGAATAGGACAAATCTTGAATAAAATGCTAGATTGAATCATGAAACCCTGCATCACAATTGTTATCTCAAAAAAAAACATGATTCATGAAGACTTTGACATGATGCTTGATGCTCTAATAATGCTCTAGAATGATTGATGATCCACCCTTGAAGACTCTTGAATGCTTTTGTAAATGCTTGAATGCTAGATTGTGAACTTAAACTTGCTATTATGAATGCTCTCACAAAAGTATTAGGTGAAAATGAGTAAGAGAACCTTGTATTTTTACTTAATTATGCAAGAATTCCTGAAATTACAACACTACAAGCCAACATCATATCTAGGAGGATAAAATCTTGCCAAAAATTTAAACTAATTTTAATTTTGGGTCACACAAGCCTCATTCACCCAAGGTGGCGAATGAGTCCCATCAGGCATACTTTATGGGGCCATTTTTAAAAATGCTTAGAAAGGTGTGAAACCAAGTTTGAGACCCAAAAACCTAGGTGGGACTCATTCACCCAAGGTGGCGAATGAGTCCTAGATCACTAAATTTGGGTTATACAACCTTAAAACACTTGAATTATGATTGGATGTTGGTTTGTATCGGGATTATCCTCAAAAAGATACATTAAATGAGGCTTGTGGATGTAAAATAAGGCCAATTAAATCATAAAGAAGCCTAATTATTTATGACAACCCTAAAAAATTGTGAAAGTGTGTTACAACACTTTACAACACTTTAAATAAGGCATGATTAAGGTTAAAAAGAGATTTATTAGGTGAACAGTTAATTAATAAAACCTCATAGAAGTGTGAAAGTGTGTTACAAAACTTCACAACACTTTAGCAAGGTACCATTTATGTTCATTAGTTCACAAAGACCTGAGACCTAATGTGGATGTGTAAAACACATCACAACACTAGATCAAGACGATATCAAGTACAATTTAACATATCAAGGTCTCTGCACAAGAATAGGTTTTTGGAAAAAGGGTACCTGAATCTACAAAAATAATGAAAAATACATGTAGTGGGACTCATTCACCACTTCTAGTAAATCAGTTCCATTTTGTCGCAAAGTGTCGCGAGAGCAAAATATTGAACTAAAACTTTGCAAGCCTCTAAAGATGGATCAAATAAGAACTTTCCCACTAATTTCTTGCAAATTGGATGGATATTTTGTCCTAGATTTGAGTTTCTGTGAGTCTTGACAAATTTGACGACATTTGCAGCTTTGTCATTTTGGTACTTTTAAAGGCTTCAAATCCACTTTTCTTCAATCTATAAACCTCCAATCACACATGTAAAGAGGATAAAAACTTGTTGATTGTTAGCAAATAGGGGTTTTCCTTGGTCAAACCCTATTTTGGTAATCAAACCTTGAAATGGAATGAAATAATAATGGAGAATGATGAATGAACAAAATATGATGTTGCAACTCAACAAACCCTTGCAATAAGATGCTATAAACATTTATGAGATGACTCCAATGGATGTGGATTTTGATTCTTTCTTGAATAGTCTAGATATTGAATGAAATGCTAGCTTGGATCATTAAACACTACATTACAATTATTAGCTCAAAAACAAACATGATGCATGAATAATTTGACATGATGCTTGGTGCTTGATGCTTAAATAATTCTCTAGAATGCTTGATTATCTACCCTTGAAGACTCTTGAATTCTCTTGTGAATGCTTGAATGCTCTTGTGAACTCAAACTTGCTATTATGAATGCTCTCACAAAAGTCTTAGGTGAAAATGAGTGAGAGAACCTTGTATTTATACTTAATTATGTAAGAATTCTTGAAATTGCAACACTACAAGCCAACATCAGATCTAGGAGGATAAAATTCCATGAAAATTTTGAATTAATTTTAATTTTGGGTCATACGGGACTCATTCGCCCAAGGTGGTGAATGAGTCCCATTAGGCATAATTTATGGGACCATTTTTAAAAATGCTTACAAAGGTGTGAAACCAGGTTTGGGACCTAAAAACCTAGGTGGGACTCATTCGATCAAGGTGGAGAATGAGTCCTAGATCACTAAATATGGGTCGTACAACCTTAAAACACCTGAATTATGATTGGATGTTGGTTTATGTTGGGATTATCCTTGAAAAGATGCATTAAATGAGGTTTGCAGATGTAATTTATAAGACCAATTAAAGCATAAAGAAGCCTAATTATTTATGAAAACCTTAGAAAAGTGTGAAAGTGTGTTACAACACTTTACAACACTTTAAATAAGGCATGATTAAGGGTTTATGCATGAAGTTGGGTTCACAAAAACCTCAAAAAGTGGAAATGTTTTTGCTATTTTTCAGAATTTGTCACACTTGGACTGAAAATTTGAGGCACTTACACAATGAATCTTAAAAAAGTCACTAATATGAAATTTAGAATTTTGAAACTGGTTTCCAAATATGTAATTTATTCAAATTGTGATAGACTTTTGGACCCAAGATGCTTACTCTTACACTTCTAGGGTTTTTCACCTAAAAGGAGAGAGATCTAGGCCCAAAATGCTTATGTAACACTCAAATTAGGATGTATGCTATGTGATATGATGTAAATGAACTTAAATAAATGCAATTGACTAATTAAAATGAACTAAAATGAATGAAAAAGTGCAATTTAAGCTATTTTTGAAAACACATTATGATATGCAAATAACTATGAAAATGAAGAAATAATGCAAAATAGAAGGTACAAGGGTAAATCTGAGTGCACGTGGATGAAATATGACTTGTCTGGAATGTCTGGAATGCTGATGAATTTTACTAGTTTTTCACAATGGGACTCATTTGCCCAAGGTGGCGAATCAGTCCTCTTGATGAAAAAGTGTCAAGAACTGATTTCTAACAGTCGGGATCCGAGATCTAACAAAATATAGATTTTTAGACCTCAGGTGGGACTCATTTTCCAAGGGGGGTGAATCAGTCCACTCTTAGATTTCTAAAAAATTAGAAAACAACTTTGCAACACCAGATTTGGGAATGTCTGAATGTCGGGTTGTCGAAGTCAGTTCTGCAGGAAATAGACAAAAAACACTCAACAAGCTTGAAATAGTGATATGTTGACTTGAAGAGCCTAGTTGACTTGATTTGCACTTTTCAACACCTTTAAACCTATCAAATCTATGAAACAAAGGCTGCAAAGATACATGCAAAAGGGAAAAATGTTGGAGGGTTAGAAAATAGGGGTTTGCCTTGGTCAAACCCCACTTTGGTAATCAAACCCAATAGAAATAAATGAAATGCAAAGGAAATGTAAACTAACAACATGAAAATGCTATTAACTCACCAAATCCTTGATCTTGTAAGTCTGAAGGAATGTCAATGGTTGCTTCAAAGTGCTTCAATAGTTGCTTCAATTGATGATGTAAGATGCTTGAATGTTATGTGGGATTGAATGCTTGAACAAATTGATTGTAGAAGATTATTGGAGGATTGCTTGAATGACTTAGGAGATGTAAAATGAGGTGAAAAACACTTATTTATACAATTCTTGTTTCTTACTATCTGTTCATACCTCATCATAGGCTGACATCAAGTGACTTTTAACAAAATCTTGAAAGGAAATTTGAAATATTTTGAATTTGGGGTCAAGGGGGACTCATTCGCCACCCATGGCAAATGGGTCCCACCTAGGACCTAAAACAAGTGTTAGAAATAATGTTGTATTAATGTTACTTGTCAGGATAATATGCAAAAATACACTTAATTAAGTGTATGAGGGCATAAAGAGATAGAATAAAGCATGAGAAAGGTGTAAATAAGGAGATGGTGCCTAGAAAAGCATGAAGGCTTGTTACAAGACTTTACAACACTTCAATATAGGACTTGTTGATGAGTAAAAAAATAATTTTTAGGTGAAATGTATTATATAGAGTCTAGAAGAATGTGGAAATGTCTTACAACACTTCACAAGATGTCGTTCTTTGAGTTTTAGTACCTAAATAAGCATGTTCAAGCCATGATACAACATAAAATAAAAGCAACATAGTTCCAACACCATGAAACAAGACCTAAAAGGCCATGAAAATGACAAAGGGCCATTTTCCTATGACACACAAATACACAGATGATAGAAATTGAATTTTGATAGGGATGTATAAAAACCAATTTTTTAAAGTTTTTTTTTTTACCATACCATGTATGTGTATGAACACCAATTTTTGACCTAAATAAAATTATTTTTCTAATTCCTTTTGGGGAAAGATATCTAACAACATGAAGATTGATGAGGATATTTTTTTGTAATTTTTTCCCAAATATTTTTTTTTAAAATTGAATTTTTATTGGCCTTAATTGTTGTTTTTAAAAATCAACGTGTATGGACAACATAATTGGACCTAAACTAAATTTTTTTTATTTTTTTTTCATTGTGTAGAGAATTGTCTGAAGATTGATGTCATATAATTTTTTTTACAAGTGAACCAAATATTTTAGGGTAGTGGATGTTCTCTTACACTTCTAGGGTTTTGCACCCAAAAGGAGAGAGGTACCAAAAACCTTAATGGCTCACTCAAGAATAAGCCCTTGAGATTCCAATGCAAATGATGATTGAAATCTATCAAAGGGGAATGTCCTAGATGCTGAAAATTGATAAAAGAGATTAACTAATAATGCAAAACTTAGAAAATGCAAAGTGTTTGAAAACATGTTCTGATATGCAAAATGACCTAGAAATGCAAACAAACTATACCAGAAACTTATGAAATCAAACGTGTGCACCTAGAAACTGGAAATTGATGGAGAGGAGCTCTAGAATCCTGAAGAAGTCACTGTTGAAGCCAACTGGGACTCATACACCAAGCTGGGCAACTTAGTCCTATTTCGGGAAGATTCTGCCAGAATAGGTTTCAGACAAATGGGTACTCAGAACTGCAAAAATATTTGTTCAAGCCTAGTAATGGGACTCATACACCACTAATGGCATATTAGTCCACTTCCATATTTTGGTAAATTCAAAGGTGGAATTTGTAGCTCCCGGTCTGCACTTCTGCTCCTGATAGGTTTCTGGATCTGAAACTGTAGAATTTAACCTATAGACCTTATTCTCCAAGCTTCCTTTTAGGGCTTTGAAAACTTTGAATGAGTTTGATAATTTTTTGACAACTTTTCCAATCTTGCTCTTTGACAAATCTGCAAACTTAGACCTGCAAAACACATGCAAAGAGGGAGAAATATTATTGAGGGTTAGTGAATAAAGGTTTGCCTTGGTCAAACCCTGATTTGGTATTTAAACCTTTGAAAATGAAATGAAATATGAAAATAGAATGATGAATGAACAACATGCAATGCTACAACTCACCAAACCCTTGAAGTAGAAATCTGAAGACATGCAAGTAGAAGCTCCAATGAATGTAGACTTGAGAATGCTTGAAATGCCTAGAATGCTTAAGTGAATGATTGATAATTGCTTGAATGATTAGGAAAATTGAGGATGAAATTAGAAGAAAAACCCCATATTTATACACAATTATGCAATAATTCCCAAAAATACCACATCACAGGCTGACCTTAGGTCTTAGAAAATAATAACCTGCTAAAAATTTGAAATTATTTTGATTTTTGTGCCAAAGGGGACTCATTCGCCCCTAGTGGCGAATGGGTCCCACTTAGGCATTTTAAAGTGTATGCTGGAAATTAGATGTATTAAATGATGTTTATCGGGATTATTTCCAAAAATACACTTAAGGCCTATAAGTGTAAAATGTTGCCAATTAAAGTATAAGAAAAGGTCAAATTATTGATGACAAGCTTAGAAAAGCATGAAAGTTTGTTACTTGACACTTTACACACTTTGAAATAAAGCTTGGTAAGTGATAAAAAGAGGTTATTTAAGTGAAATATAATAATAAGATCCTAGAAAAGTGTGAAGGTGTGTTACAACACTTTACAACACTTTTGTAAGGCATCATAAAAAATTTATTAATTCACAAGAGTCCAAGATCTAATGTGAATGTGTTGACCATATTACAACATTAAATCAAGGAAAATCTAAGACAACATCCATAAAAAGGACCCAAATGAGTGTGAAAATATCCAAAGATCCATTTTTCTACGCTACAACAAGAAAATTAACCAAAAAAATCAAATATTTCAAGTTTATGGACTAGTTTTCTTAGAAATTAATTAAAAAATAATAAATATTAAAAAATATTAAAAAATATATATATTTGGAAACTAGACATTGTGTTCTCTAATATGTTTTAATTTTATAGATTGATTTAGAAAAAAAGTCCATCAGCCATATTGTCAAAGTTGAACATTTCTCTCGAACCTACCTTAGCTTTTTAGTTGCAAGTCAAAGGCTAAGGGTCAGGTTGCCAACCCTTTCCCAAGCCTAAAACTGAGGCAACATGTGAGTTAGGGATTCAAAATTTTAAAAATGTGTACGCGTTACAAAATGCATACATGTTCTTCATCTGCTTGATTATTTAAACAATTAAATACTTTTTATAAACACGTACGAGTTTTGTGTTACAAAACGCATACGCATTTTAAAACGAGTACATGTTTCTAAAAAGGTATTTAATTTTTAAATAAATGACTTGTACATGTTATAAAATACATACACATTATATAATATGTATACATTGTAAAATGTATGCATTTTTAGTGCATACGCATTCTTTTAGGCTCAAGTACCCAAAGCATAACACATGCTATTTTTTTTAATAACACGTACACATTTTCAACAAGATTGTTTTTTGGTCAAAACTCACCCTCTTCGTGGACCCAATTGCTTGCTTTTACCCTTAAGGTTAAAAAAAGATTTATTAGGTTCGGTTAATTAATAAAACCTCAAAAAAATGTGAAAGTGTGTTACAACACTTCACAACACTTTAGCAAGGTACCATTTATGTTCATTAGTTCACAAGGGCCCAAGACCTAATTTGGATGTGTAAAACACATCACAACACAAGATCAAGGCGATATCAAGTCCAATTTATCATTAATTATTCCCAAATCAAGCAAGGAAAAGGCATACTTTTTTTGTTCCCACAATCAACAAGGTTAAGAACTACTTGCCTTATGAATATTTAAAGTGTTCCTTATTAGGTCTGAGTCGACCTAATTTGTGGATCACACATATTTTCTGTGCACCAAAAAGAATATTGAATTGGGCTGACAAGTCACTTTGAATTTTGTGTGTGTTCACATTCAATTAGGCCAACCTAATTGATGAAGGAAGATATATTTGTGTATATGTATATATGTGTGTGATGGATAGATGAGATATATGGAATAGTATGTGATGCGCTCGCCATGCGACAAGTGTAATAGTGCAAAGTTATTGATAATTATTGTATACCTGCAACCGGAGAAATTTTTTGGTTTTCCAGAACTTATCTGGAATTGATCTTAGCACTTTGAAGGTGTACTTTTTTAGTTCAATTTTGGGAATGAGCCATACCTTTTTGTATCTTGGTAGTAAGCCATTTTGTATTAAGGGTCTGAGCCTTTCAAGGACAGTGAGTCCTGGTAGTGATCCCTGTAATATCTTGTAATCAGTTACAATATATTGTGAGTTAATCCTCACCGTGGGTTTTCCCATTTTGGGTTTTCTATGTAAAAATCCTGGTGTCAATGTGTTATGAAATGTTATGATTCCTTTCATGCTTTGGTTTATTGTTGTAGTTAGATATGCATTAATAATTGGATGGTTAGCAATTAGTTGTGTTAGAAGAATATTGATTAACCCCCTCTTAGTATTTTATGTATTCAACACGTTTCAAGGAATTTAAAAGCATATTTGTAGAAGATTATTGTAGCAATCAAGATTCCTTTCATCATGTCAAATATTTATTGCATCATGAATGTTGTTTGAGCTAATATGGTGATGTAGAGTTCAAGATCTATTCAAGCATATTAAAGGAATTGTTTCAAGACAAGTTTCATGATCAAGATCCACATCCATTGAAGCCACTTCATGCTAATTGCATATCTACAATCCTAGGTTGCATTAAAGGTTTGGTAAGTTGCTACATAAGTTTGTTCATTCACCATTCCTTCTTTCATGTTTCATTTCATTACAAGGTATAATTACCAAAATGGGGTTTGACCAAGGTAAACCCCCATTCACCTAACAAACAAAATTTTTCTCTCTTTGATGTGTGATTGCAAATTTTAAGTGAAAGATCCTTTGAAGAGAAAAATTGAAGAAAGTTGCAAGAAAAATTGTCATATCACAAAAACTCTTCTACAAGATTTGTTTCTGACTATCCGACAGTGAAAACCAGGAATATGGGAGTGCAGACACATCAGAAGACAACCTAGAAAGTATTTTTTAGGAACCCTATCCAGGACCCATTCACCATAGGGCGAATGAGTCCTCAGTGAGCTTCAAAAGGTGACTTTTGGTTAAAGGTACACATCCTTTTCCCCTTTCTAGATTTGCCTTTTGATTACTGTTTCTATCAGATTTGATTATTGTTCTTCATTTGCATTTTATAGCTTGCATTTGGGAGTTTGTTTAATAGTCTTAATCTTTCTCCCCAAAGTAAAATTTAGCTCATACCCTTGTCCTTGCATAGATAGGAAATTTGCTAATTTGTACCTTCATTTGACTCACCTTTTTGGTTGATAGTCACTTCATTGTTTGGATCTCATTTCCTTGAATGAAATTGGAGAAATAGGGCCTTTTCATTGTGGGGAACCATCCTACGCATATCCTCTATTCTATCCCCACACCCTATTTTCCTTCGTTTCAATAATACTTGTGGGAAAGTGGACCATGCTATTACTACTTATTTGGACAATAAGGAACACTAGTTTGTCTAGAGGAAAAGGGAACAAATACCTTCTATTATTGAGCAGTCTTCTTCTTCTTGCATGGAAGAGTAGATGGTGGAATATAAGGAGAAATCTCTTATAAAAAAATCCACTTTTACTAAAGAAATGAGGCTGCATGATGGATCTACTCGTGTCTTTATGGATTCTCCTTGTATTAAGAAAAAAAGATTGGGATAGAAGGATCCCGGGTCAATGGTTAGCCAACAATCTTTAGAACATTTTTTTAAACTAAACTATTTGATTTTGTTTTTAGTTGTCACGTTTTAGGTCCTCCGATTTTGTTTCTAGTTATTTCATTGTAGTTCCTCTTGGTTGTTCCATGTTTTTTTTGTGGTGCATAAAGATCTATCCTTCTCTATGTACAAGGGTCGGAGCCCTTTCAAAATCCTGCTTAAGACCTTATCAAAAACATTACACACATGTAAGGAATAAATGTTGGGGGTAAGATAATATTGATGAATAATTTAAAAAATCATCTCCATCTCCTTCATCCATTATATTTTCTAACAATGAAATATAAAACAATGGATATCGTGAACCTTCCTATATCATGGTGAAACTAAGGGACATCATCTATATGATTTCCATTTTAAAATCTTCTTGTTATTTAATTTACTATCTTATTTAATGACTCATGTAACTCGCATTCTAAATTAAGTTGAAAAATATGTATAATATAAACAAACATATTAGGAATAATTAATTATTTAATAAAGAAACTAGTAGCCTAATAAGTTCCATTGATTCATGTAACTCACTTGCATTCTAAACTAAGATGAAAAGTAAGATGATATTGGATCTACTTTTACTGTTCCGCCTTCACAGATTCTAATTATGTCCTCTCATAAAAGGTAAGATGGGATGTTTCTGGAAAATTGCAAAAGTTAATATTATTCTTTGTAGTGAACAAACAGCAGGTACAGTCGAGCTTTCAATGTTTTCAAATAAAAAACAATATAGTGGGACTTTTTGGATTTCAATTGTATAACAATTGTTCATATTTTATATTCAAAATGTTGATTATGGATCACGAATATAATTCGAACAGTCAGTATGTAAATATAAAAATTATTTTACAGTCAAAATCTAAAAGTTTCACTATCACAATATATATAACTATGCCAATATATAGATTTCAAACAATTCCAGTTGAAAGCTATGAAAACAAAAGTAAACTGAGAGAAAGCTCGAAATTGACAAAATGGCAATAACAGAATAACATTTTGGACGAAAAGGTTACAGATATGATGGTATTGATCTTGGTTGAATAAAATAACAAATATGCAGTCGTGTCGTTTCATAACATTTTTCCTGCTGCAATAAAATAATGATCACACTACTATTTCTGATAAGCCCATTTCCTATTTCTTCAATTAGACCAGAAATGTTCTCTGAACATGTACAAGCAGGAGATTATAATGTAGTTAGACAAATTTTGTACATGGAACTTAGCTATACCAAACCAGGGAAATCTGTGGGTCCAAGACCAAAGCTCAATATAATGATTGATTTTGAGGATGTTAGCTATACATTACTGTCATATGATTGGTTGTTACACATCTTTTATTTATGAAATTTGTGATGTTTAAATTTGAGATGTTCAATGACAATAGTGCTTTGAGATGTTTAAAGTTGGGGCACATGAAAATGGATTTATAGAACACTTGGATGGATGATAATACAAATGATTTTCACGTTGTGTGTGATGATGCATCACATCTACATGTTATTGTGGGAGTAATTGAGAGCTTGACAAGATCCTCTTCTCTTCCTAGTCAACCTGATTCATTTTATAATGAGGAGATCCCATAAAACAACCATTATGATTTATTTTACATCATCAAGGAAATAAATAATACACTCATTACTGATATACTTACAGTCTTATAAGTCATATCAATCAATATAACATATGCATTCAACATAGTTTTTTAATTATGAATCATATGGAAGCAACATCTTACATTCAAGAGTATCACTATAGATAATTATTGTGATCTTAATATATAGTTTGGTTTTTATCATTCTAGTATTAATTTTTGAGAATTTGCATCATGTCTTGTTATTCCATATTCTAGTAGGTTGTCTACACCACTTGTTAGACCTTGAGTTGAAGAGTTAAGAGTTGTACAATTAGCTATACATTAATGTGTCACATTTTATTCATGAATGTAGATTTATCAAGATTAAAATAAGGATGTCTACCAACCTCTTTTATAGTTGATTCATTTCACTTTGAAAACATACATTCACACTAGTAATTAGCTTCCATATCAAAGTGAAATAAATCTTCATGATTTATACTAAAAAAATTATCTAAGCAACAATGTAAAAGGAATTAAAATGAGGTGAGACATTGAATAAAAAACATCATAAAGAGATTGCAGATATGAAAATTTTAAGATTACAAAACATAAATGCATTGATAGAAACATGCCTTTTAAAGAGAAAAAAAATCAAGAACCAAAGAAAGAAACAAAATTAGCTACAAAAATGATACATGAAATGAAATTTTGTTCAAAATAGAGTAGATGGACACAAAAGAAAAAAATTGTGGTGCACTAAATGGAAACTATCTTATCACAACCATAATTAGATAAGGGAAAATTTTGGGTCAAAATATAAATTTATAATGCACCAATAATAGATAATATGTTTATGTAAAGTACAAAAGGATTATCATCAAGAAACCCATCCAATAGAAAATACAAGTTAATAAAAATAAAAGACATTGACCAATGGAGATAAATATGATATCATATGTTGGGATGATAAGGACCTTTTAGGATGTGGTGATCCTCCTAACTTTATTCAATGATTATTGTGTATCACTATTGACCACAAGCCTTTATAATATCTATATTCTTAGTTCTTACTTCATTTTTTGGTTTGTACTTTGCACCTTGGCATTCTTTCTTATGCCTTATTTATTATGTTTGACAAACTAATTTCCCTTTCTATATTTTTAATGCTTTCCTTATCCAAAATGGGGTTATTTGGACCTTTATTATTACTTCACACAATTACCATTATTCTTGTTACACCTCATTCCCTATTACATGTCCTTGCACTTCTTATTTTACTCTTATATTTCTTTAACATTATCAAATTTATTTTTCATTCCCCTTGCTACTGTAGACACCTAAAAATTGATCATGTACCTAACAACACTTGGTTTTACATTATCATGGTGATTAATTAAATAAAAAATTATTATCTATTTAATTTACCCATCACCTTTATCACACCTTTACCTATCCAATTAATTAAATAAATATTCATTTCCCTTATCCCCCATCTTCAATTAAATTAATTCAAATTTTATTTAATTATGTCTAGCCTTATCCCAATATCCTCCAACTAAATCATATTATTAATTTCCAATAAAATAATTTATTTAGTCTAATTAATCTCTATCACATTTTCCTCAAATATTTAATTCCACTTTATCTCTCAATCCTTGTCCATTTAATCATAGTCATTGCATCCATTCACATGGAGCATGTAATCTAAAATTTTCATCATGTGACAAGTACCCCTCCCACCTTTATCCTCTCACATGTGAAGGATGCAAAATTCAAAATAACTTTGCATCATAGCCATCCATTTCATACTACATCTCCAAATCTCAACCATTCACATAAGGATGTTTCCCCAATCAAATCTGAAAACTAACCCTTATCCTTCATCGAAAACTTGTCACATGAATCAATTTTTTGATCCAAACCTTAATCCTCAGTCAATCCTAACCATCAATTAGACAATCTATCTCAACCCTTAATTTTTCTCTTAGAAATTCTATAAATGAAAGGCCTCTCATCCCATTTGGCAATCTTTTATTATCATATACCCTTATGCTACTATATTTTCTCTATTGTATCTTTATCATATCTTTATGCTATTGATTTCATCACTCAATCATCTCAATTATAATATAATGCTACTAGTTGTATAAGCAACCACATTCCTCCATCAAAACATCAAAAGAGAAAGTTGAGAGGAGCTAGGGTTTACACTACTTTATCACTATATTAGGAGAAATAAGAGTTTTTAGGTTAATTTATTGGGTGTATATTGAACTAGATTCTATATTATTTACCTTTAATATGTTCTTCTCTCCATTTTGACATGCCTTGTGGGACACCCATCCCTATTTTAATCTCTTTTTGGTGAGTTTGTGTTGATTTTGTATCGCAAGTTCCATCTTGGTGCTTCCAACTATTATTCAATGCTTGTGTTTTCTAAGTGGGAGCTTATATGATTTCTCAAACTACTCTACATTCTTAGAAGGAAAAGATCCTTTGGATCATTGACAATAGTTTCTCATGATGAGGGCCAAGCCCCCCAAAACCACACAAATCACAACAATAGACACCAACATAGAAGATGTGAAATAAAAAAAATAACCCACTTTCAATTATTTTTAGATAATTAAATTAAAGATTCAAAAATTACATGCTACAACCTCATGGGCTTGATTCATTACAACAAAATCAACTCAGAAAAGAAAATATACTATTTAGAGCCCAAAATATGCACTATTGGAGCCACCTTCTACAACCCCCACTTAACCCTTTTTATTTTACCCAATAACTACCCTAGAATGTTCTAGAAAGTGTAAATTTCCCTTTTGTTTTGGCACCAAAAGTCCTGCCATTTGATTTCTGGCCTAGGAAGAAATTTTAATGAAATTCACTTTTTAGAAGGTCAACATCAAGGGTCCATAAATTTTGATCTGGGTGTCTGATTTTCTATTATTGCATATCGTTGGAAATCTCTCAATGAGATCTACAGCATGTGGACCCACCATAGGACAGTTTGATGAATTTTTAAGCTATTTTGGGGCCTCTAAAGTTTTATATCTAAAATTAAAGTTGCATTGGAGAAATTTCTCAAGACATAAACTTTAATTTCTCCCAAACTATGTATGGTATTGAGGTGATTCTTTCATGACCAATTTTTTTTTTCAACTCTACTCCTTTGGGTAAATTTTCAGGTCCATACGAGCACGTTTAGGCCAACTTACTTAAAATAGTAAGTGACTATTTTTTGCTTTTTTTGATGCCTGATTGTCTTACACCCCTTAAGTTCCATCATGGGACTCAAAACAACTAAAGAAAATAAAGAAAACAATTTTTTTTTTGGGTGATGCAAGATTTCCCTACACCGTTGGATGCTCCTTCATCATCTCAACCAAATGACTGGAGATAAAAGTAAGTTCATGAATTTCAATAAATATGAAGATGGTTCGGTGATTCTTGAAAATAATTCTATTGCCAAAATTTCTATTAAGGGTACTTTGAGTCTTGATGGTGGTAGGACAAAGACACATTATGTTTTGTATGTTGAAGGTTTAAAGAATAATCTATTAAATCTAAGTCAAATGTGCAATAAAAGGCTATAAGCTATTTTTTAGTGATGAAGGTTGTAAAATTCAAGCATTGGTGAACTGATTGCAAAAGGAAGTAGGAAAAATAGTGACATATACCAACTCAGTGAGTTAAATGGTCAAATTTGTCTCACCCTACAAAAAGAAGAAAGATGGCTTTTTCATAGAAGGTTAGAACATATGAATTTTAATGATATTGTAAATATTATGTCAAGAGGAATGGTCCAGGATATTCCAAAGATTAAGAACCCTCAATCAACTAGTTGCAATTCATGTCATGAAGGGAAGCAAACAAGAAGTAAATATTTTGCAAAAGAATATTCCACATCGAAACCATTAGATTTGGTTCATAAGAGATTTGTGTAGACCTATGTAAATATACTGCTAAGGAGTATTCCAAATCAAAACCATTAGATTTAGTTCATACATGTATTGCATAATGCTCATTGATGAATACAATAGGATGACTTGGATTATTTTTTTGATTTATAATTTAGAAGATTTTGAAAAGTTTAAGGCATTCAAGGCATTAGTGGAAAATAAAACTGGAAGAACAATCAAGGTTTTGAGATCAAACAGAGGTGGATAATTCGCTTCTGATAAATATAATAAATTGTATGAAGAGAATGTAATTCTTTTCTCTTAGAACTTTGAGGGAAAATGGAGTTACTGAAAGGAAGAACCAGACTATACAAGAGATGGCAAGAACAATGTTATGTCAAGCAAATCTATCAGATATTTATTGGAGAGAAGCTACTAAAACTATTGTATACATTATGAATAGACTTTAGATGAGACACAAGATTGATAAGAAACCATATGATCTATCGAGAGGAAGACTTTCATTAGTTAGGCACCTTAGAATATTTGGAAGTAAGTGCTACATCAAAAGAGATGAAGAAAACTTGGGTAAGTTTGATTCTAAATCTTATGAAGATATTTTTCTTGGTTATTCTTTAATAAGTAAAGCATATAGATGCTATAATCAAATATTGAAGAGAAAATTGTAGAAAGTGAAAATGTGAGAGTTGATGAAACAATTCAGTCTATTGGTATTCCAAAAGTGGAAGATGACAAAGAACCAATTCATAGCAGCATTGAAGATTTAGAATAATTTGTTACAAAAACTCCAACAAAGTATGTTTAGAAGCACCACTCTAAAGACCAGATTATAGGAGACAAAGATAGTGGGGTTCAAACCCAGAAGAGACTTGAGAAAGAAAATGAACAAGTGCACTTTCATTACTATCAAAGATAGAGCCTAAGTCATATAAAGAAGTAAGAAAAGAGAAAGGTTGTATGGAAGCTATGGAGGAAGAACTTAATTAGATCATGAAGA
This sequence comes from Sequoia sempervirens, assembly GCA_007258455.2. Lineage (NCBI taxonomy): Eukaryota > Viridiplantae > Streptophyta > Pinopsida > Cupressales > Cupressaceae > Sequoia > Sequoia sempervirens. The sequence goes on along the minus strand of VDFB02353493.1, from coordinate 343,272,630 downwards.
ATGAAACATGGGAAATTTTCCCAAGACCTAAAGGAAAGAATATGATTGGAACCAAGTGGGTTTTTAAAACAAGATAAATGAAGAAGGTGAAGTGGTAAAGAACAAGGCAAGACTTGTGTGTAAAGGGTATGCTTACATTGAAGGCATAGATTTTGAAGAGACATTTGCTTTGGTAGCAAGACTGGAAGCAATCAAGATGTTTCTAGCTTTATCAAAATTCAGGAAATTTAATTTGTATACTAGATGGATGTGAAGTTAGTATTCTTGAATGGACAACTAGAAGAAGAAGTCTACATTGAACAACCATAAGAGTTTCAACATGTTTTAATAATCCATATTATATTTATAGATTGAAGAAGTCTTTGTATGGAATCAAACAAGCTCCTAGAGCTTGGTATTCAATATTGGATGGATAATTGCAGTAGCAAGGGTTCCAAAGAGGAATTACAAATAGTAATTTGCACATAAAAATAGAAGGAGATCAATTTTTGATCATTTTTTCTATGTAGATGACATCATTTTTGGAGGTAGCAGTGAAGAAATGTGCAAGGAGTTTCAGAAGGTAATGCATAATGAATTTTAAATTTCTATGCACTAGGTCTATTATCTTTCTTGGGCTATATATTACACAATTAGAAAAAGGAATATTTATTTCTCAACACAAGTATATAAAGGAGATGCTAAGTAAGTTCAAGATGGAATATTGCAAATCAATGGGAACACCTATGGTTACAATATGTAAGTTGAGTAAAGATGATGAATCTACTCTAGTAGACTAGACCTTGTATAGATCCATGATTGGTAAATTGTTGTATGTGACAACATCTAGATTGAGTATAATGCACCTGTAGTTGGAATGGTTGCTAGATTTCAAACAATACCTAAAGAAACTCATTCTAAAATAGTAAAGAGAATGTTTAGTTATTTGAAGGCTATAGTGGGTTTTGGATTGCGGCATCCTAAGAGTGGAAGTTTCACTCTAACTGCATACACATATGAAGATTGGGTAGGATGCATAGATGACTAGGAGAGAACAAGTGGTGGAGCATTATTTCTTGGTAATAGTTTAGTGTCTTGGTTAAGAAAGAAACAAGATGAGAAATTTATTTATCTACAATAGGAATAGAATACACTGTTGCATCATCATCTTGCACTTAGGTATTGTGGATGAAGTAGAATTTGAAGGAGACGAAGATTGAGTTTGATGAACCTATATGTATTCTTTGTGATAACACCAATGCTATAAATATCTCAAAGAATCCAGTGATGCATTCAAGGAAAAAACACATTGCAATCAATTATCATTTTCTAAGGGAGAAGTTTGTAAAGACGAAGGTAAAGTTGGAGTGTGTTGAGACAAAGGAGAAAGTTGTAGATATATTCACAAAGCCACTTCCTAAGGAGACATTTGAGGTTCTTTGGTAGAAGCTGGGAGTTATTTCTCCCTCCTCTTGAATCAAGAGGAGGCATAGGTTGAGGGGGAGATTGGTCTTCTTTCCGCAAGAAGGTTGGGTGGTCTTGTAGCATATTTTCAAACGCATAAAAGCATGGACTAAGGGGGATTCTATCCGAGAATTAATTTTTTGGATTGTGCAAAGTATCAAAAATGACGAAAGGAGCATAAAGGAGTGTTGACCCTTTTCCATTGATGTAAAAGGAGGAGAGAGTGAACTCCTAAAGTGTTTATGGAGAGAGTGAACTCAAAATGCTATAGAGGAGAAATTATTCAAATGGAGAGACATATCTTTGTGTGTAGCTAACTGGTTTGGTGGTCCAATATTTTGTTGTTTTCCATCAATGACAAAGAGGGAGAGTGTTAAACATTGGTTGTCATTGATGTCAAAGGCTATCGATAATGCAGTAAGAACCTATTGATGTCAAAGATGAAAAATATTGTAAGAGTAATAAAATTATCATTATATTCCACGTTGTCATATATGCATGTTGTAAGCTAGAGGTTTAGTGTGCTTGCATACCTATTTTTGTTGGTAATTTTGCTTTCATGAAGAATTTGTCTCATCTATAATATCACTATTATTTTTATTGAGGCATGAAGTCCTTTCAAAGGTTGGTGTAATTGTTGTATGGTTGTTGCATCATGTATATATCTATTCACTATGTCAATTGTGGTCCAAAGGACTGTACCAAAAAAACTTAGTCTAATATTTATCAGGTTCAGTGTTTCTTAAGTATCCATTATGGAGACATTGTAGCCTCTGTCATTTAAGAGGAGAGTATGACTACACTTGTTCTATCATATTCTAGAATTTTCAAACGATATGTTCAACATATAGAAAGCTTGAAGTGATATAAGGTTCTCTATATTTGTCTATCAACCAATTTAAGTTCAAGGTGTGTATGGTAATGACTAGTAGCATGCAAAATTCAAATTTTACGTGTGGTGTTAAGATAGGAGTTGCTTAAGGTCCCTATGGTGGTGCATGGCTTCATGTATTTTTGGTGGCAAGAAAAATTGTTTATGGGCCAACATGCTACACATTTCATGTAATTTATATTTAGGTCCACTGCATGTTGTCCTAGCTATTTGTGAATCTTTGGCTAACATGGAAGAGTGTAATTTTAATGTCATGTATGTATTTCAAATGTTCATATGCATTGTATATAATGTATGTAAAGTAGAATTACATTGTTGTGAAGAAAAGTTGGTCAAATGTGTAAATTAAAGAGGTTGTATTCTAGTTTGCATGGTATCATCAGAAGATCATATGAAGAGTGGAAGGGTTTTTGAGGAAACTGTAAGACATGTATGAGGAGTATTCTATTGTGTAGCAGATCTACAAGCATTATCTTTGTATTCTAGTAGGAATGGTGTTCTACTTCTTGTACTGATTCAATTGGAGATTGGTGTCTCTAGTAGGTTGGTTCCTACAAGCACATCAGGAGATTGGTTTCTCTGATAGATTGGTGCCTACTTTAGTGTGTAAAATTCACTTGTATATTTTTTCTTTGTGAGGCTAGATTTGGACAGTAGACCCAAGCATATATTCACACCATGGTTTTACCCATTTTGGGTTTCCATTTATATTTGGTGTTCATGTGTGTGCTTTATGCTTTCATGTTTTAACTACTTATGTGGGATTTGTTAAGAAGATCATATATTTTGATTGTTGTAGCAAATATTCAAAATTGCATGATATAATATTATTTGTTGAAGTTGAGAATTTTGAATTGATTAGATCTACTGATTCACCCCCCTCTTAGTAGTTTGTGTGCTCTTCAATCTTATCCAAATATTTCACTATCCCTCATCCCCCATCTATTTTCCTATCTAATTCCATCATTCCTTTTCCATGTTCGGTCTTGGTAAGGCTAAGGATATTCATAAGAAAAACATATCTTGCCTACGTTATCCTATCCAAATAATTCATCTCATATCCCTAATCCTATCTAAATACATTCTCCCCCCACATTTGATCTTGGTGAGGAGCCTAGGGGTCTAATATTCATGCATACATACATATATTATCCATATCCTTGATTATCCTTCATCCTATATCCCTCATATTATCTCCTTTCTACCATTCTATCAAATTCATACTCCCTTTTCATCCTTGATCTTGATAAGAGTAGGGAAAAAATATAATTGCATGGTTTGGATAATGAAATCCTTGCTTCCACTACCATCCATATCCTCGATAATAATAATAGACTACATTTTTTACTTGTAACTCCTCAATAATGGTCCATATCCCAAAGTAGGCATCTAAAATCATCACCCAACTCATATGGGACCCACCAAGAACATTCAAGATGCTTCACTACTCAATTCTCACTCCCCTATTCAAAGATTTTCTAAAAGTAGGTTTGTAATGAACATGACTAACTCTACCTTCTTCATGAATGCAAACACAACAAATGCTAAGATTTTTGGAAAATCTAAATTTTAAAATCAATTTCCAATTACACCCTATGCATTGAAGGACACATTCTAAGAATGTTGGAGACACATTAATAAGATGTAAGATTGCAAGGTAAATGGACCTTAATTGTAAGAATATCAAGAACAAATGCCAGCTCCATTGAGAATATCATCCACAATATAACATATATAACGTTTATGACTACTCAAACTCATAAAATATTTGAGAATAATAAAGATAAGAACAAAATGATTATGATATCAAATTGCAACCAAAACATAGCTCCAAAAACTCAACTATTTATTATCAATATAGATTACATATTTACAATTGAAGAGAAGCTCAACTACTTCTTACAAACCTACTAACTAACTCTAACAGCTAACTGAAATTTCTTTTACAACAAACTAACTAATGATGGCATGTCTATTATATCTATTAACACTTCTACAACTTCTAACTCATACTTATTCAACATGTGGAGTTATGGTTCATTATTTTGAGTAGGATGACTTATGAATGTATGTCGTCGATGGGCTCAACTCTCCTATAGAGGCCTTCAAACCTTTTTCCTTGAGTATAGCCCAATTGAGCATGACTTTATCATCACAATTTACCCAAGGGATTTAGAATAAGCAATAGGAGTAGTTTCTTTAAGTTATGTTCTATGAGCAAATGATAGGCCTTTATATTGATAAATAAATCAGACATGTTTGGTAGTTTATGTGCACAAGTCTCTGTGTAAATTTTTCGTTGAATAGAATAGTTTTCTTTATGTATTGGGAAATGTCCAGCTCAACTCATACACATTTATGTAATTGTTAGCATAAGAAGAGGCAAGGATCAAATATTCGTATATGGTTAACAACAATATTTATTAGAGAATTAAACAAAGACTAGGGGAGAAGACCCAATTACCACCACCCATTGAATAACCACCACCTCCATGCTCACTCCACCTCCCAAAAAAATTCACTTTGATCCATTAAAAAAATTTATTTTAACAAATAAAAAATTGCAACAACACCAATGGTTGCTCATAACATAATGTGTAACTCACCAATCATAATAGACAACTAAACATGCTTTTGCATTTATAAAAAAAATCAACTTGCACATAAAAAGACTCATTTACAATTTAATTTAAAACTTTTATTGTTACAAATACCCCCACTTGCAAATGCTTATCCCTTGTTACATATTATATTAACAACTACGCATGCACACTTAATGGTGCTTTACATGACATAATCACAATCTCCTAATAACTCTATGGGATTTGAAATGCACAGTCTTCCACACACTCCCTAGAAAATACATGTATTTACTTCATTCCCAGTAGGTACCTACACAATTAAATACAGGTGTAAGGCTCCCCAAATAAATATCAAATTCAAATATAGTGTAGAATTAAGTCATATCATCTTTAAAAACCTATGTAGCTGGCAACTTCAAATTCAAATGCTCAAACAAATTCAAATTTGAAACACAACCAAATTGAATGCATTCAATTGTCAGATTCAAATTCCTAAATAAGAGGGGGAAAGCAACCAACGACATTCACAATTGCATCTTGTGAAGAATTATTCTCTATAAAATTTAGAGCATCGACAGGCATCCTCTGCACATTCCTTTGCAAATTCCTCCAATATCCCAAGTTTCAAGTTGGTACTTTATACATTCTACTTATAGTTATTTTCATGAACTATGCATTTAACATTTATATTTATGTAGTGTATTTTTACTTTTCTTTATAGGTAAATGAAAGGTCCTTTTTGGTGACGGGTTTTTCCCTACAAACGCCATTTACAAATTCAATAATCTATACGTTCATTTTCTATTTTTTGTCATTTATATTTTTCATTTATTTCTGCACATATGTGTATTTATATTTGTCTGCTTTTGGTCATTTGTCATTTATTTCATGGTTTATATTAGGGTTTATATTTGTCATTTATTTATGCATATATGTGTATTTATATTTATCTATTTTTGGTCATTTCTTAGGGTTTATTTATATTTATATACGTGTGTGTGTGTATATATATATATATATATTTATGCATTATACATGTGTATATATATGTCTACATATACGTGTATATATGTGTATTATGTATTTAAAAACATACGTACATATATATACAAATACATACTTACATATAAATACATATATACATGTATATATATACGTATATACATACACAAACACACATATATATACACATATAACTCTGTTTGAATATGTTTCATTTAGCTGTCCAATACAATAGACGAGCTTTTTTTTATATTTTTCTACTTTCCATTGCACATACAACAGGTCAACATACATATATTTGTCATTTTATATTTTGTGTCTCTTGTTCATTCAACAAATAAATATATATGTGTGTATCCTTTGCCCATCCTTTCAAAATGCAAACAATGGTACTGGTTAATCATTTTCTTCTTCATCTTATTGAATTTGTAAAAGAATGTGTACAATGTTTTATATATATATATATAACAACTTATTGAATTTGTAAATAATGTGTATAATGATATATAACACAACTTATTGAATTTGCAAATGAATTTGTACAATGTTATAACATTGTACACATTCATTTACAAATTTTGTGTCTTTGTTTCTTGTTCATTGAGCAGATAGATATATATGTGTGTATCCTTTACCTATCCTTTCAAAATGGAAACAATGGTATTGGTTAATCATTTTCTTTAGCATCTTTCATGACCCATGAAGGGTTTATTCGATGATTGAAAAATTATTATTGCTTGTTTATGAAATAAATCATTCCTCTTACATGCCTTTTCACCATGTGCTGTTTGATTTTGTCGGGACATGGTGCTGGTGTTTTACATGGGTTTTTTTAGGGTTAAATGATTTCCTCTCCCCATTTTACCACGCGCTCGTGACCTGGTAAAGTCAATTGTATCATGATTTTGTTTGCATAAATGATAGAGGAATTTAGTGGGTTTGACCACATGTCTGCAAAAAATGATTTTTTTGGTCTGCATCAACTCTTTTATAAAAAAAACCATGTAAATATGGGCATAAATCGACAAGCCCATTTATTATATGCCACTTTTGTATACTAAATGGGCTTGCTGATTTATGCCCATATTCACATGGGTTTTTTATAAAAAGGTCGATGCAGACCAAAAAATCATTTTTTACAGACATGTGGTCAAATCCACAAAATTCCTCTATCATTTTTGTAGACAAAATCATTATACAATCGACTTTACCAGGATGTGAGCACGTGGTAAAATGAGGAGAGGAAATCATTTAACCCCCAAAAACCCATGTGTAAAACACCAACACCATGACTCAACAAAATCAAATAGTACATGGCGAAAATGCGTTTAAGAGGAATGATTTATTTCTTAAACAAGCAGTAATAATTTTTCAATCATCAAATAAACCCTTCACGGGTCATGAAAGATGCAGAAGAAAATGATTAACTAGTACCATTGTTTGCATATTCAAAGGAGAATGATGTTTGTTGTTACCTCAAGGCATGTGAACCAGTAGGAGCCGTGGAGAGTCGTCGCCGTTTGCATTTTCTTTCATCGTTGAGAACCTTCCAGAGAGAGCGCATGGTAAAATGAGGGAAAAGAATGGGATACCCACAAAAAAAACATTAGTCATATGCATTAATTGGACCCCAAATGAAAATTAATTGGGTGTAATGTGTTTGGTGTCCGGTGCTAATGTTAGGAGATTAATATGTAGAAGTGAGTTTTAATAGGCGTCAAAGTGATTTTATAAGGTGCTAACGTGAATTAGACCCATTGACTTTTAAGCGGATTTGAATGATAAAAATAGTTTTAATTAAATGTTAATAGTGACACATTTAGGTGTTTTTTTAAAAAAAAATTGGTGGCTATAGCTGACGGATACTGGGATGTTAGGTGGTGGCGAGCGAACAACACCTCTAAAAGGTGTCTTTTTGACCCTCGCGTGCATATCCAACGCTCCCGCACTTGACCGAATTGCCCACAAGCTAAAACCATAGTTATAAGCACTTAACTTGTGAGCGAAAAAAACCCATAATTTTTTTTTTGGTTCAACATACGGTTTGAATTCTACATTTGCCCGAAATTAACCCTAGCAGATACTAGGTCTTCTCCCTTATCTGGGTCTTCTCCCTTATCTACTTTCTACTTTTATCAAAATGAAAGTATATTGTAATTAAGAGAAGAGAAAATTGCAGCGACTATTTTAGCTGTTTATTTTGGGGGTGAACACACCTCCAAAGAACATTTGTATGTACAAAAATTTTATAACTAAATCATCAGGTGTGATCATTTCCATCTGTCCTGTCTATATGTATAATATTATTTTAGAAATGATAATATAAACAATAAAAAAGTCATCCACTCAACACAATTTATAATTTCAAATTCATCTTTGCTTTTACTCCAACGATTTTCAGTATGAAGAGGAGGCTTGAGAAAAAGGATCCACATACAGTCCAGATTCAACGTTGAGAGGGAAATTGAGGATAGCCCTCGAACCGCGCATTTCGAAAGTCGTACGGTCATATGCCGCTGCAGCTTCTTCGGCTGTATTGAAGGTGCCAAGCCAGATTCTGGAACTCTTCTTCTTAGGGTTTCGAATCTCTGCAGCATATTTCCGGTGAGCCTTAACAAACCTCACTCCCCTGTAATGCCTTGTCCGGTCCTTCCCGGCAACAATAATAGTCGTTGGTGAAAGAGAATTCGATGTCTCGTCGGAGAATTCATCCCCAAGCAAAAAGTGGGCAATTGCATTTAAACAACGGGCTTCCTTGGCTGTTAGTGTGCACATGATCACTATGGCAGCTCTTCCTTTTTCCTTCCAAAATACCTTTTGTGGTGAAATTGTGTTATGTGAGTTGCGTTATAAAATCAAGCAATATGGTGTAGATTTATTGTATTCATCCACTTCAAAAGCTTTGAAATGAAGACACATTTATATTTAAAAAGTTTGACAAAATTTATTTAATTGCAGAATGAATGAAGTGGTCATGCTGCGTAATTTAAATAGAATATTAAAATATAGTCTTTGTTTACTTAAATTTGAATGTAGACCTTTATATATTAAATTATATAATGTATCAAATTTGTATTTGAAATCTTAGAAAGTATTTTATATATTTAATTAGAAAAGTTAAGCAATTATAATTTTATTCTTAAAAATATAAAAAAATTCTAGTATGATGTTTAGTTAGAAACGTTATTTACAAACTAATAAGGTTTGAGATAGAAAATAAGAGTAAAAATAAAGTTATTGAATTAATTTATTATAGAATTAAAAAAGTCAAAAGTTAATAGTTTGGTTGACATTTTATAACTATTATTGTATCTTGAATTAGGTATGGTATCTTGAATATAATCAATTTTTTTATCTTACTTGTCATGTGTAATATAGAAAAAGGTTCATATAAAAATATTATATGGTGGCAATCAATTTTGTGAATATGTGGAAAACATAATAACTAATCAAGTGATTTTGTTATTATTTAGCATCAAGAAACAACCATAAAGAGTTGAACCATGATAAGGACAACATAAAAGAACTATAATTGTTACACAAAGATCATTTCTCCATTGTTGTATAGAGTTACTCCATCTCAAATTAAGCCTTTTGAACTTAGACTTGAATTTCCGAAGTAATATTAGAGATTTTAAATATTCTATTATGTATAGACAAATGTTCATAGTTATAAGGGAGAGGAGCCTATAGTGGGCCACCCTAACTTCCCACTTCTCAAAGTCTTATGTGAAAACTTCAAATCACTCCCAAATTTGTACAACTTATTTGACAAGTCCCCTACTTATAAAAATTGGTTTCAAGGCCACATCATCAAATATGATGCCACATTAGTATGATTTTTGTTAAGGTATCCAAAAAGGTCCAAACAAAGGTGAGATTGATAGCAGGTGACTAAGTTGTGTATTATTGGTGCATTGATGTGGCATCACATGATTTGTCAGTTTGTGTACTTTATGGATAAAAGTGTTTTGCAACTGGATATTAAGTGTAAGTTTATTGGATAATAAGCCTACCCATTATGAGGCCCACTCAAGCCTACTTCTATACCTACCATTGGACCCCTACCCACTATGGACCCCTTTCCCTTAATTGAAAATTACAATATTTCTATAATTTCATAACAAAAATTATCACTACATGTAAAAAAATGTTAAATCAAATTGAAATAGGCATAAATCATAGTAGAACCATTAGTCTTAACCATATTCAAGTTGAATGAGTTAGGTATAAAGGGAAAGGAAATTTCTCTCAAGACATGTTTTGTGCTTTGGAAAAAGAAAAAAAAAACTATGTGTTACATTGACATTGGTTTGTTAAAAGCTAGGTAAAGAGAATATGTAACTCCTAAATGAATTAGTTTCTTTCCAGAAGTGACACCTTATAAAACTAGACAAGTAAATGAAAAAAATATAAGATTCCTTGAGAGCTAGATGGAGTCTTAAGGTGCTAGCTTCAAAATAGAGAAAAAAACTAAACATTTTGACATCAATTATGTTTTCTCAGGGTAGAAATTTTGGGAGATGAGAATTTATAATCAGCCAAGGGCTTTTACTTGGAAAGTTTATGTCAAACTACTAATTCTAAAATATCTACCTAAAATACTTTAGATCATTCATCAGTGGCCCATAGAAACTAGCACATTGATCCATGTAATGTGTTCTAAAAGTAACATTTCAAGTTACCAATTGTTGTAATGTTTCTATGTACAACATTTTATATTCTTTTGCATTAACACATTGAAACTACCTTAGTGGTCCATATAGTATGTTGTGAGTAGCTTTAGAAGGTTCCAAGGGAATTATTGCAAATTTGATGGTGGAAATGGAGGAAATGGGTGGGAACTTATTTGTCTGTAGTGAAATTGAATAATGTATCATCCTAAAATAAATATTTGGTCTACCTAGAATGTTTATCTAGTACTAAAAATAAATATCTAGTTAGGATCAAATATTGAAACCATACCAAATATCTTATATTTATTAGATACCTTGTTTTTCTAGATTAAGTATCTATTCTTTAACATATTATATATCTATATCTAATTGAGCTGAATATCTTGTATTAATGGATCAAATATCTATTTTGATTATATTTTTTTTTAAATGGTTTTCTTATTTTATTGGAATTAGTTTTAGGTTATGAATTCCAAACCCAATTCCTAGACTTCTAAATACAAATATAACTTATTGTAAAAATACTTGAATCAATATGGCTAAGAACATTATATTTTTATTTATTTAGAAAAATGATTGTTTTTAAAAGTATTTTATGTAATTTTCAAATATATATGATTAGTTTTAACTTATTTTTAAATTATATATTTATTTATTTAGAAAACTGAATAGATATTTTAAAGGATTCTATATAATTTTCAAATGTTTTAACTTATTTTTAAATTATATTTATATTTATTTGGAAAATTTAATAGATTTTTTAAAGGATTTTATTTGATATTCAAATATCTATGACTAGTTTTAACTTATTTATCAACTACCTATCATTTTTCAATCACTATGTGTCACAAAACTGAAAAAGTAAACCTACTTAGTTATTAATCTTTTAAATAAAAAATATATCTTTTAAACTATATGAGACCAATCAAGACATCATGATGTATACATTTTAAAATAATAATTTTTTATTATTTTTAGTAAATTTAAGGTGATTTTAAACAAGGAGTTTCATTATTCTTCATTAATCCTATTAAATAATTTATAAAAGGAAACATACTATAAAATTATTAAAAAAAATCTACATTATGTCTTGTTATGAGTTACATACTTTTACCAAAAATATTTGATAATGTACTTAAATGTACAATTCCTCAAAGCGTCTTTACAATGATATGTTTGTACATTTCTCAAAGTAGAAAAGAAGTCACTTTTTTATATTCTTCAAATGTAACATAATTTTAGGTAATCTAGGTATTAAAATAAATCATATTTTACTCCATATTCATATAACACTAAACAAAATAGTGAACCACTGTTTGAATTACAACTAACTTATTTTACCATTTAGTTATAATTTTTAACCCTCATAGACATAGTCACCTATCTCCTAATCAAGTGAAAAAAAATCTTGAAAAAAAAATCTTTATTTTTATAAAGTGCTAACTCAACACACCTACACACCTAAGGGTTAGAAGAGTTACCTCAAACTAAAATAATACATAAGGAAACTCTAAGAGATTAGCTAGATACATGTTGCCATCCTATAGATCATCTAAGATCTCATAAAAAATATTTTTCAATTCAAATAATTTTGATTGTTGATTTTATTTTTTAAACCCAAATCAAGATTAGAGGTCTCATTATGCCCATTAGTAACATCATATATAATTCCAATGAAAAATAAGAGGATTAGGGATAGTCAAGAAATTATAGGCATGATTAGTTTTGTTGGAGAGGCCAAATTTTTATCCTTGTCAATTACTTGTTAAAATTTATATGAATTATCATTATTTGTAACCATATTTAAATTATTTTGAGGAATTGAATTTATTTTAATATAAATAATATATGTGACAAAATTTATCTCACCAATCAAATGGGTTGTAGAAAACATAATTACATACTAAAATTTCATGCATGATATGAGTTGTAGAAAAAATAATTGCATGCTAAAATTTCATGCATGACATGGATATTAGTCTCAAGATTGATAGGAATTAAAGTGATGGGTGATCTAACATAAATAGGGATTGTGCAAATTTTACTTAGAGTTTGGAATTCAACATCTATTGGTTTGATATGGTAAGAAAAGCTTTTAGTGCCTACAACTCCATATTGAAATATTTTACGTCGAAGGCGTATCCAATATAAAGATGACCAACCTAAAATGTTAAATTGACGGCTCATCATTTTCAATAGACCTTGGGAGATGATCAAAAATATTGTGTGCATTCAATAGACCTTGGGAGATGATCAAAAAGATCGTGTGCATTCATTTTCCCGCTGCTCTTTTATCTCTCATTACTACAGTAGATAGTAGTTGTCGCTGGTTTTATGCCACTTTGTTGCTGTATCATACGTCCATCATATCGGATTGTAGATATCGAAATGCAACTTGCATTTTCATTGATTCTGGCAGCAAGTTGATGTTTTCGACGAAATGGCTATGTTATTAAAATTGTACGTTGCAGATCTCTTAAGCGCCTTTAATAATTGCAACTGGGTGTTTCAAATTATTGGCGCGCCTTGAATGAAGTGTCTTTTCCTTATGCTCCTGTTATTTATCAAAGTTGATCCAAAATTATACACCTGCTCCGAGCTACATGGTCCTTATCTGAGTTTTAATAACTCAAAATCTTTAATAAACCTCTCAGCTTTCACTAGGTTGGATGTGCAAATATGCCTCCATTTGCCATGCTCTGAATCGACAGCCATGACCAAGGTTTCTGCACCACTACTGCGAATTAAAGGCCATATGTGCTCCTTCTTTGGAGGTCACTGGTTTCGATACCAAAATGAAAGAAAAAAAACTCCAGACCGAATAGAACAAAACATGCTGAAAGATTAGGGTTTGTAACTCGGAGCATACTGCAATGGTACAGAAAACCCCAGCTAGCAGGCGAGATACCCAGAATAGTAGTCATAACGTCTGACAAAGGAGTAGGGAAAACCATAACAACTACAAATTTAGGGGTTTCACTGGATAGGCTGGAATTCAAAGTGGTGGCCATCGATGCAGACGCGGGGCTTCGAAATCTGGACCTGCTACTCGGCCTTGAGAATCGTGTCAACTACATCGCCATGGATGTCGTCAACGGTGAGTGTCGCCTTGCCCACGCTCTAATTAGGGATAAAAGATGGACTAATTTTGAGCTCCTCTGCATTAATAAGCCTAGGTATAAAATTCCCATGGGTTTTTGGTGGTAGAGCCCTGGTTTGGCTTGTGGATGCTCTAAAAAAGATGCCCCACTTTTACAGAGAAGTCTACATTTTTGCCAGATCTAGCAGCGAACCAACCTATTTGGCCTTTGAAACGCTTTTTAAATGGCTGTAGTTTTTCACTGGCGGTTTAATCACAACTCCTCCCATGAATTTGCAAAGCTTGCATCTCAAACAAGGGAAGTCCAAGTTAAGCAATAGTGCTTTGGAGAACTCGGTTTCTAAGCAGTCGGTTTCATGTAATTGTGAAGATGGGTTATTAACTTGGATAAAGGAGCTAAGAGCTATGAACTTTCAAAAAAAGTCTATGTCCATCAAAGAAATTATGTGGGGCAGGGAGAGCATTATAACCAAGGGCCAAAATATTTTGACGCCTGTGATTAGTTGTCTCAACATTCAGGAGCATCAGTTAGGTGAAGGAACCGTCACACCTAATAACATGTTGCCTGAAGAAAATCAAAATTCTGCGAATTCAAAGAATGGAGGAGAGTGCATCCTTCCTTGCTTGTAAGTCCTACAAATATATGCATGAAAGAGCAAGAAATATTTGTATTGCATTGACAATTCAAGGGATAAATTACACTTGCAATAGCTCAGGACAATACGCAGCATGCCTTGCAACGAATTCTAACTCCTATTTCTTCAAAGTTAGAATAGGGTTAGGTAACTTGGCATTTTTTTTATTATTGAAAAATCCATATTCATGATTGCTACGAAAGTACTTTTTATTCATATTACTATCTTCATTATGATAATGAGGTTATCCAACAGTTGACATCTGCTCCCCATAACTGAGTTAGTCTGTCTCAGTTGGTTTTGTACAACTTAAAACTGTTTGAAGAGCAATCAATAAATCTTATACTTGGTTCTTTTAACTCATTTTAAATTTTCATCTAGGTTTACAGTAGTTCTAGCATGTTTCAGTTGGCCTCAGCCAATGATTTCAAACCATTTTGGTTTATTGGAGTATTGCACGCCTGCTCACATGGGAAATTCTAATACAAGTAGAGGCCATTTGAAATAATTTGGTTTATGAATCCACATTTGGCATAAATGTCTACCAGACAACTACAGCTACAGCTACAATGTTCATTGAATTTCCTATATCCTTTATGCTTTGATGGATGTCCATACTCTAATACACGACTCCTATTTTTACACAGGTTTTAAAGGATGCTGGCAAAGGTTACGAATTTGGCTTTACATCTTCCATTCGCATTTGCTCAAGAGTTTCTATAGCCTTTTCATGGAATCTATTTTGTGTATTGTGTCTATATTCTGCAATGACATTTCAAAATTTCCCTAATTTCAAAATTAGAGGTTCAGGATACATTTGCAGTTTATATTTGATAATGCATTCTACATATATCTGTCGAAGCTTGAGACTTCAAATAACCTACAAAATAAAACAAAATAACCTTCAAAAGAAAACAAAATAAAACGTTAAAACCTTATTATTTCAACTTTATCACAAATTGAAAACACACATATAATGATCATAACATACGGGGAAAATAAAGAAATGAAAATGCAAAATCAATATCAGCACCATGTATTGGGAGGAGCACAAAATTCCTTAAAGTATGATTTGGTTTGTGACTCCATTCTTGTTTAATTGCTGAATGTTTTATCCACCAAGACGGTATTAAAACTTGTTCGAATTGTGATTGAAAAAAAATTGTCAACAAGCATTTGCATAAAGCTTTTGAAAATGAAGATAATGTTGCTGCCACCAGACCACCAACAGGTGGATGGGCATGGTTTTCAATTACAACATTTTTTTGTCCTAAATATAAAAATGAGCAAGTTTGTTGGTGCAATTGTTAAAAGAAGGTGTCATGACATTGGACTAGTTTTGCAACAATTCCTTTATATATACTTTCATGTTCTTTTGTCAAATACATAAATATGAATTTTTTCTTTGAAATAGCACTACACCATTATGATGCCAATCCTTTCAAAGTGTAGTATTATCTAAAGTAGTATTATCTGTTACATTCATTATGTACAAGTTCAAGATCATTGAATTTGTATAAGAAACATGGAGCATATGAAAGACATTGCACTAAGATTGCTATTTACTCATAAGATTTATTATCTATTATAGTTGAAGAAATAGGTCCTTAAACTATAAATCTTGAATTTTCTCAAACAAGTGTAATTGATAGTAATAAAAGGGAATATTAGACCTTTGACATTCTTGATCTTTTTATTTTGTTTGTATTTTGATTCGCCAAGCTTCTCTTATATTTGATTTGGTCATAATGTGATGGGAAACTTTATGATTATTAATGTATGGAGGGTTATTATTGTAATAAAACAATGTTTTCATAAGATTATGCTAATTTAATGAAATGCATACTGTATAAGCATAAGTTAGTTGTGGTTGTAATTATTTGAAAATTAATTTTTAATTTAGAGAAATAAGTGTGATGGATAGATGTACTTACTCTTTAAAACAAAGATGTTTTTAATGTAATTTTAAGAATCTAGTTATTTTAGAATTAGAGAGCTATCTTATATTTGTGCTTTATCTCAAATTATATGCAAGGTATATGTCATTATCTAGGTCAAGCTTGTAGATCTCAAACAATTTCATAGATGAGGACTTGCGTTGGGGCCATAGATCTAATCCTACAAACTAATTTGTTTTTCCTCTCTTTTATTTTCCAAATCTATTGATGGTTGTTCTATTGAAAGGGCTTGTAGTATTTAAGAATACCTTTAGAGAGCTCATAGGTTGCTAGGGTACATAAAGAAATAAGTAAATTGTGTAGAGGTCCTAAATGATGTTGCTACAATAAATGTTATATTGTTTAGTGCACCCATCAAGACGTTCTTCTAATAATTCCCCTTTAAATGCTCAAATGTTACAAGATGAGAGTCGTTAAGAGGATATGTGAGGATTCCCTATGATAATAAAATGAGAGAATTGAATACCTTTAAATACATATACATACCAATAAATTATAAAAACATGTGTTGGGTGAACTCACAATGTTTATTGACATGGGTGAGATTTAACCAATTTTAAAATTTAAAATTTGAATTTAAGGGGCCACCTTCATTGTAAAATTACTCTTGCACTCATAAGATCAACATGGGACAAGGAAACAATTATTTATGTGGAAAAAATATTTGGCCATAGGAGGTGCAATGAATGTGGAATGTATGTCTAGTATTATGTAGGAATGGGTAAGACATGGTAGAAAGGTGGAAACATGTGTAAATAAAGATAAGTGAAGGATAAAAGAATGAACCCAACTTTATGTAAGATTATGCAATTTGTCAACATGTAATTGCATCAAGACATTCTCTCAAAATGGGCACAAAACTAAATGAGAATTTACATGGCTATGCAATATTTTCTATTGATCTATTTTCTCTAGGTGATCCTCCATTTTTAGATTCCATAATTTGAACTCATATTCATTGAACTTCTCAATATCTGACTGAAATTCACTTGTCATGATTCTTTAACCACATTTAAATCTAGAAAACTACTAAACCACACACTCTCATTCCAATAACAAAAAAATCCACAAGACTACATGAATGACATTCATCTCTAAAATAAAGTCACAGCTTTGATAAAAAAATATTGAATACAAGGCGAATGCCATGGTAAAAATATTAACAATGAATTGTTTCAAACTACTTAACAATAGAAAATCAAACATAAACATGTAAACAATATGAATACAAAAATAAAATAAAATGGACAAACCCTTGCAATAAATACAATCCACTAATGTCTTTGACTGCTAATAATCTAATACAAATACATTATCTCTAAAATAACCATCATAACCTCTATCATGTGCCTCCACTATATAAAAATATGACATTCAAGAAACCATTGAGTTGTATCCTAAATGTAAGAGTCAAAACTATGAGCCATAACAAGAAATCCTTGTCCCATAGTGATGGTCAAACAACCTAAAATAACAAGCAATTTTGCTTACAAATCTTACACCTCTCTTAAACATTAATGATTATATTACAATTGTAAAAATTGATCAATTGTCAAATCTTGGCAATCCACAAGGGTAATCGATGTTTTGTCATAATATCCAAATTAAGAAAATGATCTATAACTTTCAATTTTGACATTTTTAATTTAACCTCTCTACCTAATAACTTACATAATATCCCAAATATCATAGAAAACAATAAATAAATAATGTCCTTACCCTCTCATAGATGCCCCATTTTGACCTCGTTTCTTGTATAAAAAAATAAAAATAAAATTGTTTCCTAACTAAACATTCTTGGGCGTACCCATTGCACACCAAGGTGCAATTGCTAATTTATATACTTGTGTAAAAAAATGCTAACAAAACATACAATAGAAGGAATCTTAGAGATTAAAAATTAAACATATGAATGTTGAAGTACATATTATTATTTTTAACATATAATCCTTTTCACCAATATTTAATTACACAATATATTCAGTTTTATAATGCAAGAAGGATTGAGAAAAGGGATCCACATACAGTCCGGACTGAACGTTGAGAGGGAAATTGAGGATAGCCCTAGAACCGCGCAGTTGGAAAGCCGTATGGTCATATGCCGCTTCAGCTTCTTCGGCTGTATCGTAGGTGCCAAGCCAAAGTCTGGAACCCTTCTTCTTAGGGTTTCGAATCTCTGCAGCAAATTTCCAACAAGCCTTAACAAATCTCACTCCCCTGTAATGCCTTTTTCGATCCTCCCCGGCAACAATAATAGCGTTCGTCCTCTTGTCAGAGATTTCATCCCCAAGCAAAAACTGTGCAATTGAATTTAAACGACGGATTTCTTCGGCTGTTAGTGTGCTCATGATCGCTGTGGCTGCTCTTCGTTTTTCCTTCCAAAATACTCTTTTTTTGGTGAAATTGTGTTATGGAACTTGCCTTATAAGTTTGATTTTAAATCAGGTAACGGTGTAGATTCATTGCATTTGTCCACTTCAAATGCTTTCAAATGAAGATACATTTATATTTCAAAAGTTTGACAAAATTTATTTATTTGCAGAATAAATGGAATGGTCATGGTGAGTTCTAAAGCTAAGATTTTTACAATTATTAGTGTGAATAGAATATTAAAATGTGGTCTTCGTCTACTTTTTATTTTTTATTTTATAAGTTTAGTCTTCAATGAATGGAATCTTTTATATATTAAAATATATAAACTATCAAATTTTGATTTGAAATCTTAGAAAGTTTTTTATATATTTAACATGAAAAGTTAAGCAATTATCATTTGAATTTAAAAACATAAGAAACGTTTTAGCATAATGTTTTAATAGAAATGTCATTTGTAAACTGCTAAAGTTTGAAATAGCAAATAAGCATAAAAATAAAGTCATGAGAGTAATTTATCAAAGAACCAAAAAGTGAAAAGTTATTAGTTTGGTTTACTTTTTATAATTATTATCATATTTAGAATTAGGTATAGGATCTTAATTAAGTAAAACATCATCAATTTTTTTATCTTATTTGTCAATGTAAGCTAGAAAAAAGGCTAGTGATGTATAATAAAGTTTGATTTGATGGTTAGAAGGCACCCATATAACAATATTATATGGTGGCAATCAATTTTGAGAATATTATAGAATAATCAATAGATTCCCTCTTCATTTAGCACCAATCCATAATGATAAGTAGTTAACCCATAACAAGGATAACCTAAAGGCACCATAATTTCTACACAAAGGTCATTTCTCCATTGTCCTATGAGGGTTTAGACTTAATCCATCACAAGTTAAAGCTTTTAAACTTACTTGTGAATATCTAAAATATTATAAAATTTGGCAATACAAATATTTTATTATCCTTAGTGTAAAGCAATTTTTATTTTTATCTCTTTTTGGCTTCAAAGTTTGAAATCCATGCCCAAAGGACAAAGAATGCTCCTACATAAAGGCACACAATGCACCACGTGGTGGCTGTGTGACTTTATTTACATATCATTTTCCTTTCGACCGTAAGTCGGGGCACATGTTAGCTTGGTAGGGATTTTATTCAAAGCCATTCCCACAAATCTGAGATTGCCCACTCGCTTGACACGTCATCTATTCATTTCGGGCAAGTTGTATTTTTTTGTGGAGTGATCTCCTCGGGCGGAGTTTGTCGGGAACATGGTGGGTGTTTTTCTTTCGATGCGGAACCTTCGAGTTAGCATCATCAATCTCTATGGTTGATCAACCAGATTTTGCTAGGCTATGTCAAAAATTTGATTATTTTTTGATAGTTATCTTCGTTAAATATCTAAAAGCCATTAATGAAGCAGTTGGCACTTAATGAGTGAAGATTATCGCAATCTAATCAAGATCTAAGATCAGATTGTGGGCTATCAGAATCAGGCATCTAGCAGTTTCTATTATTGGAATGTTTTCAGTGATGCTCTCTTCTTCTAGTTATAAATAGGGGTTGGCAGCATGAGCAAGAAAGTTAGAAAAATTGTTTCAAAAATATTTTCAAAGGATATAGATCTATTAAGGAGTTTCTATTTTCTCAGTTCAATAGAAGGTTTTTTATAGAATATTGCTATTCTCTCTGGCATCTTATATTTTAATTCAAACTATCATCGGGTTGGCATTTGATCTTTGTTTTTCAATTCACATATTATTTTTGATCTATTTGGGATAAATTCTTGAAATTGTGCATGCTATGGCCTTTGTCAGGCTTCCTTTTTTATATTTCGTTCATGTTAAAAACATTGTGTTAAGTTTGCTTTGGTAGTTCAGATAGCTAATTTTCATGCTGTTAAGCTTCTATGTTGAATGCTAACTTTCGGAAATTGGATTATGTCTATTGAAATTTTCCAATTTTTGTAAAGAGTTTTCCATTTTCATATTATGTTGTGAAAGGAGAAGTTTTCTGTAAGTTTCTAGATATTTTTGTTAATCTTTAGAGCTTTTTTATACATGTCTGATTAGACCTCAATGGGTGCTTCCCATCTAGGGAGATTTGAAAGACTGCATTGTGCTTTCTCTAGCCTTTGTTGCTCATTCTCCTCCCAACAATGAAGGGTCTGTGGCATTCTTTCTATCATATCATTCATAAGGAATAGTTAAGGTCTGAAATATTGTAAAAGCTTTGGCGCATTGCCATTTTTAGGTTTTGTTTGCATTTCTTTCTGCCTTTTCCCCCAAAACACAAAGAAGAGATGGCTTTCTATAAAAATCTTGGAGGTCATTCAGTGAGGTGAAAATTGGTCCCCCACTCGCTAAATTTCCCATAAGGCTATCGGATAAGCGTCAGATTTGATAATTAACAGTTCTTTTTCTTCCACACTCAGTGGGACAGAAGTTTTTTCGAATGTATAATTAGAAGTCAAAAATATATCTTAAATTAGACCAAGAAAAGAGGCTAGAAATTTCATGCCTAGAATCCAAACAAAAACGTCTTCAAGAGGCCATTTCCAGTAATCCTAATTACCTACCTCAATATCAAGGAGAAGAAGACTTACAGGTTCTGTATCACTTGTAAGAAATAGCAGGGAAAGAGGTGTTAGCCCATAATCCAAAGCTTTATCTACTCCACCAGGTGGTCAAATTTTCCAAATTAGAATACTCGTATACCCTATCCATAGGAATCTATTTACAATGGCCCATCTAGGTGCCCCCGCTCCTAGAAATTTTGTAATGTGGGATAACGATAGTCCACTGCAACCACCTACACCCCTAGACTTATGGCCCACAATACTTGCGAATGCTCTCAAGGCCATCCCAAAGTTTTTTTGGGAGGAATTCAAGACCCCCTCCGAACATCTCCAAGATATAGCGGAGGTATGCAAAGTACATAACATCCTGGAGGAGAATGTTGCTGTCAAGTTACTGGCTATGTCTTTCAAAGAAAAATCCTAGGACTGGTATAGATCTTTGGCTTCAAGTTCTATCCACTCTTGGGACCAACTCAAAAAGAAGTTGTTCGAGTGCTTATCGGAAAAGGGAGATCACTCCTCTTTGCTGTGACAATTAATTACCATCAAAATGGCCTCGCAAGAGGCCATGAGTGACTTCAACACTCAGGTTTCCTAAAACTTAACAAAGAATTCCTATGACCGCTAGGCCTCTAGTCGCTATGGCATTCATGTTTTATCTAAAGGATTTCAATTCAGATATCACAGTCATAGTGTAATCTATGGGAGGAGATATTCTGCTCGATTCATACAATTTGGATTTGGGTGCAAAAAATAGTCTAATCAATGTTGGGAAGCTTCCACCACGTCCACTGATGCCCATGTTCACAAAAATATTTAGCTACCCTTAGGAAGAAGTAACTCTAAGTGCCTTTGCTCCACAAGCAAACAAAACGGCTACACCACAATCCATGTACGTATATCCTGGTGTGCAACCAAGCATGTCGGGCTCCTCTTCATTAGTAGTGGACGTAAATGATATGAAGAATCTCATGCGGTCCTTTGCGAATGAGCTAGTCCTCATCCGAAAATAGCAAGCAGCACCTCTGAAGCCTCCCATGTAGACCTATCAAGAAGGAAGGCCATCTTATCAACATAACACATATCAAGGAGCCTCGAAAGGAGGAAGTCAACAATCGACGCCCATAAACTAGTTAGTCCCGATAATACCATGTTGCTTCACACCGTAAGGAAAAATCCAAGCAAATATTTAGTCCCAGGCCAGAACAACCTGGCAGAGGAAGAGAATGCATGTTGCTTGCCATGTAATGATAGCCACATACCCCCAAATTGTACAAGGGGAAATCTTTAGCAAAAGATAGCAGAGAAAAGGAGCCAAGGCGTGTTCTCAAATGCAGAAGAATATTAGTCTCTTGAAATGGAGAATGCCCACTTTAGAGTGTAAACACAAGGAATGTCCTTAGAATACTTGAGCTAGATATCACACCAACCCAAGCACTCTTCTATTGGATGGAAGAAGAAGATGTATTTTCAAATGACGCTTCGATGATTAGTGCCCCATAAGTACAGTCAAACTACAACATGAGGTCCAAAAGAAGGCTCATTGGAGAATATATGCAATAAGCCCCACAACGTCCACAACCACATCAACCACAACCGCAAGAAAAGAAAACTACGCTGACCTAATCCACTCAACAGTCGTAAGCTCCACTATTACCAGAGAAGGAGATAGACAAAGCATCGAGCCCACCCACGTTAGATAAACCTCTCCCAAAGATGAAAGAGATACCACCATTCAAACCCAAGGTCTCGCTTGTTAGAATGCTCAACATGGTTGAATAGTTGAAGAAGGCACCAACTAATGTATCTCTTTGGGACATTATATCAATTCCACAACAAAATACATTGCTACAGGAAGCATTAAAGAAGGAAGAAAAAACACCATAGATGGATGCAATTCCACTGCATGATTAAGTTAAAAACCAAGAGCCTGCATCAGCCCCAATCTTTGAGAGCTATGGTGTATGTGAACATCATGGATAATGCAAATGTGAAAGAGATAATCAAGCCAAAACCCACACCTTTCTTTTTAACAGTTATTGTGGGAGATAAGCTTTTACACAATAACCTGCTTGATTCATGAGCCAATACTACGGTGATGCCTAAGCAAGTGGTCGATGCCTTGAAACTCAAGTATGAGCCTCTTGAGAAAGGGATCATGCAATTAGATGGGAAGAAGGTTCTAACCGTCGATTGCATCAATGATCTATCTTTGACCCTCTTCTCATGTCCAAGCTATTATGCCTTGCATAACCACCCCATTTTAAACTTGTTTAAAATAGGTCCCCCTTGTTATGTTCTGTTTCCTTTGGCCTTTTGTTTTATGCTTAGACGTTTTTTATTTTGTTCTAGCGGATGCGGGACCGGGACCGAAACCAAACTTTGGAATTTCTTCTAAGACTCTGGTTTCTGTTCCATTCCCGATCCTAGTTCTGCCCCTTTGCGCTTGTTCTTTTTGTTCTGGTGGGTGTGGGACACGGAACGAAACTGACTCTGGGACTTTTCTAAAGTTCCAGGTTCCGGTTTCGTTCTAGTCCTGATCCCATCGGGCTCGTTTGTATTGTTTTTGTTCTGATCTTTTGGTCGTGTGGTGTTTTTCTCCCCTTCTTTTTCTTCTTTCTCATCTTTTTCGTCGTTTCTTTGTGTGTTGTCGAAGATGGAGCCGGGATGGAAACCGAACCTCGAATTTGTAGAAAGTTCAGGGTCAGGTTTTTGTTCCACTTTCGCCCCTGTTGTGGTTCGCCCGAGATCAATTTTTGCTTTGACCCCGCTTGCGTTTGTTTCCGTGTTTTGTTTCTTGTGTTTGGTCTCTTTTGTGGGGCCGAGTTCAGAATGGATTTGGGATTTGGATTTTTTTAAAGACTTTGTTTGGACCCCATCTCGGTTCCAACTCCGCCCTGCACTACTGCAATCCCCAGTTACATTGCTTTTGTGGACACAAAGCCAAAATGTGGGTTGAACTTGGAAATTTTGGCTATTTCCATGTTTTGTTCCTGTTCTGACTCTGGTCTCGCTTTCGGTTTCATTCTGGTTCCCACCCCGCCGGTATTAATGGTGAGTATGTCTCTGGTTTGGATTTGGTTCTACCTCCGCTAAAGTTGAATCTCTTTTTGCTAAGTATAATTGAATGAAAGATATATGAAGGGTGGGTGAATGATGATATTTTCTATGCTTTAGAAGACTAATGAAGGCATTATTTTGTAGGGTTAAAGCATGTCAAGAGCATCTGATGTTGTTTCTCAAAGAAGTCAACCCGCGAAGGTTCCAGGCCTAGAGGAAAGTAGTTCAAGCAGAATCACATGTCGTTGAGACACTAGTTGTGTCTCCCCGATGCTACAATGCTTCGCTGATGCTATCGACATCACTTGCAACTATCAGCAAGAGTCTCCCCTACACCCAGCACGAACACATCCGTCAACGAGACTTCAACAATCGCTATGACTTCCAGCGAGCCTTCAGGTCACACCGAAGTGTTAAACCATCAGCGAGAGATCCTCAGTCGCTAACAGTCTCCGAAGGTCACACCTCTCCCCTATGCTACCTGTCGCTAGGAGTATCACCGAAGACATCCTTATGAATAATCGTCGGCGAGACATACACTATCAGGATGAGTCATTCTAAAAGTTCACATTTCTCCCCGACTCCACTCGTCGCCAAGAGATCTCCCCGGGTGAGGAGAGGTAGGAAAACTCACAGTGATAGAAAATTCTCAGTGATAACTCCAATCGGTAAGACAACAACAAGGTTTCAGTGACTTGAGCATTCCATAAGGTTACACAGCTGCTAGTCGGCCAGACAAAAAGAATGTCTCACCGACTTTGCTTTTTCTCAGAGGTTTCACGTTAGTAAGCTTAAGACACATTTTCCAACAACATTCACTAGAAAGAGTAGGTGGACATGAATGGAGATACCCCTGGAACATTCAAAGCAGCTCTGTGGGAGCGGTTTTCGAGGTCGAGGATAGAACGCGTGGAGTCTTAATGGCAGACACAAGGGCTGCAAGTTAATGGTGGTGGTTGTAAAAGATCTGGAAACCATGCCTAAAGGAGATCTTTCACCGACATGAACAAAGTATATGCATTTAATGCATCCTTGACTTTATTCAAACCCTTCTGGAACTGACTTATTTTGTAAACCCTAAAACAAGGGCTGACACATTTTTGGCACGTTTTGTATATATGGCACTTTTGCCTCTTTGTAAAAGAGACACACAAAGATAGATATTTTTAGATAGAGATATTTTTTAGGAGAGGATATTCTTTTTCATCTTCTTCCTTTTGGTTAAGAGTTAGCAAGTTAGGTTTAGAAGGTAGAAAACTCGAGAGCAGAAGTAGAGTAGGAGTTAAGTTCAACAGGAGGAAGTGATGTATCTTCAGAATTTTCTTAGTGTAGATGGAGATAATTCAAAGACATGGGTTTTCTGTACCCTGAGTGATCCTGCTAGATTTGTAAATGTTGTTTATCTATTTCACCAACAGTAGAAGCAACCAAATTTAAATCTACTTCATATTATGCTCCAAAATGGTATTTATCTTGGGTTAATTATTTGATTTGGAAGGATTTCAGGGAATGAAATTTTATCTTATGTTTTGTTTAAATGATGATTTGCAATCTACTGTTAAAGTTTTCACTGTGAATGAATGAAACTTTGTATTAATTACAACTTAACTTTATTCTGCAGTTTTAGTTTAGGAATTCCTTAGAAGGTAACAAGTCTGATTAGTTGGATGAATCAACATTCTCTTCAGTTTAAAAGCTTTGATCTATCTTTTTATATTTCTTTAAAACCACTGGTTAAAGTAGGTTTAAATATATGTTTGATCTTATAACAATCTAGAAGCTCAATACCAGTAGGCCCCTTTAACATTACAGCCATATTGACCATTTCATGAAACAACAACATTGTGAACAAAAATCAAAGACCTTGGGAGGTGATCAGTTTGATTGTTGATTTTCTTTTTTAGAAGAGGTGAGATATTTC
>VDFB02353493.1:343187653-343246307 GCA_007258455.2 Sequoia sempervirens | reverse complement strand
TGGATTGTCATGGAATTCTACCACCATTGAGACCACATTTATTTGAGGCTTTTATTCAAACAGTTCACTCCCTTTTCTATGCTATTGCTTATTATTATGCTTTGATAGATTTTTTCCAACCATCCATAGCTTGTTTAGAAGCACCTATTTTAGAATTTTAGCCATAGCAGCAAGGAGGTGAACTATTTGATAAAATGCTTTGGTAAACATGTATGAAAAATGTGGTAGCATAGACAAGGCAGAGAACTATTTGAAAAAATGCCTCAAAGATATGTGGTCTCATGGTGATGGAATGCCATGACAATCCATAGCTTGTTTGAAAGCACATGTTTTAGGCTTTTAGCCATAGCAGCAAGGAAATGAACTATTTGATAAAATGCTTTGATAGACATGTATGAAAAATGTGTTAGCATAGACAAGGCAGTGAACTCTTTGAAAAAATTTCTCAAATAAATGAGGTCTCATGGTGATGGAATTCCATGACAATCAAAAGCATTTCATTTTCATGGCATTCCATCACCATGAGACCTCATTTCTTTGAGGCATTTTTTCAAAGAGTTCACTGCCTTGTCTATGATATTGCTTACTATTATGCTTTTGATAGATTTTTTCCAAGCATCCATAGCTTGTTTGAAAGCACTTGTTTTAGGATTTCAGCCATAGCAACAAGGCAACACTTGAACTATTTGACAAAATGCTTTGGTAGACATGTATGAAAAATGTGGTAGTATAGACAAAGCAGTGAACTTTTTGAAAAAATTCCTCAAAGAAATGTGGTCTCATAGAATGCCATGACAAGCAAATGCAATTGGGAGTTGCTCCTAGTTATCGGTTGTACAGTGTGAAGTAATTGCATAGCTGCTTAGAATGACTTTGTAAAAACTATATATTGTAATTAAAATTTTGTCATCCTCTGACATCTAGTTGTGGATTATGCAATGTGAAGCAATGCTTTGAGTTTTGAAATATGTGCAATGCAATGTAATCTTGATATGTGAATATAAACTACAAAAATCTATTTTTTACAATTTATTAGTTAAACTCTTTATTTTATTTGCTCTCTATATCTCTATGCTATGGAAATGCCTTTAAAAAAAAATTTAAAAGTTTTTATCTCAGAAATTGTTCTACTTTTTTTTACCTTTTTTTTTAAATCTGATTTTTTTCCGATTTTTTCTAGACTTTTTCCTTATTTTTTCAAAAAATCTTATACTTTTGGTTTGTCAAATTTTTCCTCAAAAGATTTTTGCTGCTATGGTATAAACACATATCTTTTTGTAATATCAAGGATACTTTTTGAAACTTCCATGCATTGCTAATCTAAAAGGAAAATTATTTTGCCTAATCTGTATGCAGCCATGCTTTTGACATTGTCAAAAAGAGCAAATATGGACACCATTGATTTGTATTAACCAAATAGCCATGTAAACATACATCAATATATGTCAATATAAGTATAAAATATAGTTACAAAATAACCATATAGGCATACAAAGTCAAATATATCCAATACAAGATATGTACAAAATTGCCATGTCTAGGCATACAACAAAGGGCTTTGGAATCAAAATTCATGTCTCTCCATGCTCTAGAAATAAATTTTTTCCATTTTTTTGGCGATCTGATGGCGATAAGTCTGTCTGTCATTTATGCTATGCTCGAGGAGTGCTCCTACTGCTCCTCCTATAGTTTAGCTCCTGGTGAAGTCTTAACTGTTACAATAAGAAGTAAAGACATTAATATATAGAAATTACATTATAAGAAATGATATATTTAACAAAATAATCACTTACTGCCATCTCATGATCACTCTCCATGATGGAAATATTTGCATGCTGATGCTCAAGCGTGCTCAAGCCTTGTATAAACCATCCAAATAGGAATTAAACTACGAATCAATAATGGTTTTATTTTTCACTAGAATTAACATCTATAACAACAAATGTAAATTGAAATTTAGTAATTTTCCTCATACCTCCTCTATCAGAGCCATGGAGGATTGTATAGCGGATGAAACACCGATATCCATTTCCCTTGTAACATTTGGAGGTGTTCCCACAACCAACATCTGAAAATAAAACAACAAATTATTCAATCACAAAAAAGTTACAATAGCGAGATCCATGTCATGACTTATAATGTATGAGATCTAATGAACAAAATTTTGAGTACAAGTATTAAGCTATATATTTCTAGTAGGCCTTGGCACTTCGATAGGAAGACCAAGAATGATGGGGAGAAGAACAGATACTCCATTTTGAAGGATGGGAAGACTTACAACCTTTCACCTCTCCTAGAAGAAGATAAGGAAATGCATGAAGGCCTAGTGTTTTGATGGTGGGTGAGAAGGAGTTCATGAAGACCTTGAACGAAGGAGGAGGAAGAGGATTCTTCCTAATTATGAAGCCAAAAAGTGAAGCAGATCTACTCACAAAGAAGAAGGAAGATGCACCAAATGAAGTCTAAGAGTTGTTGGAAAGGTACAAGGACATAACGGTGAATGAATTACCTAGCTCCCTAGCTCCCATTAGGGTATAAGCCACCATATTGATTTGATTCCAGGGGCTGCATACAAGATGGCACCTGCTCAAAATGAGGAGATTGCAAGACAAGTGCAAGAGTTGACGGATAAAGGGATAGTGAGGAAGAGTTTGAGCCCATGTGTTGTTCCTACTATCCTAGCACCAAGGAAGGATGGGAATTGGATGCTTTACACTGATTCAAGATCCATTAATAGGATCGTGCAATCAGATATAGGTTCCCAATGCCAATAATGGAGGACCTCATGGATTGTCTATCAAGAGCATCTTACTTTTCCAAGATTGATCTAAAGAGCGGGTACCATCAGATAAGCATCAGAGAGGGGGATGAATGGAAGGCAAATTTTAAGACTAATGAAGGGCTCTATGATTGGTTGGTGATGCCCTTTGGGTTATCAAATGCCCCTAGTACATTTATGCACCTTATGAATGAGGTATTGAGACCTTTCATTGGAAAGTTTGTTGTACTTTACTTAGATGGAATCCTTGTGTTTAGCAGGTCTAGAGAAGAAAATTTGAAGCACCTTGACATGGTACTAAGGAGGTTACAAGAGGAGAAGTTGTTGATCAACATGGAAAAGTGTGAATTCATGAAGGAAGAACTAGTCTACCTTGGTTTTTTCATCTCCAAGGGAAGTTTGAAGATGGATCCTTCAAAGGTGCATGCTATTCTTACTCAAGGCCAACACCAAAATCCATGGGAGATGTGAGAAGCTTCCATGGAATTGCAAGTTTTTATAGAAAGTTCATCAAGAGCTTTAGCCAAATTTGTGCACCAATCTTGGACACCATCAAAGGAGGTAACAAAGGTAAGTTTTCTTAGACCAATGAGGCTAATAAAGGGTTTGAATATCTAAAAATGAGAGTACCACAACATCCTATAATTGTGCTCCCTAATTTTGATAAAGTTTTTACCATTGAGTGTGATGCTAGCAATCAAGCAATAGGGGCTATTTTGAGCCAAGAAGGCAGACTGGTTGCATTTTACAATGAGAGGCTAAATGAAGCAAAGAGGAAGTATTCTTCCTATGATTTGGAA
The DNA here is from genome assembly GCA_007258455.2 of Sequoia sempervirens. NCBI lineage: Eukaryota > Viridiplantae > Streptophyta > Pinopsida > Cupressales > Cupressaceae > Sequoia > Sequoia sempervirens. The sequence continues at coordinate 343,242,728 of VDFB02353493.1, read as the reverse complement.
TTGTATGCTATGGTCCAAGCCCTCAAAAAGTGGAGGCAGTACTTGTTACCTAAATAATTTGTTGTTTATACTGATAATCATGCCTTGAGTTCTTTGAATGCACAGGACAAACTCAGTCATAGGAACATGAAGTGGGTAGAGTCTTTGCAAGCCTATAATTTCACAATAAAGCATAAGAAGGGCCAAGCAAATAAGGTGGGAGATGCTCTCAGTAGAAGGTCACTTGTAGTGAAAGAGATCCAACTCCAAAGCATGAGGGTTGAAGCATTGAAGGATATGTATCATGAAGATTCATATTTCAAGGAGGTATACAATGTTTGTGAGTAGCGTTTGAATTATTTTCATGGTGAATTCTCTGACTTTTTATTGTAGAATGGTTTTCTCTTCAAAGGAAGCCAATTGTGTGTGTGTAAATGCTCAATGAGGGAGAATATCATAAAGGAGAAACACAGTGGGAGTCTTGGAGGTCACTTTGGCCCTGACAAGACCTTAGAAAAAGTTAGGAGATTTTACTATTGGCCAAAGTTACATGTGGATGTGAGAAGGTATGTGGAAGGCTGCATAATATGTCAAAGGGCAAAGGGAACTTCATCAAATGCAGGACTCTATCAACCACTGCCTATTCCCAATAGGCCTTTGGAGTGTGTAAGTATCGACTTTGTCTTGGGGTTCCATAGAACCCAAAAAGGTTTTGATAGTATCTTTGTGGTAGTTGATAGATTTAGTAAGATGGCACATTTTCTTCCTTGAAAATGCACCAATGATGCATCTCATATAACAGGTCTCTTCTTTAAGGAGGTTGTTAGGATACATGGACTACCTTTAAGCATTGTTTCTAAAAGGGATTCTAAATTCATTGGTCACTTTTGGATGACCTTGTGGAAGAAACTCAAGGAAAAAATATATCCTTTAGTTCAGCATACCATCCACAAATGGATTGACAAACTGAATTGGTGAATAGATCATTGGGAAACCTCTTAAGATGCCTTACCAAGGAGCATGGACAAGCTTGGGATCTGATTTTACCTCAGGGTGAATTTGTATATAATGACTCCATGAATAGGAGCATTGGTAGAAGCCCTTTTGAGGTAGTCTATGGCATGCACCCTAGAGGGGTCTATGAACTAAGAGATCTACAAGGAGTTGCTAGGAGAAGTGCTCAAGGTGAGGACTTTGTTGTTACAATCAGGGATATTCATCAACAAGTGAAGGAAACCCTTCAAAAGAATGTTGAGAAGTATAAGGAACAAATTTAAAGAAGAGGAATGTCTAATTCAAGGTTGGAGACTTGGTGATGGCACACTTGAAGAAGGAGAGACTTCCAAAAGGAAAGTATACCAAACTCATGATGAAGAAGATAGGACCTTGCAAGGTGGTCTACAAGTTTGGTCAAAATGCTTATGAAATAGAGCTACCTCCTGGGGTGGCAATTCTCCTATCTTCAACATTTCTGACTTGTATCCTTTCAAAGCTTTTGTGATATGATTGAGTGCTTGGTTACTATCAAACTAATGATATGATTGATGTTACTAAATTTCTTTAAGGTATATAAGACAGGTTTGGTGACTTTGATGGTTGGATGGGTGACTATTATGAAGCCCTTTGAGAAAATTGGTGATTAACCACAAGATGATAATCAAGATTTTGTCGTAGTAGGAGTTTGTAACCTATAAATAGATTGTTGCAGTCAAAATATGGTGAGTACAATGATTGATAATGGACTGATAATAGTGAGGTATGGTTTAATTGATTTGTTTCCTTGGTGAATAAATGAAAGGATGAATTGTTCAAGTGTCAATAATCAAGTTTATGTTGCTTTTATGGTGGTTGAGAATGATGTGAATCTAATTGATTAAGTCAAAGTTTTCTTTAATATGGTTTTTGCTTTGAATGAATCAATTAGAATACTGATTAGTGGAATGATGAATGATGGCCTATGGAATGGCCAAGAGAATTTGAGTGGATTTTGGTTGAATGAAAATTAGATTTATGATGAAATTATATTTGATCTTCTCCTGATTCTATTTGGGATTGAAATCCCTTGAAGAAATGATGTTGATGGTGTTTGTTGGATGCTCTGCATCAGATGTACCCTGATGATTGAGTGTTTTGATATGATGCTCTGCATCACTAACTTCCTTGTCTATGCTATTGCTTACTATTATGGTTTCATAGATTTTTTCCAAGCATCCATAGTTTGTCGTGGTGGTGCACGTTTGCAAGCACATGCCTCCATGTGAAGTAATTGCTGTTTCTTATGTTGAATTTCTAAACAACTATATTGTAAAGTTGAAATTTTGTCATTTATCAACATCTAGTTATTAGTTATGGAATTTGAAGTACTAATGCTTTGAGTTTGAATGATGTGTAATGCAACGTAACCAACAATATGAATATAAACTACACAAATCTATTAAGTAGAATTCATTAGTTAAGTTCTCTTTATTCTATTACCTCCGTGTACGTTTGAGTGAATCCACTGGCACTAGGAGGTGTTTGCTTGAAACCACCAATATTAGCTTGTTCAACATCCAAAATCACATGTATTAAAATACCATTCGTAAAACAATGCTATTAACATGTAATAAATTTATAATTGTTTACTAGTTACATACCCCACTAATAGGTGTACTGTAAAATAAGTAGGTGGAGGACTGGTGTATCTAGTCTCAACACTGTGACCCTACAATTTTATTAAAATAATAAAACTAAATTAGTTAATCATGCATTTTAGAATCAAAATTTAATAAATTAAATTCAATGAACATGTTGACTTTTACCTAACTATCAATGCCATATGCACGATGCAAAATGTCAGCCATCCTCTCCATCCCGTAGCAACATTCAGATCCTATGTAGCAGCATACGGATCCTACATAGCAGCATACGTATGCTATGTAGTAGCCTCTTGTGTGTCAGTGGGGTCATATGAACAAGTCGCCCTGCAAGATTGACACACATGGGTTTAAAGGCCACCACCCGAAGAGTCCCCTGGATGGCATTGTACAATAGGGCTACTATGATGGATGAAACTCCAGGTCAAAGTGTTGATCACCTGCAATGTCTCTATGTCAGCACTCTCCTTTGCAACAACAAGCATAACAATGTGCTCATGAGGCGGCCTAGCAAGAGGTCGTCTCTCTTGCTGCACAAGATTTGGTTGTGCACCGGGCCTATCCTGAGCCGACCCCCCACCTCTCCCCTGGAACTCCCTCATATCAAAATAAATTGGGATTTGGTTCAATACGAACTCACTGTATAGTTTCCTAAGAAAATATTAGGGGACTTCACAATTATTGCACGGTGGGTAATGAAAGACCAAATAACATCTATCATAAAAATGGTTCCTAATCTCTTGGTGGTGGCACCAATGAATAGGAAACCTCTTTGTATTGAGGGTAAGATTTTGATTTGTTTTAGGGTCAATGAATAGAGAGCACAAATCACCTTTAGTAATTTTTAAATCTTTTACTTGTTTATATGATAATTTGTCTACATAATATGCCCTAGTTGTCTGCCTCCTATCTTGCCATCCAGATATTTGTTGGGTAATTGCATCTACATTTTTTAACATCTCTTTCAATGAATTTGCTAGATGCATTCTTTTTGTGGTTGAAGCATTTGGATCACTCAACCTACTGATAAGATCCTCAAGTTGTTTTCTATTGTTGTCAATTTCACTCATATTTTCTTGAGTGCCAAGAGGGTATTGAGTGATTGGTGGGGGAGATTGATTTTGTTGTTAAGGTTGATTTTGTTGAGGATTTTCTTGAGGATTTTGTTGTTGAGGATTTTCCTCCTCTTCTTGTTGAGGATTTGCAGGATTTCCTACAAATTAAAAAAAATAATCAAATCTAACCTAAAACAAACAAAATCAATTTCAAACTAAGAAATTCAAAACAAATAGCAGACAATACTTACCTCCCACACCTCTTTGTCGTCGTGGCACCATATTTGCAAAGAAAATCCAACTGTAGTTGATAAAAATTGTAGAAATACTTCCTCCTAGAATGCGAATGCGAAAGTGAGGGTTTTTGGCTGCGGGAAAAGCTAAGAAACAGTAAATAGAAAATGATAGTTTTAACTTCTTTTTTCTTTTAAAACAACATAACGCGAGTGCATTATAACACGAGTGTGTTATAAAGCACTCACATTATCTCTTTCCAAAAACTTTTTTGGCCACAAAAGTGTGACCATCTTCATGCACCCGCCCCCATGTGAATCCCTGCCTTTGTTTAATACCAGGTTTCAACAAATGTATAGGAGACTGCAGGACCCCTATCTATTTGCTGAGAATAGTGCCATTCAAGAATATTTTAGAGTTATAGACCCTTTTCTTGGCTTGTTCCTACAAAGGACTTATCAACTGGCAGATATTGATTCCCTATCTAAAGTTTATCATCTAGCCATCAAGCTGTAACAACAAACTAGTTCTCAACAAGGAAACTTGGGAGGAGGTTTTCCTTCAATGGGATATCAGATGCATAACCCAACCCATTTATTCAATACTATCCCACGGATGTCTCCTTCCCATTATGGACCTATATCTAAGTTGCAGACTCAATCTCCTATTCCATTCTTTTCCAATGGAGCTCCTAACTTCTCTCAACAATCATAGGCTCATCACGGTCAACATGGTCATCATAATTAAGCTGGAACACCAAATCATGTTGGTTAGCCACCTGTTGCTAAGAGTGTTGAGAGTGAAAGGATAGTTCAACTCACAAATGAGGTGGAGACCTTAAAGAAAACCCTATCTCAAGTCACAAATGATATGGCTAGGCTTAAACTGAACCCCTCTCAGAACCAAGGAAATTACCCTAATCAGAGTAATAACAATCAGGGTAATTATTCGAACAACTACAATCATAGCCAAAGGAATTATCAAGGTTAAAACTTCCCTAACCAAGGCTATCAAAATCAAAATAGAAGATATAACCAGAGGCCTAATAACAACAAACAATGGAATACATGGCCAAATAATGGTGGGGTTTCTCACAATTATCAAGCTAATGAGGACATGCCACATGTGGCGAATGTGGCTGACCTCAATTTTATGACTAACTGGTGCAGGTTGCATGATACTGCAACTCATTCTGAGGTAAACTGCCCTGAAATGGAGAAGGTTGTGAAGATGGCATAGGAAAATGCCCAAACATTCCAAGGGAATTCAAATAAAGGAGGTGGCTCAGTGGATACAACTATGACCTATGACTTATTTGAAGAAGAACCTTCATTCCCAATGCAGAATGAGAATTAACTAAAGGAAGATGTGTATGATACCCAAGCCTTTCAGACAAAGGGAGAACACTTCCTAAGAAATTAGAATAAGGGTTCGTTCACTACATCAGCGCCACCTAACCATATGGTGCCTTTGAATCAGGGTATTGATAACAACCCTCCTTTGCCGAGAGGTCTTCCTGAATCCCACAACAAAGGTAATCCATCTGGTGTTTTCAAATGTAATGCAAGCTATAACATATAATTTGATATTGTTTCTGAGATGCAGAAACATAAAACCTCTTTATCATATTTTGACATCCTAAAGTGGTGCCCTGCCCAATGAGAGATAGTGTTGAAAGCTTTGGAAGAAGCTGATAAATCAAAAGGGAAAACCAAGGTGGCACCCATTGCAAACATGAACATGACTTTGTTCAGAAGCAAGGTAGGTACCCCACCATTTCTTTTAAGTTTGAGAATCTGTGGGAAGAATCTACATAATTGTATGCTAGATTCAGGGGCTTCTGGCAATGTGATGCCATTTTCTGTATGCAAAAAATTAGGATTGAACCCTGCCCAAACAAACAAGAAGGTCATCCAACTTGATAAAATAGAGGTTAATGTAGTTGGAGAATTGAGAAATATACATGTACAAGTAGGGTCCAACCCTAGGATTTTAACCAATATGGATATTCAAGTAGCAGACATTCCTGAGACTTATGGTATGCTGTTGAGTAGAGATTTAATGAAGAGTATAGGGGGATATCTCTCCCTTGACTTTTCACACATGTGGCTACTATGGAGGGGAATTCCTACCTAGATTAGGATCAAAAGTGAACCTCACCTCAAACATATCATCACTGAGTATGATTGTCCCAACGAGGTAGCTTATTTTGAAACCGAAATAGGGGTTTATAAAAGAGAGGAAATTCTAACCTTTTCGGTTCTTGATTCTAAAGATTTGTCAATGCAAAAATTCCATGATCCCATGATTAATGAAAACTAGTAGGTATTGATCAAGAAGCTGCAACAGGATCAGCTGGTGTTAGGGGAAGATATCAATTTGCGGAGTCTTCTACTCCCTAATTGGTGTAGGGTACACTACCAAAATCATTCAAAATTTACCTGCCAACCCTGCATCAGTGTTTTAAATCATGTTTCCCAAACCGAAGAGACCTGCCTAGGTCACCTTGAGGCTGCTTTAGATCACTTCTCATTCGAAACCAAAAATGCAATAATGTTAGTCAAGGATAATATACCTTCAGAGGAAGTCCCTCCTCAAAATGAACCTACCCCGATCATAATACTGGACCAACGTATTTACGATGAACAAACCAAAGGTTTGTTTGATACCCCTGCACTCACAAGTATACCAAAACCCAAGGGATTAATCAAGGATACAAGTGAATGTCAGAAAGATATCCTAGGAATACATGATATACCTGACCAGGAATCAGAAATTGCACTTGATGAGCCTATTAAACCCCCATCCCAAATATTTGATGCAAAAGATCAGGTGGCCTCACCTATGGTTCATCTTATCCAAGAACCCGCAACAACCTCAAAGGGATTAACCCTAGCTCATGATCAGCTATGGACCCTCACATTTGATGGATCCAAATCTAAAATTGGGTGTGGCGTTGGAATTGAATTAACCAGCCTGAAAGGGAAAACATTTTTTGCTTCTTGCAGGTTGCAGTTTGGGTGCACTAACAATATAGCAGAATATGAAGCATTAGCTCGAGGACTGATGTTTGCACATCAGAAAAAGGTCACTGCCTTGATGGTTAAAAGAGATTTGGATGTGATTATCAAGCAAGTACATAGCCAATACACATGTCACAATAAAAGGCTGGCAGCTTATAGAAATCGGGTATGGAACCTAATTGAAGACTTTGATGCTTTTGGGATTAGTTTAATTTCTAAAGAGGAGAATCAAATAGCTGATTCATTAGTTATTTCTGCAAGTACCCTAGAACCCATGCAAGGCTCCAAGCTTAAGAGATTCTCAGTAGAATTGATATCCACCTCAGTGGTTCCCGATAATGTCAGGAACTTTCAAGTCTTCGACGATGATCAACATATCCTTTCTTTTTTAGCAAGCTCAGATGTTTTTGAAGGACAGATCATCAATGAGTCTGATAGGGATCAAGGAGACTGGGACCCCAAAAACTGTGATATAGAAGGGGTCCTCAATTTAAAAAGTAATAGCATTCCCAAGGGAATGGTGGCCTTAGAAATAATTTTTGATTCAGACCCAAGGGCTCGGGCAAAGGTGTCAACCGAAGATAAAGGAGGTGAATATGAAACTGTTAACCTAGCTGATTCTTGCCCTGAAAGAAATGTTTACATAGGGAAAGCCTACCCTGGAGTAATTAGAAAAGATATACTAAGGGCACTAAAGAAATATGTTGTTGCATTTGCTTGGGGGTATGAAGATCTAAAAATATTTGATACTTCTATGATAACTCATACTATTCCTTTGAAGCCTGAAGCTAGACCATTTCGGCAGAAACAACGTCTTGTCAATGCCCTTATTGAACCACTGATCTTTCAAGAAGTTCATAAATTTCTTTCTGCAAGAATAATCTTCCTTGTACGACATTCAACATGGGTGGCTAACTTGGTTCCAGTTCGTAAGAAGAATAGAGAGATCCAGCTATGTGTAGATTTCAGGAATCTGAATAGAGCTTCAAAAAAAAGACAACTACCCACTCCCTTCTCTAGACGAAGTCTTGCAAACTGTCAATGGGTCTCAGATGATGTCATTCCTAGATGGTTATTCTAGATACAATCAGGTGATTGTTAATTATGAAGACAACCTTCACTACTAAGTGGGGAACATTTTCTTACAAGAGGATGCCATTTGGTTTGATAAACACTGGAGCAACCTTTCAGCATGCCATGGACGTAGCGTTCAAAGATTTGATTGGTAAATGCATCATTGTTTATATGGATGACCTGATAGTATTCTCTAAAGATGGATTAAACCATGCTACAGACTTGGCTAAAGTTCTTGAAAGATGTATCTGATATGGTGTTTCTCTGAATCCTAAAAAGTGTGTGTTCGGGGTTTCTGAAGGGAAACTTTTGGGGCACATAATCTCAGAAAGAGGGATATCAATAGATCCAGACCGAGTTGAGTCTATTTTAAAGTTAACCATGCTAGGAAGTAAGAAGGAGATGAGATCTTTCTTCGGAAAGATCAACTTTGTGAGGAAGTTTATTACAGGTTTTGTAGAGATTGTTAAACCTTTGAACGAAATGATGCAAAAATATACTAGAATAGAATGGAGTAATGAGGCAAAGACTAATTTTTCTCAAGTCAAGAAATCCATTTAGGAAGCTCCAATCCTCACCAACCCTGACTACTTGAAGCCATTTTATGTTTACTCTTTTGCCTCTAAAAATTCATGTGCAGCTATCCTGACACAACGAAGAGAGGAGGGGGATGAGAGGCCAATTGCCTTCATGAGCTCTCCATTCAAGAATGTTGAAGTCAAGTACCCATCTCTTGAGAAACAATATTTTGCATTGGTTAGAGTTGTTAAGAAGTTCAAGCATTATATCCTTCGAAGTCAGATTATTGTTGTAGTTCTTGATGTTGTTGTGAAGTCTCTACTTATGCAGAGCAAGTTGGGAGAACGAAGGGGGAAATGGATGGCTATTTTGCAGGAGTCTGACCTAGAGATTCACCCTATGAAACTTGTATGAGGTCAAGGTCTGTCTAAATCAATGGCGAATGCTGGTGAGAGCATTATTTGTTAGCAATACACAACACAGTCCTTTTCCAATGAACCTTGGTATGCCAATATTATCTATTTCATGCTCAATAATTGGTGCCCAAAGGGAATGAATACAACTCAGAGGAGAGCACTGAGAATGAAAAGATCCCATTATATGCTCAAAGGAGGATTTTTATATAGAAATAATTTTGAGGGAGTTTACCTATGATGTCTTGATCAACAAGAGGCTAACCATACAATTGCTGAATTTCATGGGAAACATGGCACAAGTCATGGTTCTACAGATTCGTTAGCACTTCAGATTCTCAGATCTAATTATTATTGGCCATGTGTGTTCAGGGATGCCCACCAACATGTAAGAACATGTCACATATGTCAAATTTATGCATCAAGAGAGCACCATTTAGCCATACCAATGCAACATGTTTATGAGGTAAGACCATTTGCCCAATGGGCACTTGATTTTATTGGGGTAATTAATCCAAATTATTTTGTAGGACACAAATTCATTTTGACTACTGCGGATTACTGCACAAGATGGACATAAGCTATACCTTGCAAGAATAGCACAACAGAGGTAGTAATCAAGTTCCTCACTGAATACATCACAACTAGGTTTGGAGTACCCTTTGCATTGGTATGTGACAATGGCCGTGCCTTTTCTTCTGTTGAGTTTATGTCATGGGCTTATGATCATAAAATTATTTTAAAGTTTTCTTCAAACTATTACCCACAAGGAAATGGAGTTGCAGAATCAACTAATAAGAATCTCTTAGGAGTAATTAAAAAACTGTTAGAGAACAATCCTAGAGACTGGCATACCCAGCTAAGATTTTCTTGGTGGGCAGATAGGACTAGTATCAAGGCTGCTTTAAAGATTTCACCATTTAAGCTAGTATATGGCCAAGAGCCTATGTTTCCTATTCACTTGCAAATACCTGTCCTAAAATTTATGCAAAAAATTTACTCTAGTGATGACAGGATCGAAGTAAGGTTAGTTGGCTTGTTGAAATTAGAAGAGCAAAGAGATGCTGCTTTGCGGCAATTCTTTAAGCACTAGGTTTTTGTCAAATGTTGGTTTGACAAAAGATCCAAAATCAAGGCTTTCAGAATATTAGACCTTGTGCTGCTATGGGATAAGGCTAACGAAAAGAAAGGAGATCACTAGAAGTTTGATAAGCTTTGGTTGGCCCCTATCAAATTGCTAAAATCCTAGGAGAAAATGCTTTCTGGATGAGCAGTTTAACAGGAGAACCTGTTCCATTGCCTGTCAATGGACATTTTCTCAAACAATACTTTGGGCCGTAAAAGATCTTGTATTTTGTTCGGTTTTTTATGTAAAAAAAAATTGTTTTGTTTGTTTGTATGTAAATATTTTTGTTGTTTTCCTTTTCTTTTGTTCTTTTTTTTGTGTGGGGACCTTCATTTTATGCAGTTGTAAGGGGGGGTGGTATCTAAAGTATACGTTGGTTTCCTGGAGAGAAGTTGGTTTAGATATTTTTAGGTTTTCTGATTGGATGATTTTGTCCTAAATTCGTTGTTTTATGTCCATTATCAATAAGAGTTGTGGAAAGCCTTGAAAACAAGGTGCAAAATAAAAAAATTTCATTAACTACGACTGAATCTGCCACAAATCAATAGAAACATCCCTTTTTGTAATGGTATATTTGCCTTAGGGCGATGGTGTTGTAAGATTTGAGTGAAAAAACTAATTCCCCAGATGTTGTTATGAGGTCCATGGTAGTTTTCAACCCAGTACAGATGTCGGACATCTGACATATTGAGAAAGAATTGAAAGAAATATTTGAAACTCCAAGAGAAAAGAAAAAAGAGAGAACTATCTAAGAAAAGAAAACTCAATATGAATGGGTGATTCCAGTATCTCTACAAGGGCTATGGACGCCTGACTGGCAGTAGAGAAATGATGTGAGAAAACTAGAGGTATATCCATCAGAGCTATGGATGCTTGACTAGCAGTGGAGCAATGCCCAGGATATCATTGCACAACAGCTAAAGGGAATCAACTCATGTAGTTCAAATCTTGCACATTATTGTTCAAAAGATAAGGAAAATTTTGTAAAAGGGTGATGCACCATCAATCACACACATAGATTCAGGGGTAGCAATTGTTGATTTACATTTGAGATTCTAGCTCAACCTTGGTTGTTAAAACTGACCTAACTGGAGTTGTGATGTCCATAAACTAGGAATTCTAGGTAGCTGAATCCTTCAATTTCTTAAAAATGGTTAAACCATTTTCCAAGCCAAGTTTCCAACTGTTATGCCTTGCATTTATGCCTTGCATAACCACCCCATTTTAAACTTGTTTAAAATAGGTCCCCCTTGTTTTGTTATATTTCCTTTGGCATTTTGTTTTCTACCTTAGGCATTTTTTGTTTTGTTTTGGTGGATGCGGGACCGCAACCGAAACTGAACTTTGGAATTTCTTCTCAGATTCTAGTTTTCATTCCATTCCCAGTCCCGGTTCTGCCCCTTTGCGCTTGTTCTTTTTGTTTTGGCAGGCGCGGGACGCGAAACGAAACTGAACTCTGGAACTTTTCTGAAGTTCCAGGTTCTAGTCCCGATCCTGCTAGACTCATTTGTTTTGTCTTTATTCTAATTGTTTGGTCGTGGGGTGTTTTTCTCCTCTTCTTTTTCTTCTTTCTCATCTTTTTTGTTGTTTCTTTGTGTGTTGTCGGAGATGGAGCCGGGATGGAAACCGAACCTCGAATTTGGAGAAAGTTCAAAGTTGGGTTTTTGTTCTGCTTCCGCCCCCGTTGTGGGTTGCCCGGGATCATTTTTTTCTCCAATCCATCTTGCATTTGTTTCTGTGTTTTGTTCCTTGTGTTTGGTCTCTTTTGTGGGGCCAGGTTTGGAATGGATTTGGGATATGGCTTTTTTTAAAGTCTTTGTTTCCCCATCTCAGTTCAAACTCCGCCCTGCACTGCTGGTGTCCCCAGTTACTTTGCTTTTGCAAATGCAGAGCCAGAATGTGCGTTGAACTTGGAAATGTTGGTTATTTCCATGTTTTGTTCACGTTCTGACTCTAGTCCCGCTTTTGGTTTCATTATGGTTCCCACCCCACCAGTATTAAAGGAAAGTATGTCTCTAGATCAGATTTGGTTCCACCTCCACCAGAGTTGAATCTCTTTTTGCTAAGTATAATTGAATGAAAGATATATGAAGGGTGGGATGAATGATGATATTTTCTATGCTTTAGAGGAATAATGAAGGCATTGTTTTGCAGGGTTAAAGCATGTCGAGAGCATCTAATGTTGTTTCTCAAAGAAGTCAACCTGCGAAGGTTCCATGCTGAGAAGAAATTCATTCAAGCAGAATCGCATGTCGATGAGACACTAGCCATGTATCCCCGATGCTACAATGCTCCGCTAACACTATCAGCATGACTTTCAACTATCGGAAAGAGTCTCCCCTACACCCAGCATGAACACATCCGTTGGCGAGACTTCAACAATCACTATGACTTCTAGCGAGCCTTCAGGTCACACTGAAGTGTTAAATCATCAACGAGAGATCCTCAGTCGCTAAGAGTCTCTGAAGGTCACACCTCTCACTGAAGACATCCTTATGAATAACCATCAGCGAGACATACACTGCCAGGATGAGTCATTCTGAAAGTTCACATTTCTCACCAACTCCACTCGTCGCCAAGAGATCTCCCCGGGCGATGAGAGGTAGGAAAACTCACAACGATAGAAAATTCTCAGTGATAACTCTAATCGGTAAGACAACAACAAGGTCTTAGTGACCTGAGCATTCCACAAGGTTACATAGCTACTAGTTGGCGAGACAGAAAAAATGTCGCACCGACTTTTCTTTTTTCAGAGGTTTCACGTTAGTCAGCTTGAGACACATTTTCCAACAACATTCACTGGCAAGAGTAGGTAGACATGAATGGAGATACCCCTGGAACATTCAAAGCAGCTCTGTGGGAGCAGTTTTCAAGGTCGAGGATAGAACGCATGGAGTCTTAATGGCGGACACGAGGGCTGTGAGTTAATGGTGGTGGTTGTAAAAGATCTAGAAACCATGCCTGAAGGAGATCTTTCGCCAACATGAACAGAGTATATGCATTTAATGCATCCTTGACTTTATTCAAACCCTTCTAGAACTAACTTATTTTGTAAACCCTAAAATAGGGGCCGACACATTTTTGGCATGTTTTGTATATATGGCACTTTTTCCTCTTTGTAAAAGAGACACACAGAGATAAATATTTTTAGGAGAGGATCTTCTTTTTCATCTTCTTCCTTTTGGTTAAGAGTTAGCAAGTTAGGGTTAGAAGGTAGAAAACTCAAGAGCACAAGTAGAGTAGGAGTTAAGTTCAGCAGGAGGAAGTAATGTATCTTCAGGATTTTCTTAGTGTAGATGGAGATAATTCGAAGACATGGGTTTTCTATACACCGGTGACCTTGCCAGATTTGTAAATTTTGTTTATCTATTTCACCAATGGTAGAAGCAGCCATATTTAAATCTACTTCATATTGTGCTCTAGAATGGTATTTATCTTGGGTTAATTATTTGATTTGGAAGGCTTTCAAGGAATGAAATTTTATCTTATGTTTTGTTTAAATGATAATTTGCAATCTATTGTTAAAGTTTGCACTGTGAATGAATGAAACTTTGTATTAATTACAAGTTAACTTTATTCTACAGTTTTAGTTTAGGAATTCCTTGGAAGGTAACAAGTCTGATTAGTTGGATGAATCAACATTCTCTTTAGTTTAAAAGCTTTGATCTATCTTTTTCTATTTCTTTAAAACCACCGGTTAAAGTAGGTTTAAATATATGCTTGATCTTATAACAATCCAGAAGCTCAATACCAGCAGGCCCCTTTAACATTACAACCATATTGACCACTTCATGAAACAGCAACGTTGTGAACAAACATCAAAGACCTTGGGAGGTGATCAGTTTGATTGTTGATTGTCTTTTTCAAGAGAGGTGAGATATTTCACTTTTATCTTACCTACATGTTGTGGGTCAACTTGGCAACATCAACACAAGACAAATAGTCACATAAGAAATAGTTGTGATAGAAATCCCCCCAGTATTCGGGATGTGCCTGTATAGGAGCGAATTTGCACCCCTTATGAAAATTCCCTTTTTACACATCCCCACCTTAGAAAACCAAATTTGAAGGCTAAATTCTACATAAGTTTGTTGCCTTCATTCCACTTGGTGGTTGTTTTGTGTGTCGGAAGAGGAATAACTATCGAGGATTCCCGCATGACATGCAGACGTCTGCATGGTGCACTTACATCCTTGGTAAATTCCTACATCTGGAACTTGTAGAGGTGTTACAATTCTCATTGGAGTTCGATTTGTAACACCTTCTTTGACCAACTAACCTGAATATGGCCATTTTCTTCATTCTCTCCTTCAAATTCACTATTCATTCTTCCAATTCATCCCTTCAAGCTTCTTCACAAGCTTAAGCATTTAGTTCATCTCTCCAAGCCATCCTCTTGCATTCTCAAGCACTTTCAATAGCACTTTGCACTCCATAACAGCAACATCAAGACTCTATCAACTTTGTAGAGCAAGTGTGGAACAAACACCATTGCAGTAGGGGCTTGAGTCCTCTCATTTTCTCCTCCATTAGCTAGCAAGATTTTGGTGGAGGTGGTAAGATTTCTACTCCTCTCCTCTACAATTTGGCTAGGTAGCATAATATTGTTTTGTAGTGCTTTGTGTTCTTTACTTCATTTCCTTCTTTATCACGTATTTCTCCATTGTCACTCTCTTGGCTGTCCATGGAGGTGGAAACACCAAAATGAGGGTTTGACTAAGGCAGGCCCCTATATAGCCACCCAACAATTTTCCTCTTCATTGTGTGTAGGTGGACATGCTTCTTGGAGCTAGTTGGCAAACAGGATTTTCTATGAGATTATTCTTGTCACGCTAGCTTTAATCCACTTGTTTTATCATATTCGTCTTTACATTTCTTATTTCATAGTGTTTTTTTGCTCTCCTAAAAACCATTAGCTAGGTTGTTAGTTCATTTTCTAGTGTTTAACCTTATTGTTTTAGTCCTTTGGTCGTACAGACACCAACGCACGTGAGAGATGCTAGCGTGTCGCACTGTCATCCTAGAACCGTGCTTTCGTCCTCGAGTAGAGAGCTACCTAAGGCACAATGTTTAACCCAAAAACCAACTCACCTAGCCCCATTATGCATTTCGGGTTTGTAAATTGGTTGAAGGACCTTATAGTCCTCATCATTCTTGTCCCATACTTCCTAACATCCCTTTAAGCTGAGGTAAGTTAGGGTAGCCTTCCGCTCTTGGCTCTCCATGACTTGGGGCCTTGAACATGGTTGGTCCCCCTCTCTACATTTTTGGTGAATCTGATGTGAACCATTTCAGTTCCTTTTTGTGATATTGAAAGATCCTTTCCTCATATTCTAGGAGTGTTGTAGGTGTGAGTGTTGTGAGGTTTTCACCTCACAACCAAACCTGCGACCCCTAGTAGGCATAGTTATAAGGTTCTGAAGCTGTTGCATAACGAAACCTTGATTGGGTCACTATCTTATCCTTTAACCTTTTAGGGACTCTATTAAAGTATTGTCTAGTGTGTGTAATGGCCTCTTTCCTGCATCAACCTATCCCCTCTGCATAGCCTACGAGAAGTGGTACTAGTATAACCTTCACTTCATAGGACCTGCTAATGGGTTTTAATAGGGAACCATCTCATCTCTATATTCCTGCATGAATCAATGGAAAAATTGTATCAGGTGTTCTCGTTGATCTGACGTATCAAGTAAACACTATAACTAAGGAGATCATGCTAATCAATTTTTTGAACAAAGATGGGTACGATGCACCCATGAGCACCATCCGCACACATGACAGACTTTCCATGCCCCCTTTCGGTAGTATTGTCCTATTGGTCTTGGTTGGACCTAAATTTGTGAAGCTCTTGTTCAACATAATCCTTGGATCTAAACTCTTTAGAGTGAAATTGTGTATCCCTTGGTTAGTAGCTATGAATGTCATACCCTCGGTCATGCATAAATGTTTAAATTTTTTCCACGGGGTTTTAGTGCATGTGATTCATGACATCAGTTATAAACCATCGGTTTCTCGTGGTAGCTACTCCTTGGATTACGCTTGGCCTGCTCCCGTTTTTCCTCTCCCACCTAGGAAAGACCTTTTGTATCGAACATATCAAAAATATAAGAAAGGGTGCTTGATGCTAAGAGTGAGATATCCTCTATCACCTTATGTTGTTTCACATAGGGCTTGCATGAAGGTTGACAGTGATGCCGCCAAGGCACATAGGAGGGAAGAAGAGAAGTAGTCTTGAGATCTTCCTTCTTCCTCTTCCACTATTCATCCTAATGCTTCCTCTTGGCCCATTGAGATGCCATCGGATTTCATTCTATCTTTGCAAGAGAATCCTATGGTGCCTGCTTGGCAAAAGTCGAAGCGTCCCGCATTTGAGCTTCTTGTTTTTCCCATGGAGCCTAGGCCCGTTCGGTATAACAGGAAGAAAGGTCCCTGTGGAGAGTCCTCTTTGTCTTGACCTCCGTAGACTCCAACCGCTACTACTCCCAAAGTAGTGAATGGGAAGAGGCCTGCTGCCGAGGCACATGAGTTGACTGCTACTCAATCTACTCCTCCTGCTCTCGTTTAAGAGCCTATCCCTCTGCAAGAAATGGTTGTAGTGGACACTCCCATGGCTGAGTAGGATCCTTCCATTCCTTTGTAGCCTTCGGTCTCTAGTTCAAAGAGTCACAGAAAATGCCTTACGTGTGAATGTAAGCACCAACAAAAGGCTCTCATGGCTGAGTGGACTGCCTTACAGAGGAAGGGAAAAGAGATGACTGCCCCTGTATTAGGGCCTCCTACTATGTCCTCCTCTCTCCTTCCCTCTGCTTCCATTCAAACAAGTGTTTTCTTGCTTTCGGCTTCCACCATGAGTGCGAATGTGCTTGACCCTAAAAATCTCTAGGTGTTCATCGCTCCTTTGGTGAAGCTACCTTTGTTGATGTCCCTTCTAGATGTCGAGCCTTTCTCAAAGCCCATAGATATGATGAACACCTTGGTCGTATCTACTGCGGTTCTTTCCTCCTCTTCCTCTACACCTCTTGCCTCGTCTATGGGGAGTTCACCTCCCTTGACAGAGCAAAAGGTAGAGAGCGGTCCTTCTAGCAACAGAGGACGTAAGAGAAGCCCACCTTCTGCAAAAGGTGGTCCCATGCTGACTTGTTTTGTCCTAGTGACAAAACCAGTCCTAGCTTCCCCTGAGTTTGTCACCACTCCTGAATCACTCAATGACCCTAGTGGTGAACCTCGAGTGAAACTTTCCCTATCTGTTGAGGTAAAACATGGAACTCTTGTGAAGTACATGTTTAACTCTTTGGACGAGGCTCCAGCCTTGTCAACAATCTTCGTGAAATCGCTGACCTTAGCTCCATAGGAGCTTGGTGGATAGGACCTTACGGGGCCATCTTGTTGGAAAAATGAAGAATAAAATCTCATTTTGTTGTTTCATGTTGTCATTGATGTCACCATGATATATGAGTTGCATCTACAAGACCAAGTTTGAATTTCTTCTAGTATTCTGGTCCAGTATCTAAACCAATATAATGTTTACATCCTTTGGCATCTTGATCTACAATTATTTGCTGGTGATTACCGTTGCTTGAAATTTTTGAAAATGGTGCATGGATGTTTTAAGTAGGTACATTCAATATCTCATGTATTTAGATGCTCATATGGTGTAGGGTGATCCCACAATAGTGGTTTACAATTTTTGGCCAAACTGGACACTGAAATTATTATTTTTAACTAAATCTTCACATTCGGGCACCCATACCAGCTAAACCATGAGGAATTTGAAAATGATACAAACTAGAGTCTCGTCACATTTTTTTTGTAGATTCTAAAAATATTTTTTTCAAAATTTTTGGAATCAGATTGTACTTCTTTTTCCATCTCCCACAAAAACTAGTTTTTTTCAAAAAACAACATTTTTAAAAAGTGACACACACCGTATAATGCATAACTTTTTTTCCATGAAGGATAAAGTTATAATTCTTTTGAATTTAGATTTTAACTCTGATATCTAGTGCTTCCACTTGGTTAGATAGTTTTATTGAATATTTTTCTTTCATAAGGTTTTGAAGTCAAACCAATTACAATTCAGACATAGCTAAACGTGATAATGCATAATTTTTTTGTATATATCAAAATTAAATTATTTTTGTTGTTGGATCAAGGACTTCAATATCTAGTGCACTTATATTTTTCAAATTTTTTTTTGATAATATACTATTTTTCCATATGTGCAAAACAGAGACCTTCATTTTCAATGAAAAACCTATGTTTAATAAAACTAAAAAAAAAAGTACAGAATAAAACCAAAACATATTAAATTTATATTCATTGGATACCTCTTTATGAGGACTACCTAATTCCAGTTGGGTTTGTAAATATTCCTCCATTTTCATCCTCAACCTAAGCTTCGAAGCGTAAAAAAATAGGTTTTTCTGTGAACAAGGTCAAAAATTAGGGAAAAGGGGGGTTCGCTAGAACCAGGGGGCTTCTAGCGAACCCCTAGGGGTTCTAGCGAACCAGGGTTCATTCGAACCCTGGTTCATTCAAACCCCCCTCAATATGAATTTTTCTTTTTTTTAGGTGGGAAATGTGGGCCCATTAATTAAATTGGTTTGTTCGAACCCTAGTTCAGTTGAACCCCTATTTGGTTCGGTCGAACTTATAGGTTCATTCGAACCCCTAAAACCAATTTTTTTTCCATGGGTTCATTTTTTCTCAGTTTTCCTTCCTCCTTCAAATTGTAAACCACTATTGTGGCTTCACCCTGTATTGACATTATTCTATTGATTGCAATTCTGCTATTAGGTCTATCATTGGCTAACCTAATTAATGAATAAACAATGTAATGGTGAATCAATTTTGTTTTGTGAATATATGTGTGACCTATCTTAGGTCCATACCGACAAGATAGTACATGTTGGGTGCTTGAATTACTTCTTGGGAAGATTTTGTGAAAGCTTGTAGCCGACAGTTTGTATTTTTGATAAATAAGAAGTACATCTAATTAGGCGGACCTAATTGATGCTTGCAGAGAGATCAAATATATATATTGGACAATTTTTGAAGACTAAATGAGAGATGATTGTATGGTCAATGTGAATGTGAAGAAGAGAAAATATGATGAAGTGTGTCAAGTCACTTTACTGAGCTTCATTGGAACTAAATCAATACTCACTAGATGTACTTTATTAGTTCATTTTCTGGCAGTAAGCCATTTTGTCATTATAATTCTATAGGTAGTGAGCATTTGTATTTGGATAGTGAGTCTTGGTAGTGAGCCACCCCACTTTGTAATATCTTATAACTGGTTATACTATATTTTGAGCTAACACTCACCGTGGTTTTTCCCATTCTTGGTTTTCCACATAAAATTTTTGGTGTTCACGTGTTATGTGATTTCATGTTCTATTAATTCTTTTACTTATCTTTGTTGTTGTCTACATTGGAATAATTGGATGGTATTTGTTTAGAAAATTTAAGAAGATATTGATTCACCCCCCTCTCAATATCTTGTATATTCAACAATTGGTATCAGAGCTTGGTTCCTATGGATAAGCCTAACAACTTGAGGGATATCTTGAAGATAGAAGAAATGAATGATAAAGAAGAGGTTCAGACTACTCTTGAGGATCTTGACAAAGTTGAAAGAGAAAATAGAGATCTAAAAGAGAATCTTGAAGATGCAAATGAATGTGTCCAAAAATTAAAAGAGCAATTGAAAAAGTTAAAAGAAAGGCATAGGGAAGTAATTGATCAGTTGAAGTAGGCTAATGAAGAAATTAACTATTTAAAAGTGCAAGTAGAGGAGAAGAAAATAATTGAAAAATGTCTAAACAAATTGGATGAAAGAAAGTCTGATGAGTGTACCAAGATTGAACAAGAATTGGTGAACTTGAAAGTGGATCTGGAGAAGGAAAAACTTTGTGAAAACAATTTCAAATCTAGCTCAAACAGGCTTGATGAATTGATCTCAGGACATAAACCGAGTAAAGATAAAGATGGCTTGGGAATGGAAGGAGGTGAAAACTCTAAGGACAATTAGAAGACTCAAAATAAAGGAAAGCATAAAGGAAATTCAAGGAACTTTGCTAGGAGACCACCTGTGAGACAACCTAATGCACAAAGGTATTCATCCTTTAATGGAACTTTTTTTTCATGCAAAAAAATTGGTCACGGGGCAACAAAATGTAGGAGTAGGATGAATCAATTTCCTAGTTCCTTCTCTAGTCAATTTTTTGCATGCAAAAGAATTGGACATAGGGCAAGTGAATGTAGAACCTTGATGATGAATCAGTTTAATTGAGGAAGAGTGAATCAATCCTTTAATGACTAATGTTATGCTTGTAACAAGTATGGAAATAAAGCTAATTAGTGTAGAACAAGATTCAGTGGAAGTTAATCTAATTAGAGAAATATTCTTTGCTATAATTGCAACAAACTAGGACATATCTCAAGAGTTTGTAGAAAAAAAAGGGTAAGAAGACCAATTTGATACAAAAGAATGAACCTATGAAGAAGGTTGAAAAAGATGAGATTAAGCAAGAAATAAATATGATTTGGAGGAAGAAAGAATAAACTGAGATGACAGATGTGTCTGTGCCCTCATCTGGTACAAACAATTCCTCTAGGAACTAGACCTAGCAAGGTCTTAGGGGGAGCTTTAACAGAAAATCACTTGAACCCCCTTGATGTTCAATGTGTTAGTCTTTGGAATGAAGATATGTTGTGAGAAATGATAAGCTAGAGGTTATGCAAGTGGAATCAAAAGAAAATATGAAGGAATGATCATTTGTTGAGAAAATTAGGGTTTTTCTGAGTAGAAAAGAAGAGTTTTTAGTAGCTTTTTGAAATCTGCCACATTTAATGAGAATTAGGGAAGATCATTTTTTTATAAAGAAAATGTGTAAGTAATTTTGTTCAATCGTGCATTTAAAGAATTCGAAGAGCTTTTTGGACCGTTCTTGAAGTGATTTGGAGTTCGAACCGTGCAAACCCTAGTTCTGGTTCACCATAAAGAAATAGGTATTTTTCTTTTCTGTGCAGTCATGGTTTGTCTTATTTGAGTTGTTTGAATTCAAAATTGGGTAGAATGGAAGCCCCTATGGTCGTTAAAGTATCAAAGAGACCTACACCATCCTATAGGAAATATTCCTCAAAGGTTTTCGAAGATGACCCTATGGGAGCCTTCTCATCAATCTCTCATGGGGTTATGCTGACCGAGGACACAAGAATGCATATTCGAGTACGGACCGAGGAATTCAATCACACCAAATTGATTGAAATTTGGTAGAATGAGCTTATTGGAGATATTCTTTTGATAAAACCTAAATACTCGAACCTAGTTGCGAAGAAGTTAGACAGATGGAACAACTCTCCTAACTTCTGTTCCATGGTTGATGATAAATTTGTGAAGCTAGTCCTAAGCAGAATTCATGATAAATTCATGTGGATTGACCAACCACACCTAATAACTAAGGAGGCGATTAGAGCTATTACTGGCCTATGGGATAAAGGACTAGTACTGGTGCAGGAGCACTTGGCAAGGTTTATGCTTCATTTGAAGTTTTTTGTTATATTTCATTTTGTTGTGTAAGGTCTTATGGACCATCTTAGTTATGGTTGAGGACCTTTGCTCCTTATTTTAGGAGTGGTGAAATTGAATAAGTTAGGAAGCCTATGTTTGGGTTGTTTTCCCTACAATAGACCAAGGTTGAAAAACACACTATGTTTTCCAACACTAAGTTTTTGGCCATTCTTCGGCTCGGGAAAGGAAAGCTAACTGTTTCCAAGCATATGTAAAGTTCACTCTCGACCTATTTGAGGGTTTGAAATATAGAAAATGTTTGGAGTTATATGCAGATAATAAGAATACAGTGATTTTGGGTGTGTAAATGCAGTTTTTCTGTTCTTGTTTCTAGAATAGCAGCTAGATGAACTGAGCAAGACATTTGATGGTTTGTTTTAGCATGTAGAGGAGTCTTTTGAATCATTATTTTGGCTAAATAGATAGTTGGTTTATCGCTTCTCTCCATTCTTTGTATATTTTGTGTTTTCTTGATTGTTGTTTTGACTGTAAATCTGGTAAAAATGGGGTTTTAGGCCACATTCTTCCCGTGCCAGCAAGAATGGACTCATTAAGAATGTGGAAAATCTCCTTACCTATACATAGTTTAGTGGTAGGAAACATTAGGAGTTCTAAGAGCATGCTTAAAGTCTTTTCCTAGGCGAGACTATAGGTGCCCGGCTTGGAAAAGACAGTCTTTACATAGTCCAAACGTGGTAGGGGTGTTGAATGTCTAACAATGCAGAGTGTGAAGTGATTGCAGGAGCCTTCACCAAGGTTGGAAAGAAGGCATAACCTTTGACTGATCATCTGGAGGCTGGAAAGTACAAACAGTCCAAGAAAAGGTCAAGAAAAGCCCTAGTTATTGCAAGAACAGGGTACACCTGTGTATGGACAGAAAAAGGGTCCAAAACCTCAAGAATCTGTTAGTGCTTGGAATTTGAGCTAGGGTGTTAGAAGTTAGTTTGGCCTAACTAGTTGAAGGAGAGGAGTATTAAGCTATTTTCTTGGGTGAGGAGGCCTAAAAGGGGCTCAAGCCTAGTAGCCTTCCCAAACCCTAGACTAGGGTTTTGTGATAGCAATGGAGAATAAAGGCATGGAGGTTGATCAAGAACCTTTGTAAGATGGTTTTGAAGCCATGGAAGCTTTATGCACCCCTACATCAAGGTGGAAGCATTTGGAGTATCAACTAGTCTTTAGGGAGAATAAGGGCTAGTGAGTGAACAAGAGGAAGAGCACCAAGATTTGGTTGGTTGAAGGCATTGTAGAGGATAGCAGGGTTGGAAAATGAACCAGGGGTACCTGAGTAGTAGAGGACCTATAGTTTGAGTGGTGGAGGAAGTGACACCAAGGGGTTATCAAAGGTGAGACCCGGAGCATTGAGATTGTGATTAGCTCAATCCAACCCTGTCCCTATCAGATTGGTATCAGAGCATAGCTAAAGATTTGGGAAAGTAGCTTATATGTCAGAAGTTGAGTCAAGAAAAACTCTCGACATGGTGACAAATGCACAATTAGCCAAGAGGGTTGAAGAACAGGAAGAGGACAACAAGTCCTTAAAAGAAAGAATAGAGCAACTGGAGAAAGCATTGAACAATGCAAGGTTGGAACGAACGGTGCCAAAGGAAGAAGAGGTTGCAGAGGAAGACAAGGTCCCTGAACTTGACCCTATTCTAGAGGAGGATCCTTTCTTGAAGGCATTGAAAGCCTTGAGTGGAAAAGGACTTGAGGGCATACCACTGTTCAGTGGAAAGATGGATCCTGATTTGGTCATGGATTGGATAGATGGCATGGAGAATCACTTTGAGTGTGATGGAGTCACTGAAGCACAGAATGTGAAGGTAGAAAAATCAAGGTTAAGAGGATCAGCCTTGACATGGTGGAAATTTGTTCAGACTGAAAGGGAGAAAGAAGGAAAACAACCCATATCAACTTGGAAAGGAATGGTTGCTAAGGTAAAGGAAGCCTATATGCCAGATGATTATGAGATCCAACTTCACAAGAAGAGGAAAATTCTAAGGCAAAAGGACCAAGATGTCAACACCTATACTAAAGAGTTTTAGAAGCTTTGCTTGAGATCAAATGTGACAGAGGATGAGAGCCTAAAAGTGGCTAGGTATCTTAATGGCTTAAAATGGAATATCCAAGAAGAGATGACTCTTTTGAGTCCTAAAATAGTCCACCAATGTTATCAGCTGGCTATGAAGATTGAGGAAAGGAACAAAAGAAAGCATGATCAGTCCTCTAAGGGCAGAGGCAGAGGCAGAGATCAAAGAGGACAGTGTGGTGGTTACCAAGGAAGAGGTAGTGACCAAAGAAACCAAGGGGAATCTAAGCTCACAGAGCATGGAGGTGAAACATCTTCAAGAGGAGGATTTAACAGAGGAAGAGGACCTCAAGGAGGTTCAAATAGAGGAAGAGGAGCAGGCAGAAGTAACTCTTATTTTGCAACTATGAAGTGTTACCATTGCAACCAACTAGGTCATCCTGCTTATAGATGCTCGGAGAAAGCTTCTTCATCAAGCAATGAAAAGAGAGTGGCTTATGCACAAGAGGACACCATGAGTCCTAAGGCAACTGAGATCAGTCATATAGAATCTGAAATTGGAGAGAGTCTGATGTTTAACAGAGTGTTGATCAGACAACCATTCAAGGAGGAACCTAAGCAAAGAAGAGCTCTTTTTAGAGTAAGGTGAAAAATACTTGGTAAAGTACGCAAGGTCATTGTAGATTTTGGTTCTACAAATAATATAATCTCAGAGGAGGCAGTAACTAAGCTGAAATTGTAGAAGGTACCTCATACCAACCCCTACAAGGTCACATGGCTGAATAAAGGGCAGAGTGTTTTGGTTAATGAGCAAGTAACAGTGGAATTTCCAATTGGAGGGTATAAGGATAAGCTAGTTTGTGATGTGTTACCCATGGATGCATGCCATCTACTACTTGGAAAGCCATGACAATATGACAGAGGTGCTATATATCATGGGAAGGAGAACACCATCAAATTCAAGAAGGATGGAAGAACCTTCAAGCTGCAGTCATTGACTGAGGAAGATGAGGGATAGTCCAAGGTACCAAATATCATGTTAAGCAGTGGTAAAGAGTTTATCAGCAATCTACATCAAGGGAATGAAGGTTATGTGGTTTTAATGAAGTCCAAAGAGGAAGAAAAGGCTGAAAGGACAGTCTTACCAGAAGCAGTCCAAGGGTTGCTTGATAAGTACAAGAGTATAGTGAGTGATGGAACACCAGCAACTTTACCACCAAAGAGAGCAATAAGTTATCAAATTGACTTCATACTGGGAGCCTCATTTCCTAACAAAGCAGCATACAAGCTCACTCCTGAGCAGAACCTAGAGGTGGCTAGACAAGTGGAAGAATTGTTGAGTCAAGGTCTGATTCAAAAGAGCATCAGCCCTTGTGCAGTCCCAGTTGTTTTAGCAACAAAGAAAGGAGGTAAGTGGAGACTTTGTACTGATTCTAGAGCAATCAATAGGATTATAATCCGGTATAGATTCCCAATACCTAGAATAGAATATTTAATGGATTTCCTTGGAGGAGCACAGTATTACACCAAGTTGGACCTCAAGAGTGGCTACCACCAGATTAGAATTAAAGAAGGTGATGAGTGGAAGACAACTTTTAAGACAAATGATGGCTTGTATGAGTGGAAAGTGATGCCATTTGGCCTCTCAAATGCCCCTAGCACATTCATGAGACTAATGAATAAGGTGCTAAAGGATTTCATAGGGATCTTTGTAGAAGTGTACCTTGATGACATACTGATTTTCAATAAGACAGCAAAAGAACATTTGAAGCATGTGGAGATGGTACTTAAAAGGCTACAAGAACAGTTGGCAATTAACCTTGAGAAGTGTGAGTTCTTCAAGCAAGAACTTGTGTATCTAGGCTTTGTATATCCAAAGGAACCCTGAAGATGGATCCAAGCAAGGTGGAAGCCATCCTAAACTAGCCTACACCAACCACAACAATAGAGGTAAGGAGCTTTCATGGTTTAGCTCAGTTTTATAGAAAATTTATAAGGAATTTTAGTGGTATATGTGCACCAATCCTAGATACTATTAAAGGTGGTCTAAAAACAAAGTTTAAATGGACTCAAGAGGCTGATAAAGGGTTTGAGAAACTGAAACAAGAGGTAGCAACCCAACCTATACTTTTGTTGCCTAGTTTTGATAAGTTATTCACAGTTGAGTGTGATGCAAGTGGAGTAGCAGTAGGAGGAGTACTTAGTCAAGAAGGTAGGCCTGTAGCCTTCTTTAGTGAAAAGCTCAATGAAGCCAAGAAAAAATACTCCACCTATGATCTAGAATTATATGCTTTAGTGCAGTCCCTTAGGAAGTGGAGGCATTATTTGTTACCCAAAGAGTGTGGTTTTTATAGATAACCAGGCACTCAATTACATCAACACCCAAGAGAAGCTGAGTAATAGACACTTGAAATGGATGGAATACATCCAAGCTTTCACTTTTACCATCAAGCATAAGAAGGGACAAATGAATAAGGTGGGAGATGCATTAAGCAGGAGAATGTTGACATTGTAGGAAATACAGCTGAAGAGCATTGGATTAGAGAGTTTCAAAGACCTCTATAGTGATGATGAAGACTTTTCAGAAGCCTACAAGGTATGCTCTGATTTTGAGAATCATTTTCATAGTCAATATGTTGAATATACACTGCAAAATGGACTGTTATTTAAGGGTAATCTGTTATGTGTTCCAAGAGGGTCAATGAGGGAAATTTTGATTCAAGAAAAACATAATGGCAGCCTTAGTGGGAATTTTGGTACAAATAAGACTTTAGAACTAGTGCAAAGTTTCTATTATTGGCCTAAATTAGCAAGAGATGTCAGAAGATATGTGGAGCAGTGTGTTGTTTGCATGAAAGCCAAAGGGGGAGCTAGCAATGCTGGTTTGTATCAACCTTTACCCATTCCCAGCAGACCATGGGAGTGTGTTAGTATGGATTTTCTGGTAGGACTCCCAAAGACTAAGGCAGGGTTTGACAGTGTGTATGTAGTGGTGGACAGATTTAGCAAGATGAGTCACTTTATCCCTTGCAAGACTACACATGATGCAAGTTACATAGCCCATCTCTTCTTTAGGGAAGTTGTAAGAATCCATGGATTGCCATTGAGCATTGTATCAAACAAGGATGTGAAATTCATGAGCCATTTTTGGAAGACTTTATGGAGCAGATTGGGTACAAATCTGTCATTTGGATCAGCTTACCATCCTCAGACCGATGGTCAAACAAAGGTGGTTAACAAAGTGCTAGGTAATTTTTTGAGGTGCTTGACAAAGGAATATGGACAGACATGGAATATGGTGATTTCTCAAGCTGAGTATGCTTATCATGATAGTGTAAACAGAACTACAGGGAAAAGTCCATTTGAAGTGGTGTATGGGATGCACCCAAGAGGCATATGTGAGCTTAGAGATTTGGAATCCATAGAGAATAGGAGTGGACATGCAGAAGACTTCACTTAGACCATGAAGGAGATTCATGAGCAGGTTAAGAAGACAATCATAGCAGCAACACAAAAGTTAAAAGATAAAGTTGACTTATCAAGGAAGGATGTGCAATTTCAAGCAGGTGACTATGTTATGGTCCATCTTAACAAATTAAGGTTGCAGAAGGGGATGTCCACCAAGTTGCAAATGAAGAGAGTGGGTCCATGCAAGGTGTTGGCCAAATATGGAAAGAATTCCTATAAGGTGGAATTACCATCAGATTTGGGCATCTCTCCAGTGTTCAACGTTGTTGATTTGATCAAGTATAAGGGGATAGTCAGTGATGAAGTTCAGAACAGTTAGGAAATCTTTAAGTATATCAATAATATACCCCTTGCTAATCAAGAGAAGCCTCAGGCAGAGAAGATCTTGGAGTCCAGGGTGAAGAAGGCTACAAGACACAAGGTATACATGGAGCACCTTGTCAAGTGGAGAAAAAAACATGAATCTGAGGCTACCTAGGTTGAGGAAGCTGAATTTAAGAAGCTAGGCATTGATCTATCACTAATATCACCTCAAGTTCCTTGACCTTTGTGCAGAGAGGGGGAGAATGGTGTAGGAGCACCTGGCAAAGTTGGAGCACCTGGCAAGGTTTATGCTTCATTTGAAGTTTTTTGTTATATTTCATTTTGTTGTGTAAGGTCTTTTGGACCATCTTAGTTATGGTTGAGGACCTTTTCTCCTTAGTTTAGGAGTGGTGAAGTTGAATAAGTTAGGAAGCCTATGTTTGGGTTGTTTTCCCTACAATAGACTAGGGTTGAAAAACATACTGTGTTTTCCAACGCTAAGTTTTTGGTCATTCTTAGGCTCGGGAAAGGAAACCTAACTATTTCCAAGCATATGAAAATTTCACTCTTGACCTATTTGAGGGTTCAAAATATAGAAAACGTTTGGAGTTATATGCAGATAATAAGAATGCAGTGATTTTGGGTGTGTAAATGCAGTTTTTCTGTTCTTGTTTATGGAACAATAGCTAGATGAACTGAGCAAGACATTTGATGGTTTGTTTTAGCATGTAAAGGAGTATTTTTAATCATTATTTTGGCTAAATAGATAGTTTGTTTATCGCTTCTCTCCATTCTTTGTATATTTTGTGTTTTCTTTATTGTTGTTTTGACTGTAAATCTGGTAAAAATGGGGTTTTAGGCCACATTCTTCCCGTGCCAGCAAGCATGGACTCATTGGGAATGTGGCCAAGCTCCTTACCTATACATAGTTTAGTGGTAGGAAACATTAGGATTTCTAAGAGCATGCTTAAAGTATTTTCCTAGGCGAGACTATAGGTGCCCGGCTTGGAAAAGACAGTCTTTACATAGTACAAATGTGGCAGGGGTGCTAAATGTCTGACAATGCAGAGTGTGAAGTGATTGCAGGAGCCTTCACCAAGGTTGGAAAGAAGGCATAACCTTTGACTGATCATCTGGAGGCTGGAAAGTACAAACATTCCATGAAAAGGTCAAGAAAAGCCCTAGTTATTGCAAGAACAGGGTACACCTGTGTACGGATAGAAAAAGGGTCCAAAACCTCAAGAATTTGTTAGTGCTTGGAATTTGAGCTAGGGTGTCAGAAGGGAGTTTGGCCTAACCAGTTGAAGGAGAGGAGTATTAAGCTATTTTCTTGGGTGAGGAGGCCTAAAAGGGGCTCAAGCCTAGTAGCCTTCCCAAACCCTAGACTAGGGTTTTGTGATAGCGATGGAGAATAAAGGCACGGAGGTTGATCAGGAACCTTTGTAAGATGGTTTTAAAGCCATGGAAGCTTTATACACCCCTGCATCAAGTTGGAAGCATTTGGAGTATCAGCTAGTCTTTAGGGAGAATAAGGGCTAGTGAGTGAACAAGAGGAAGATCACCAAGATTTGGTTGGTTGAAGGCATTTTAGAGGATAGCAGGGTTGGCAAATGAACCAGGGGTACCTGAGTAGCAGAGGACCTACAGGTTGAGTGGTGGAGGAAGTGACACCAAGGGGTTATCAAAGGTGAGACCCGGAGCATTGAGATTGTGATTATCTCAATCCAACCCTGTCCCTATCAAGTACCTATATTGAAAGCCATGAAGAATGAAGTAGTAACAAAACTTGTGTATAGGAGACACATATGATAAGAGAGATTTAATGACAAATTTTGTCACCAATCTGACTGTGAAGTATGCAACTATCATGATTGGTCATAAAATATACTTCACCAACAGAGAGAACTATGTTTCGGCCATAGCCGTTTATAGTGGTTTTGATATGGTAATCAATGGTGCAGACTATGACTTATGTGAGCTTCTCCGATAACAATTCCTTGAGAATTTTAAGTCGACAAAAGAAAGGAAGTCTGGTTTCAAATTTGGTTCATTGATTGTATGTCTATTGTTCTATTTCATGAAGAAACTTCTTGGAAAGAGTGATGAAATGTTTTGGGACTTATCTAGACTTGTGGCACATCAAATTTTTGATTATATGCATGCTTTGGGTGATTTGAAAGCTCAAGAAAATGCTCTAACAACATTATTTGTTGTATTTAAGAGTAACATGAATGAGAGAGATAGGATTTTGAGTAAAATTGTTGAAAAATATGTAAAGATAACATAGTATTCCATGTTTCCTCTAATGAATGCATGATTGAAGCAGTAGAACCCCGAACCATATGGATTCAAGATATGAAATTATAGAAGACGAGGCTGAGGGTTATGTACAAATTTTGCTGGAAAACCAGAAGGATCCTAATGAACCCAAAATTGGTACTTATGCAGAAAAATCTATGGAGATTCACATGGAGCATCAAAAGCCAATAATTAGAAAGAGAGTGGAAAGGAGGCTTGGAGAAGCTAGATTCACTGATGAGAAAATTTTTTTTAGAAGGGCTAAGGGAGAAGAGTTGGAGGTAGAATCATCTAGACTGAGGAGATCCAGCAGGACTACTCTTGCTAAATCCTCTGCAGCCCCTGGAAAAGGAAAGAAACTCCTTTGGTGGCCCCTAGAAAAAGAGGAAAGAAAGAGAAAGCTTCTAGGGAGAAAAATATTAGTGTCACAAATGATCAAGATGAAGAGGAAGATGATCTCCTGCTGCAAAATTGGTGAGGAAAAGAAGAGGAAGTTTATCCTCTCGTGAAGGTGCATCTAAGGAAGTTGTTTGTTCTAAGAGAGTACATGTTGTATCATCTTCTGATGATGAGGAAGAGCAGAAATTTTGTGTTCATGTACACACCAAACCAGAGTCAAAGAAGACTAAGGTGTCTGATGAAGCCTCTGCGGACTAGAGTGAAGAACATGACATTCTGGTAAGTTTTGGTCCCCATTTCAAATTAGACACAACTCTCAATTCTTTGTTACATTTTGATAACATGATGAAACCAACAACAAAATGTTATGATAATGTTGTAAAAGAGGATAAAAAAACTTTACTTTTATCTGTCATTCAATATGTTATCATGTTGGAAGTTAAATGGGATGATGTGAAAGATGTACCTGAGAATATGAGGGAAACTTTGATGAAAAGGAGATAAGAGGTTGTTGCACTTGAAGAGAAAATTAGGAACAATGCATTTGATAAAATTGGGTTTTCCCTAACCCCGGATGATCTGGAGACTTTGAAAAATATTTGTGCAAAGATGTTTCGAATGAAGAAAAGGGTTAATATTTTAATGACAAGGGATAAAAATTAGATAAAGAAAATAAGGAAGGAAACAACAAAGGTGATCTAGGATACAACAAAGAAATGTGGCATGCTTAAGGTTGATGAAGATGTTGCTACTAAAAATGTTGAGGAAGATACTCCTCTTGATACAGGTGATGTAGGTATTTCTGAAGACATTGATGTTGAAAATGATGCAGTGGTGAAAATAATCCTCTGGAAATTGAGAAGCAGAATCAAGGTAAAGTTGGGTCTGAAAAACATGATGATGCTCCTTCAGAGCACACTAAAGAAGGAAAAGGCAGTGAAGAAGAAGAAAAAGATAATCTAGAAGAAGAAAATGAAAAAGATGGACATGATGAAGAAGACAACAGGGATAAAGATAAAGATGAAAATGAAAAGGAAGGAAAGAAAGAAGAGAAGAAGAAGAGGAAGAAGAAAAGAAGGAAGAAGAGAAGGAAAAGGGAGAGGAAGAAAAGAAAAATGAGGAATCTTCCGGGAAAAATGAAGAAAGTAAAAAGTAGATTGTAAAATCTCTTAAGCATCTCGGAGAATCGACCTCCTATAATGATGTACTAAAAGGCATGCTATCCAAGCAGATCATATTTCAGCCAATAATTCCTTAGTAGTTTCTACAAATTCCTATGATTGAAGGGTTTGTAGATGTGGAGAAGATGTCTCCGGTGCATAAAGTGGTGTTAGGAGATGCATTGCAGGCATCTGGAAGGAAGGAGATTCTTGAAACTCATTAGAAAGGAACAAAACTCATATAAGATGCTCTTAAAGCATTGTAAGAGGTCACACTTGGTGCATCTATTGGTGCATCCCTCGCTCCTATTGAAAATTTGAGATTGTTGTTGGATTATTTCAAGGAGTATACCTTCAGGATTGGAGAAAAGACAAAACAAGAAGTTGAGGAGAAATTGGCAGAGAAAAGGTTATTGGCATTGCATGACAAGTGTGCTCTAGCACACTCAAATGTTGAAAAGAACCTGGAGGCTATGAAGATCTAAGTCAGAAGCAAATGCAATTCTTGCTTATTGCTTGAAGTGGTCGGATTCCACCTAGAACATTAAGGTTGATATGGAATCCATTGAGTCTCAGTTGGTTGTTGTCTTTGGTACTTACAGTATATCCAAAGACAGAGACAAATCAAACTAGAATTCCATCACTACACATAAAGATAAATTCTTTGTTTTACAGAAGCAGAAGGAAGAGATTATCAGAAAATTTGATCATTTAAGTGACATTATAAGAGTGGAATACACTCCAGTTGGCAAGGCCTTGGCAGGCACAAAAAAACTTGAGAAGATAAATTTGACTCCTAATACTTTGGATGGTGTAGAAGAAACTCTAATAGAGTTGGAATCCCTGAACATAATGCTGATTTCTACAAAGGATAGTTGGGAGAATGGTAAATTAGTATGGGAAGGTATTCTTAAGGAGCTTCAAGGCTCACCATCCTCTAGTTTATGCATGTTTCTTTGTTTTCTTTGTTTTCATATTTCAATTTTTGGGACACCTTTTGTCCTTGATGTCAAAGGGGGAATGAAGAATGTCGAATTATTGGTGTTAGGGGGAGAAGTGTTGTAAATAAGAGTTTGGAATTTTTTGCAAGTTTTGTTTTGAAATTTTGGCACATCTTGCCATCAATGAAAAAGGGGGAGATTGTTGGAAAAAAGAAGAACATCTCATTTTTTTGTTTCATGTTGTCATTGATGTCACAATGATATATGAGTTACAATTGCAAGACCAAGTTTGAATTTGTTTCAGTATTTTGGTTCGATATCTAAACCGGTATAATGTTTACATCCTCTAGTATCTTGGTCCACAATTTTTTGTTGGTGATTACCATTGCTTGTGGTTTTTGAAAATGGTGCATGGATGTTTTAAGCATCTACATTCAAGATATCACATATTTAGATGCTTGTATGGTGTATCGACATTATTCTATTGATTGCAATTTTTCTATTAGGTCTATCGTTGGCCGACCTAATGAATAAACAATGTAATGGTGAATCAATTTTGTTTTACGAATATATGTGCAACCTTATTTTGTCCATGCTGACAGGATATAGCATGTTGGGTGCTTGAATTACTTCTTGGGAAGATTTTGTGAAAGCTTGTAGCCGACAATTGGTATTTTTGATAAATAAGAAGTGCATCTAATTAGGCCGACCTAATTGATGCTTGTAGAGAGATCAAATATATATATTGGATAGTTTTTGAAGATTGAACGAGAGATTATTGTATTGTCAACACACATGTGAAGAAGAGAAAATATGATGAACTATGTCAAGTTAGTTTATTGAGCTTCATTGGAATTGAATCAACACTCACTAGGTGTACTTTATCAATTCATTTTCTAGCTGTAAGAAATTTTGTCATTGTATTTGTGTAGGTAGTGAGCCTTTGTATTTGGACAGTGAGTCCTGGTAGTGAGCCACCCCACTTTTTAATATACTATAACTAGTTATACTATATTGTGAGCTAACACTCACCGTGGGTTTTCCCATTCTGGGTTTTCCACGTAAAAATCTTGGTGTTCATGTGTTATGTGATTTCATGTTTTGTTAATGCTTTTAATTATCTTTGTTGTTGTCTGTATTGGAATAATTGGATGGTATATGTTCAAAAAATTTAAGATACCAATTCACCCCCCCTCTTAGTATCTTGGATATTAAATACCTCTTTCTTAGCCCTTGTTGTGGGAGGGTTAGATGCTCCTCCTCTTAAAATTCCACAACTATAGTCTTGTCCTCCTTCCCTTTACGATGATCTAGAGTGAGAAGGAGATGACCTCTTTGTCGATCAGTGTTAGGGGGAGGCCCCTTATTTATCTTTAGATTAATTGTGTGTGTGTGTTGTGATGTGTTCCCCTGTGATCATGCTATGTGTTTCTGGATGACCCTCGTCACCCTTGTTGGTGCTTGGATACAGGCATGGTTTTTGTTTCGTAAACCTTCCTCTATTTGTATCACCATTTTTCCATGTTTGTGATTGATTTTCAATAAATTGGGACGATGAAAAGCATTGGGGGCATTTAGGCTTCCCTTCTATTTTGACCCAATTTTTTATTTTTACTTTGTCTTCTCGCACATTCCTCACATGGTTTGATATAGTAGGGAGTTGATGACAGTTCATTTTATATACTTTTACTATACATATATATTTATGAGTAGTTCTAACCTTGAAATATCAGGCTACCTCTATGCCCTTTGTCTGTATTATCTTTTCCCTTTTGCTTTTGCTTTATCTTTCTCTCTTTTTTGCTTGAGTTGTCCCTCTCGTGTGTGACAATTCCACTTCTTCAAAAATTTTATTTTTGGAAAATGCATTCATTTCCAATGAATATTTTTGGAGAATCTTCACAAACCTCTTTTGAAGAATTGCATTCTCGACTTGAAACTCTAAAAAAACATGTTTCCTTTATCATGGGTTTGTAAAGAGAGAATTTGAGAACCTTCCTCCAAAGTGGGAACAACTTTGAACTTCCCCTCTTGTGGGGGCATATTCTTCCATTCAAATTCCTTTATGATGAATCGATTCGAGAAAGGAAAAAATATCGTTCATACTTTTGAACAACATGTCCCTTGAGTGGACCCCTTCTTTACACTGGGTTCCCGAGGGACCCCTTTGAAAGTCTTCCAACTTTTTGGTAGTCTGTGTGACTGTCTGCTTACTTTCCTATATGAACGCTCTCTAACATGTTCTATCTACAGGTAAACATGTCACTTCACAAGTGTGCCTGTGAAGCTACTTTTTGACTTTGTGGAGTCCTCCTTCCTTTGGTTTCCTCCATGTGAGAGATCTTGGGGGATACCTTCTTGTAGGTCTGGGGGCCTCTAGGATGCTTCTTCTAAGCTTCCTTCATGCAAGAGGTCTTGGGGGTCACTCCCCTATAGGTTTGCAGGTCTATAGGGTGCTTTCTTAGCTTTCCTTCATGTGAGATATCTTGAAGGATACCTTCCCTATAGGTTTGTGGGTATGTAGGTTGCTTTCATTGGGTTTCCTTCATGTGAGAGACCTTGGAGGATACCTTCCCTGTAGGTTTGTGGGTCTAGAGGGAACTTTCTCAACTTCTTCCATGTGAGAGATCTTGGGGGACACCTCCTTTCAAGTTTGTGGGTCTGTAAGGCACTTTTCTGGGTTTCCTTCATGCAAGAGATCTTGGAGGACACCTTCCTTGAAGGTTTGCGGGCCTATGAGGCACTTTCTTTTTAGGGCTTCCTTCATGTGATCTAGATCTTGGGGGCTTCCTCCTTGTAGGTCTATAGGCCTGTAAGATGCTTCCATTCTCCAGCTTCATATTTTTGTGGGGCTATGAAGTCCTTTACTTGTCCTACACTCTTGAGTTCATCAAATCATGGTCTGCTTCCTTGATGGTTCAAATATACATTCCTAACTCTACTACTTCTCTGATCTACTTTACCAAAGCACTCATCAGTATTTGTGCTTGCTAAAGTGGGGGAAAAATGTACAGGAGTCAATTTGCACCCCTTATGCAAATTCCTCTTTTACACATCCTCGCCTTAGAAAACCAAATTTGAAGGCTAAATTCCACATAAGCCCGCTGTCTACGTTCCACTTGGCAGTTTTTTTATGTTTCAGCTGAGGAATAACTGTCAAGGATGCCCATGTGAGACACAGATGTCCACGTGGTACGCTTACATGCTTGGAAGATTCCCACGTCTGGAACCCGCAAAGGCATTACACTTCTCATTGGAGGTCAATTTTTAACACCCTCTTCGACCAACCAACCTAAATAAGGTCATTTTCTTCACTCTCTCCTTCAAATTCACTATTCATTCTTTCATTTAATCCCTTCAAGCAATCTTCTTCACAAGCTTAAGCATTCAGTTCATCTCTCCAAGCTATCCTCTTGCATTCTCAAGAAATTTTAGTAGCACTTTACACTCCATATGATCTATAATTAAAGGGTAAATAATTTTCACTTTAATCCTAATTACAAATTTATCCCTGATTGCAAACATAATTGTGCGGTTATGTATTTTTAACCTTTGAAATTATAGAAATTGAGTTTGAACACTTAATCCTTTGCACAACTTAATGACTTTCACTAATTACGTAAATGTCATAATTAGAACTCAAAAGGAATCAAATTTTGAAAGCAATGAATGAGAATTATAAGATAGAAAAGAAGGAGAGAGATCACGAGCTTGATAACAGAGTTCGCTCAATATGAGCTACGTCTCCAGGTTTGCTTCTCAATGTTGGACCACTTTATGGGCTGCCCTTGGGAGATACAATTGGTATACTAGTGGACATAGACGATAAATAAAAATTCATTAAGATAGGGAAGTGCCTTGATGATGAAGAACAAGAGGATACTACAACCTTGCTCCATGAATTTCCTAAAAAAAATTCTTAGGAATATTCTGACATGCCATGAATAGATCGGAAGATAGTAACACACAACATCGTCCTTGTTGAACATGCTAAGCCTGTTCGACAAAAGATATGAAAGATGAATCCTAAAATAGCCTTGCTTGTTAAAGGAGAACTTGAAAAACTCCTTGATGTAGGTTTCATTTGTCATATTGATTATTCTCCATGGATCTCAAACATTGTCACAGTTGCAAAACCTGAAAAATAGTATTAGGATGTGTATGGATTTTTGTGACTTGAATAAAGCCTCTTTAAAAGATGATTTTACCCTTCCTAATATCGACATGATAGTAGATTCAACTGTGGGACATGCTTTGTTTTCATTCATGGATGGATTTTCTGGATATAATCAAATCTCTTCAATGCACAAGATCAATATAAGACAACATTTACAACCGTTTGGGGGACATTTTGTTGGGTTACAATGCCTTTTGGATTAAAGAATGTATGTGCAACCTATCAATGAGTCATGACATTGATATTTCATGATTACATATGTATAAAATCTTGGAAGATTATGTTGATGACATCCTAGCCAAATCATTAACAAGACAAGACAATGTGAATGTCCTTCAGAAGATCTTTGAACGGATGTGCAAATACAACATGAGACTAAATCCAAGAAAATGTGTCTTTGGAGTAGATAGTGGAAATTTTTTAAGGTTTATCATATCTCATAGAGGCATTGAGGTTGACACAAAGAAAATTGATGCTATAATCAGCATGCCACCTCCTAGAAACATTTCTGAATTGTGCACGTTACAAGGAAGAATTCAAGTCATCCATCATTTTGTGGCATCGTTAGCTGACTGAACATTACCTTTCACATATCTCCTTAAAAAGGATGTGCATTTTGATTGGAACAAGGATTGTAAATAGGAATTTGAGAGTTTGAATGAATACCTTGCAACTCCTCCCATTCTACAACCCACTATGCCAAGCAAACTGTTCATCCTTTGTATAGCCGCATCAACCCGTGCTCTTGCAAGATTGTTGGCTTAGCAAGATGAAAGTGGTAAAGAACATCCTATTTATTACATTAGTGGAACTCTAATAGATTATGAAACACAATACACACCAATCGAAAAACAATGTTTGTCTCTTGTATTCGCTACCAGTAAGTTGCGACACTATTTAATAAACGTGAAAGTACAAATAATGAAAAATTTTGATCCTCTCAAACATCTTTTTTATAAAAATGACTTATCAAGATGTCTAGCTAAATGGGTGATGTTGTTGACTGAGTTTGACCTTAATTTTGTTTCACAAAAAGTAATCAAAGGTCAAGCCTTGACCGACCACTTAGCTGACACTCCTTCTCCTTTGGTATTACTTAATAATGACTCTTTTCCTGATGACAATAGAAGCTTATACATGGGAATTATATTTTGATAGATCCAAGTGTAGAATACACTCTGGTGCTGGGGTTATATTAATTTTTCCCATAGGCAGACCTATTCCCTTGTCATATCACTTAAATTTCCTATGTACAAATAACATAGCTAAATATGAGGCATTAATTGCTAGATTGTGTGTTGCTTTAATCATGGGTGTCAAATATATTAAGATATTTGGTGATTCAAAATTAGCGATCAAACAAATAAATTGTTTCTACCAAGTAAAACATGAAAAATTATCAAAATATAAAGATCTTACAAGGACCTTGTTGATTTTTTTTGAATCATTCACCATTAATAACATCCCACGAAAATATAATCAGCATGGAAATGCAATGGGAAGTGTGGCTTCTCTTATATCACCTCAATATCCTTCAAAGGATGTCACGTTTATTGTTCACCCAATCATGAAACCTTCAAAAAATGATAAATTAGAAGAAGTGTTAACAAAAACCAAGGAAGACTCGACTGAATGGTATGATACAATGTATAACTATTTAAAAGATGGTACCATTGTTGAGCCGACAAGAACAAACACCTGAACTTGCTTATGGAAACTAGCAACTAAATACATAATCCTTTCCAATGTGTTATATATAACATCCTTTAATGGTATTTTACTTAGGTGTCTTAAGTACTCTGAAATCACTATAGCACTTGAACAAGCCCATGCGAGCGCCTGTGGAGGTCATTTTGGAGGAAGATCCTTAGTGCAAAAACTAATTCGTATGGGATGCTATTGGAGAAATATGGAAAAATATTGCTTTGTGTATGTTAAGTGATGTCACGAATGTCAAGAACACAACAATTTGATTCATGCTCCTGCTTCTGAGCTTTGTGCCCAAATCCTTATTTGGTCGTTCTTAGTATGAAGATTGGGTCTAATTGGGAAAATCTCACCACCTTTTGTTGGACATACATTTATCATTACAACAAAAAATTATTTGACAAAATGGGTAGAAGCTATTCCTCTTTGATCCATGATTGCTGATGTAATATGTTGTTTTATATTGGAACACATTATTGCCTACTTTGGACTCCCTTCCACATTAATTTCAAACAATGGGATGCCATTTAAGAACAATGTCGTGAAGAAGTTCCTAGACACATTTAATATCCAACATCGCTTTTCAACACCGTACTACCCACAATCTAATGGTCAAGCTAGAATCACTAATAAGACTCTCGAACAAATCCTAAAGAAAACTATTAACAAACATTACAAAGATTGGCACACACAATTACAATATGCACTATGGGCCTATTAAACAAGCATCATATTATCTATGGGAACTACACCCTATAACCTTGCCTATGGTACTGAGGCAATCATGCCCTTAGAGTTAGAAATCCCCACATTAAGGATTTCTCTTCAAGGTCTTATTGATGACAACACCTATAAGGAACAAAGATTACACCACATTGAGATGCTTGGTGAATAGCGTATTAACGCTCTTGAGCATCTCCAAGCCTACACTGAGAAATTACAACGTAAACATAATAATCATGCCGTCCCTCAAACATTTAATAAGGGTGACTTAGTCTTGTATGAAAATCAACAAAAGGGTATGTGCAGGATCATGATGGGCCAAAAAGTGGCAATATGATGGGTATGTGGTTGACAACTTTCTTTTAACCCAAAATTGATGAAACGAAAAGGTTTTTTAAAGGAGATTCTTAGCTTTCCACCAATATAAATTATGATTTACTTTGAATTTAATAAGTAATTATTACTCATTTTCTATTCAAATTATGACAAAATTCCTGATTGATAGACTAATTGAAAAACATCTATAGCTTTCAAATGGTATCACATTTTTTAAATCCAAAACATGCGTCACATTCTATGCTTTGCATACTATAGGATTAAGAAAAGAAAAGTTGAATTTCATGAATTTTTTACCAAGTTAAGGTGGTTAGACATACGAGTTTTTAATATTTTTTAAAAGTTGTAATAAAAAATTCATAATTAATTATTTACTTGGAAAAAAATTACAAAAAAAAATGCATCACATCGGCACATGAATCCTCTACTTATATATAAAATCTTATAAAAAAAATATTATCTTTTTATTGTGGTTAGGGTGGTAAGACAGACACCTACTTCTTATTTTTTCCCTGAAATTTAAATACTACTACATTGAAATTTCAAATTTTTACCAAATAGATTTCTTTTCTTTTTTTAAAACCTAGTAGTTTAGAAACTACATTCAATTTACTACAAAATCTATTATTACATATTTTTGAAATAATATAGATAACTTATTCAAATTTTTACGTCAAGTTGTTTAACTCTTATTTTTTTTATTTTTTTGCCACTTAAGGGACTGTTTTTTCCATCATGATCCTGCACATACCCAAAAAACTAATGTAGACTATACTGAAAAAGGAAAATTTAGTCCTAATTTGTTAGGACCCTACATAATCAATAGAAGTTATGGGTTTGGTGCTTACACATTAGCAAAGCTAGATGGTACATCCCTTAAAGACCCTATCAATGCTACACATTTGTGCCAATATTATGTCTAATCACTTTGAATAGTATGAATGATAAAGCAGTGTTGCTAGAGCTATCAGATTATATCCTATATGCTTTCGCATTGCTTCGTTCTTGACAAACAGTTATGTGTGTGTCTTGAGCACTAAAGTGATTATTTGATTTTTTTTTATAATAACTTTAGGTTTCATACTATTCAAGTTCATCTTATGTGTTATGTTAAGTTAGATCAGTTAGAATAACATACTTAATTGTAATATTGCATTTAATGTTGTATCTAAGAGAAAATGTAGTAAGTTTTAATTAGATCACATAAGATGTGTTAAATAATGAAGACATTAATTAAGTAATTTTACAAAGGTTATTTAATTAATCACATTGCCATTTAACATTCCACACATAAAGAAAATGAATAAAACATCAAATGCTCATATATATATATCAATGTTTTGTGTCCATGTCATCACTATATACAATCTCACTAAGGTCTGTGACTGCCAGATCCCTCAAGATCTTGTACTCGCATTGGTCTGGTAGTGGTACATCGGGAGATGGTAGTATGTGATCATGATCATGATCCGTTGAATCTGAGTGCAAACTCTGAGCCCTATATCTGTCCTAGGGCCTCCCAATGTGCCCCTACTATTTGATCCCTCTCTGCCTATAGCCGAGCTATCTTTGACTCTAGTCTCCTGAACTCTGATGGGGTCTGGGATGAATGTGCCTTTGTTGCAACATCGGCTTGGTAGACTCGCCTCCTCAAACTCTCATATGCTTCCCGCAATCTCATGAATGGCCTAAGTGATTTTGGGTCCTGATCCACAATGGGTGGGGGCACATAGTTTGAGTTCACCGCCTCCTCATCGATAGATTCTGACACTATCTCTGCAGCTACCTATTGATAGAGATCCTTCCAGTCTCTAGTATCTCCTGCAAGGTAGAAACAATACCCAATTAGTAAATATCATGACACACATATATAGCATAAACATAAGCACGAAGAATATGCATAAATAAAATATCATCACCTATATCTCTGGCAGGCTGAGAAACATCAAGCTCATTCTGTGTAGGGGGCATGGAAGATGTGCTAGCTCCTCCATGACTGTGGATACTAATGTCTATTGTGGCTGGTGCTCGTGATGTAGTCATACAAATGGGCGAGGGCTCTCCCCACTCGTGTTGATCCTCAACGGCTACCTCATCACCCTCACTCATAGGTGGCTCCTCCTCCTCATCTTAGTCCTCCTCATCCTCATCCTCCTCTCCCCCATCCTAGCAATCATAGTCAGGATCGACATCCTCATCATACTCCTCATCTATGACTTATGTAAATATGTTCATAGCCATGTACTATCTCCTCGACCCTGTCCTCTATATCATCTCCCTCATCTATAAATGGTACTACATCTCCTATGGGCTCATCAATCAGAAATACAAGAGCTGGTTGTGATACTATCTATCACTCCTCATAGTCATCTATGGCACCACTATTATCTACATCAAAGACTAGAGGATCATCATGATCTGATTACTTGGAGTCACTCTCGACAATATTGTGTACAGTGAACCGCACTGTATCACCTATTCTCTAGGCACTCCGCACTAATCTCTTGAAAAAGGGTTGTGCCCTAAGTGGTGTCTGGATCTTCCCAAACTACCACATGACCCAATCATAGTAAAAGGAATGTACTACGTAGTAATTTAAGCCAACCAAAGATCTATCTAGCTATAATCTCCTCAACTGCCTCATAGGATCTGGCCACTGAAGTTTAAGTTGATAGGGTCTCCAAAGGATCTCATCCTCCTCCAGTCAGTCAAATATCACTCTCCAAAAGTGTAAATCTTTGTACTACCACAACCATCATAGAGGATATCTAAAGGCCCAAGGATACCCCACTATTGTCGGACATAGGAAGCTTGTAGGTCTAGTACAAGTGATATGCTCAAGGCACCAAACCTGTAGAAGCGTACAATGTACCATGCTTTCCACCTCCTAAAAAATGAACCATCCAAGATCATAGTATAAGTGTGCTAAGATACATTGCCCCCAAGCATATACTATCCTATGCTCTGCCATCCTGTGTATGAGGTGTACTATTCCTCCCTCTAGGTGTGTTGCATGCCCATCTGGGACAAGTACTAGTGCAACTGTGTGCATCATAATATGTCTCACCATCAGGGTTCATGAATATAGAAGCATAGGAAGCTCGATCCATTCCCTCACCCACTCGTCATGCACTAGCCCATCCAAGCAATACTGGATGTTGGCCTTCTACTCGTAAAATGTATGATCTCCTCAGAAGCATACCCACTCTCCCTGAATAGGAACTCAAAGAATGTGATGGACATCCTCTAGAGTGATCATCCTCTCACCAGTAGGAAGGTGGAATGTACAGGTGTTTGAATCCCAACGCTCGGCTAGAGCCATCAACATCGAATCATGATACTTCATGGGGGGCATGAGATACATCCAATATATCCCAATTGCCTGCAAGTACTCTATGTCTTCCGCTGAAACTATGGGGGCTAGGTCTCTAAGAAAACTAAGTTGCTTACCACCTAGATGCTGACGCGAACAGGTGGGTACCTATCAATAAAGAAAAAATATACCCTATAATCAATCTCAAATCTTTAATTTCTACATTATTCATCACAAAAGTGTGCTAAAGTCGCTTTAGTGTGCTTTCCTAAAGGCCCTAGAAACTTTAGACCCTTTTGGGACACTTCGCAAAGAAATGAGACACTTTGTGAAAAAGTGGGACACATTGCGAACAAAAGGGACACTTTGAGAAAAAAATGGGAAACTTTGCAAACAAAAGGGACTCTTGGTGAAAAAATGGGACACTTTGCAAACTTTTTTTCCAGGATCTTAAATTAACCTAGTAATACAGAAAAATCATCAAATAACTATGTAGACACTAAGCGAAGGTAGCAAAATCGACTCACATTGTACTGATGCTCATCACGCGCCACCTGGTATCGTAGCACGTTCAGTCTCACAGGCTTGTAGTCTTGTCTGCTTGACATATTTCACTATTCTCTCATCACTCTTAAGCTACAAGAAGGTAAAATGACAAAGTAAGTTACAATTTACTTCACTTTTAGCTCTTATGTATGTTTAAAACTAGGGTTTTTACTATATTAGGATTAAAAAGTGCTTTTTATTCAAATCAACATAACGGGTGCTATAGAGCTCCATTTTTGACGCTGTTTGTCATGTTGAAATCATAATTTCACTCCTAACATCCTCAATCATCTATCGTTATGTGGCACAGTACTCGAAAATTCCCTATGATATGATTTTCCTTATTTGTGTGGCTAGATTGCTACCTTGATTCCACCTCTGTACATCAAGCAGAATCAAGGGGGGAATACATCTACCCTTGAATTTTATTTCTAAAAGTTACATAAGAGGATTTTTGGACAACTAATGAATTTGTGTTATAGGATGTGGTTCCTAATGTTGTGGTTTTGTAGATAACTACACTAGGGGATTCATTCTCCCATCTTCTGAATGAGTATCCTTTTATGAAATAAAGTGTATTATTTAGAGTCATTTAGCTTGCATATGCACGTAGAGTCATATGGGCACTAAAGTGGGGGCTAAATGTTGCATAGAAAATTGTACACTCTTGAAGAAAGAGGTAATTTCACGCTTAATTTGGACCTATTTTGACACCCTTGCATTAATTACTCTTTAAAAATCACCATTTGTAGGCCCCTAAGACCCATTATTTCAGACCTTGAGGCTTATTCCACTTAAAAATCATATAAATCCTCACAAATAACACT
The DNA here is from genome assembly GCA_007258455.2 of Sequoia sempervirens. Taxonomy (NCBI): domain Eukaryota; kingdom Viridiplantae; phylum Streptophyta; class Pinopsida; order Cupressales; family Cupressaceae; genus Sequoia; species Sequoia sempervirens. The sequence continues at coordinate 343,198,870 of VDFB02353493.1, read as the reverse complement.
TAATTCATTTAAATCCTGAAAACCCACGTCAAAAACCTTAACTGGGACCCATTCGCCACCTTGGGCAAATGAGTCCCCTCTAGTGGGACCCATTCACCTAGGGTGGCGAATGAGTCCCTTTTGGGGCATTTTTCAAGTTTGGGTGAGAAATTCACTGACCAAATTCAAAATTCTAGTGGATGTCGGCCTTTGAGGTCTAAATAATGATCAATTAGGTATTGATGCCTATAAATATAAGTTTTTAAGTCATATTTCATCATATCTAGCAATTTTTAACAAACAAATTCAAGAGTCAAGTATTGAATATTTTTCACAAGAGCATTCACAAGTCCATTTACAACAAAGTTGAAGCTTTTCGAGTAACATTTAAGGATTTTTGCATGTCTTCAAGCTCACTTTTATTCTAGATCAAGCATTACCAAGGGTTGATCATGGATGCCTATGGAGGATCATGAAGAATTCTAGGTTGGGGAGATGCAACTAACCATCAAGCCAAGCCTAAGGACTTGTTTTCTAAGTGATTCTATCCTCCATTATCTCTCTATCTTCAGCCTAAGGAAGGTTTTCATGCCATTAAGATTACTTTAAGGTGATTTAGGATCTCTTAGAGTGATTCTTACATTATTCAAGTTTCATTCATGTATCTTGTCCTTGCATGTTAGAATAGGGTTGCATATTGCCTCAGATTTCCTAGTCTTAGATACATTAGGGCTAGTGTTTTGCTGCAAATTTCATTATCTCTTTCAAGGTTTAAATACCAAACTAGGGGTTTGATTGAGGAAAACCCCCCATTAGAAATTAAATTATATTATTTTTTGCAAGTGTTTTTGCAGAACCAGATCCGAGTCTCAATCTGGGAATAAAGTATAGGTGTTGGAGTACAAATCTGTGATTTCTATTTTCAGAAAAACAGAAAATGACTGATTCACCATTAGTGGTGAATGAGTCCCACTGGGGGTTTTTGTTAGACCAGTTTGAAGATTTTAGTACCCTTTTCCTTGAAACAACTTCTTGGGCCGAAACCCTGATCTAGGACCGATTCATCCAGGTTGGCGAATGAGTCACACTTGGTGAAAAAGTCAACATTTCTAGATTTTCAGAGCTACTTTTAGTTATTCTAAGATTTCCAGGTGCACATCATTTACTATTACACTTTCCTATTCTATTTTGATTGTGCTTTCAAAGCATTTTATAGGTCATTTAGGTCTTTTTGCATTTCATACTCTGTTTTCAAACATCTTATATTTTCTAAGTTTTGCATTAGTAGTTAATCTCTTTTATCAGTTTTCAGCATTTAGGACAATCCCCTTTGATAGATTTTAATCTCCCTTTGCATTGGAATCTCAAGGGTTGTTCTTGAGTGAGCCATTAAGATTTTTGATACCTCTCTCCTTTTAGGTGCAAAACCCTAGAAGTGTAAGAGACCCCCACAATCAAAAATCTTTGGTTCACATACCAATCCAATCAAAACAATGAAATTTTTCCTAATCCATGGAATCCAATCTTGCAATATACGACATCATCCATAAGAAATCCATGATCTTAATCCATATCAACTAAAATCTATTGATCCATTATCAAATTATCATCATATGGATGTATCTTTCCTAATATAAGTTTTTTTATTATCATAATCCTTAGGGTAAACATTGTCCTTGTAGCATTGTAAATTGTTACTCTTTCCATTTTTATGCTATTTTTGGTTCCCCCCTAATTGCATGCGGCTAAGTATGCTTATTATTTATTTGTCTAATTTCCATTTTCAAGAAATTACATTGGATCTAGGAAATTAAAATATATATTTATTTAATGAATTTCGATAAATAAAAATAGGGCTAGACTAGAGTTCCCTCACCCTTGTCCCCCCTAATAAGGTCCTAAATCTCAATATTTATTGTTGAACTTAATATCTTTATTAATACAAAATAATTTGTTGGATTATCAAAAGGGTTAATGCAAAATATTTTGAAACTCATATAATTATAAGTACTTCCATCCATTTGAACATATAAGAAATCTATAGAATTTGAATATCATTCAAGGAATCCTAAATGAAATTCAAGAGTAGAGTAAAAAAATATCTACAACACTCTATTAGCCAAATTCATCTCTAGAACACATCAAAAAATTCATGTTTATGCATAGTAAGATGTTTCATGTTTCATTTTTATTAATTTATGACTAGTAACACTTGTAGGATCTTCAAGAAACGTTAGATATCTCCTTGTATGTGATGAGAAATTTGAGCTTAGCCTAAAAGGATTGAAAATTAGAGTGGTAATTTACATCATTGTCATTTATCATTCATTTTTATCTATTTGCCTCTATTCTCCCTAGAGCATAAAATTTATATCATTGTTATCATAGTCATTTGTGGAGTTGGAAATTCCAAAATAGGGTTTGACTAGGGAAATCCCCTTATCCTTTTTGCAGGTTGCAGGTCTAAAGTGGATTCAAGTGGATTGGAGATTTCAATATTTCAATGTACTCAGATAAGAATTCAAGCACCTTATCTCATCAAATTAGGGAAATTGATCATTCATTAAGCAATTACATTAGAAGGACTGTTTTTAAAAAAAAATCTCAAAAACACTTTCCTTTCAATATGTCTAATTCTTTTGGAAAAATATTTTCTTCTCTAAAATCCTTGGTTGGTGCTTCTTTTTCTTCCTTAGGTAACCTTCCTTCGACCAATGATGGGGATCATTTTTGTTCCTCTCTTAATATCTCTCCTCATAGATAAGATATCTTGGAACAAGAGGATGCAATCATTGATAACTTTCTTAATACTACTTTACCTACTCTTCATTCACCTAACTTTCCTCTTGGAAACATGATAGGTATAGATGAAGAATCCCACCCACCAAGATTAAGCATAAATCACAATCGAACCTACACAACATACATCCCTCATCTCTACCAAGAATCAACAAAACCAATCATACCATCAGTCAACATGACTTCTTCATCTCACAAAGATATCTCTTTGGAATTCATTCCCCAACCATTGGTTATACATAATAATTATTCTCCTTAACCTCATATTCTATCATGTTTAGTTATCTCATCTTTCTCTTGTCCCAACATCCCCTTCGAGTCTCATCCCATTGTCCCCCCATTCACCTAATTCCCAATATACCCTCCTAATATTTTCCTATTGGAATATCCTAATTCAACCTTAACCTTAATACTATCAACCCTAACCCTATCAACGATCTTCTATCCATTCCATAATGTGTTCCATACACTTATCATTTAACCAAAAAATGAAGTTCATGGGAACATAATTACGCTTGGTATAAATAATTCCGAATATTACTATGATAAAAATGAAAACCTTAGAGGTCCCACTTAGTCAAATTTATAATGAAAATTACACATAAAAAGTAAAAAATAAAATATTTTTTCTTTTCTCAAAAAATTGAAAGATTATGCTCTATAGTATAGGAAATTGTATACCTTTACAATTTCACACTTTGTTTGGGTCTGTTAATTAATTGGACTTAATTAAGCTTCTAATTTTCCAAATTATGCATTCTAAAGCCTTATTATTCCAATTTTATAAAAGGAAAATCAAAATTTAATAATGCAATTAATATTTTAATCACATTGGAGAATGAGTGTCCTAGGTTTTTAGGCAAGGACCCATTCACCCAAGGGAAAATGGGCCCCCTTCAAGTCCTAGGACCCATTTTTAAATATGATTTTGGCGATCTTTTAATGATTCAAATTTCATATGCAATTGTCAACTTTTGAAATTTATTTTTCAAGAAATTAGATAAACACCTATAAATACATAGTCATTTTATCATATAAAATAATCTAGCAAGAGTTAAATATTATTAAGAGAAAATATTATTGTCAAGAGCATTCAAGAGTAGATTTATTAGTCATTTTTTAGAGCATTAAAGGTCCTAACATCATGTTCAAGCTTATGTAGGTTCATGTCCACTTGTGAAGGCTTATATGCATTGTTGATCCTAAAAGCATCAAAGCATTTTCAAGTGTCCAAATCCATCAAGCAAATCAATATCAAGTCCTTGGAGTGATGTGTTTGACTTCAGTCCTCTAAGAGGAGCCATTGAAGGTTTGGTGAGTTGTAGCAAGCAAGTGTTATTCATTATTTCCTTCTCCATTGTCACTATTCTGTATCCAGGTTTAATTACAAAACATGAGGTTTGACTAAGGAAAACCCCCATTTGAACAAAATATTTTTCCCCTCTTTGTATGTGTAGATTATAGGTTAAAGAAGGATTGAAGATCTTAAAGAGATATTTCACAATCTTGCATTTTTTACATTCATTGTTGTCAAGTCATGGAAACTTAGATTTAGAATTTATTTTCGGATTTCCTATAGTGGAACCTGTCAAAGCAGGAGCTAAGATCCTTCCTTAGAGGATTGCAAAATGAATTTTTAGAAGACCTAACCAGGACCCATTCGCCCTAGGGCGAACCTATCCTTCAACAATGCTCAAAACCTACTTTTGGTGACTAGTACATGTGTCCTTACCCTTCTTAGATCAACCTACAAATTTTGGCTTCTATTCACCTTATGCCCAATATACCCTCCTAATATTTTCCTATTGGCATCTCCTAATTCAACCTTAACCTTAATACTATCAAACCTAACCCTATCGACCATCTTCCATCCATTCCATAATATGTTCCATGCACTCATCATTTAACCAAAAACATGAAGTTCATGAGACCATAATTATGTTTGGTATAAATAATTCCCAATATTACTATGATAACAATGACAACCTTAGAGACCATTTAGTCGGATTTATAATGAAATTAGACAAAAATAAAAAATAAAACAATGTTTCTTTTCTCAAAACGATAAAATATTACATGCTCATATTTGGTTTAGTACTTATAACATAGTTTACACATTAGTTTGTTCATTCATTTATAATAAAAAATAAACCTAAGTTTTCATTCAATGTGGATGATTTTTTAAAATATATATGGTTGATAGGATTCTCAAATTTTTTTGTAGAAATGTTGATAAAATATGGAAAATATTTTTTGAAACTTAAACAAAACAAAAACATATCAATTTTTTGTTCAAATTATAATACACCATAAGTTTAGAACCATAATGAAGATACTTGGCCTAAGAACATCAAATACTAATTGTGAAAAATCTATTGTAAAAATTATAATCAATACATATGAAATAGTAGGTTTGACCTCACATATCAAAGACATTAATGTTACATAGCATGTAATTACATCATTTGTTATAAATAATCAAACCAAGAAATCTAACCTAATAAGAAATAGAATTCGCATACTAAAAATAAGTATAAAATCACCAATGAAACCCATTGGGATGTGTGGAATATTTGAGGACCCAAATGAAAATGAACTACGAGCACTCTTCTAAAGAATCACATAAAAATATCTAAAGTCATAGTTGAAGCCTTAAAATCCTTAATTGAGGAATTTAAAAATAACACAAGAATATTGCCTAATCTAAGAGATGTTGTAAGAGTTATAATTGATTGTCAAAACCATGAGCCACATGAAATATATATTTTGGATATCACTCAAAAAAAAATCTCAAAATTCATAAAGATGCAACCTCAAATAAAAATTAGTCAATAGTATTTTGAAACGGAAAAATATTTTTATGTCAAAATAAATCACACACTCACAACTTCTTATTGTAGAGTTGACATTAAATTTTATAATCATTATAATTTTTTTCATCATATATGACATGTAGATTTACATATTCATGAATTTTTAGAAGAGTGTATGGTAGAAGCACCAACTAGATCAAAAAGATATTTTATTTCAAAATTTTCATGTAAAAGTGTATATGCAAAATTATATTACAAGAAATCATGTTTGGATGGAACATGATAGTTGTAGTGGTTTAGAATGTTTGATAGATTGTACACATTCTATACATATGGAAAATACACATGCTATTAGAATTAAACTAGTAAGTTTTATAAAATATAAGTTAGTGACATATAGTCTAAAATATTTTAAAGGGGAAAAAGGTTGAATTAGTGAATGAATAAATAATATTATATCAACTTATGTCTATTTTTTGAGACAATAGAGTGTATAACTATGTAAGATATACCTATAGAGTTCAATGATTAGAATACAAATTTAATTTATGTAAGGAAACATTTCTTCTCCATACTATCATTTAAATTGTAGAATTTATAGAGAATTATACACTACAACCATAGAATACTATTAAGTCATAGTAGTACAATTCCACTCAAATTTCTATATTTGTGCATATAGTATTCATTCATGCACTTGTAATTATAGAGGAAAATACAAATATCTTGAGGGATTATTATTTTTATCTTAGTGATGATTCCGGTCATTATAAAAAGTTTATGCAAGGGTTCTTTTAGACATTCTATGGTAATTTGAGTAGTATGAACATCAAATTTGGTTGGCGTATTATATGGCTAGATAATTTTACATCAAAATTTAAGAACTCATGGATGTTCTATTTGTTGAGTAGGATGCATAAGATGACTGGTGTTCAACATATATATATAATTTATTTAAGGATGGACATGAAAAAAAAGAGCATGATGGTGCAAGAGAATGTAATTAAAGATCCTTAACATTCCATATTGTTGGAATGTGTTGTTGTTGATTGTTGTCCTTAATGGTTTTCATTGATGTCAACATATATTGGTTGATTGATTTTGATGCTTTGGTGATCTGGATTGGCATGCTTTGGATGTTGTGTTGTGATGATCTATCTTTGGTCATTCTTGTTTTGGTCCCATTCATTTTGTAACATAATGAGATACACTCTCATGGGTCCAGACCAATCTGGAAATTGGTTAATATACTCCAGAACATTGTATTCATTGTAACATTTATATCCTATTCTTTGGTCCTAGACATCATGGTTAATATGTAGCATGTTGATTTGAGTGAGGAGGTTCTGATTGGTCCACATTTCATTCCTTTTCACCGTGGGAATGTTTTTTGGTGACCTAATTCAAATTGTGTTTGGCCGACTTAGGAGATTATGAAGACATTATGCTTGGCTGACTTAGAAGTGTATGGAAGCATGGAATGGTATAAGTAAAAGTTGATTCTATTCGATGAAAGAAAGTGTGATGAATACAAATCTAAAAATTCAGACATTGTGAAGTATGAGAAAGTATATGACTGGAGGCAACAAATAGTGAAATTATAGCTGGTGTCATTGTTGGTGACAGTTATTTCAGCAATCGATTCCCTTTCACCATTCTTTTTTTAGTGAGACATTTTCTATTGGTAGTGAGCCTTTCTCTTTTTAGAAGTGAGCCTTTTTATCTTTGGTTGTAATAGCCAGGAAGTGAGCCCACCGACAGTGAGCCTTATGTGTAGGGTCAAACCACAATAGTGGTTTACAAATTTATGAGGAAGGAAATTTCCTTTTTTTTCCTTTCCCCAAACTCAATGGGTTTGGTCGAACTCAATGGTTTGACTGAACCACATTATATGTTCAACCGAACCCCCAAACCCTAAACAAAAATAATAATACTTTAAGGGGTTTGGTCGAACATGGGTTTGACCGAACCCCCTCAAATAAGACAAAAAAAAAACATGAAATTGTCACTGTCATTTTTGCTTTTTACTAGTTGCTTTCCTTGTGCTTGTGCATGCGGTGGGCGAAGAACGTGATCTACAAATGACTTCATCTCTCTGGCGAATGCAAACTCAACTTTGTCTCTCCAAAGTTCATCAACCCAACTTGCATATCGAGCACCAGGTTTGTTAAATTCGAATTTCATAGAGTTTAAAATGCATTTGTTTGTTAAATTTTGAAACCCTAAATGCAAAATTTTTCAAATTTGTTGAATTGAAACTGCATTTGTTTGAAATTTTCTAAAGCCTTTTCAACATACACTATTTCTATGATAAATTTCTACTCTGTCAAAAAATTAACATGCCCTATCTATGCTTCCACATTTTGCATACATTTCTACCAAGGAACCTCTAATTTATTTGAGGCATTATATCAAATAGTTCATTAACAAATTTATTTGAGGCATTATATCAAACAGTTCATGGTAATTTTGATGGAGTATGATAGAAATAGTGTTTCCATTGTATGCACCCTATATCAAACAATTCATTAACAAATTTATTTGAGGCATTATATCAAAAACATTGGACCATATTTCTATCATACTCGTCCAAAAACACTATTGGAAATTTATTTGAGGCATTATATCAAACAGTTCATTAAAACAAATTTATTTGAGAAATTATATCAAATAGTTCATGATATAAAGTTTAGGGTGCATACAATGGAAACTTGGATAAAATTCTTCATATTTTTCCTTTGAGTCTTATGACATTACTCCAAAAATGGTTGGTGAACTAAATGTATGAATCGAAGAATAAATTTAGAGGAAAGAAACTAGATTGTTTGAATGAAATGTATAATAAAATAGTTCTATTAGGATTAGAAGGAATGAAGGTATTATTAAATTTTCTAGTATTAGGAAAATATAAAAATATGTCCACTTTACTATATATATATATATATATATATATTTAAAACTATTCTTCATATATCCATGTTAAAACTATTAAAAATTAAATTACATAAATCAATTTTAAATTTGTACAAAGAAATAAATGGCTTTGACTAAGAGCGAATATTTAAAATATAGCTATCCTCTTTGCAAAATCCAATTTGATTTGAGATATTTATGGACAAAAAATATGGATGAGCATGAGGTAAGTAAGAAAGAATAACCTTAATTTATATCTTCCCTCATCAAATAATTTCATGTTTAAAGAGTTTCTTAAGGCATATCCAATTATGAAAAACTATTATATACTTGTTATAACTATATTAAAGTATATCATGAATAAATTGAAAGGATAAAGAGTAAATCACTAAAACACATACATAAATCATAGAAGTAAATTGATTAATATAAGGAGATTCAAGTGGTTGGATAATTTTTTCCAAGGAGTGGAAGAGGTTAAGAAGGAACCATCAAATAAATATAATATTTTAAATACTTTAAAAGAAAAATACATTTCTCCCTGATCTAAATTGAAATGGTATTCCTTCTAAGATGATAATAATTGAAAAAGAAGAAAATAATCAATATGAAGATCAACTACCATTGATAAGTTTTAAGAGATCAAATCAAATATTGAACAACAAAAGAAAAAAGAGAAAATAGTTAATGCTAAAGAAACAACTACAACCAAGCTACTATGTTATAAATTCTCCTCTTATGTAGTCTTTATTTCCCTATAAATTGTGGCCTCCTTGTACAAATTAGCTATTGATCATCATAGTGAAACAAATTTAACATTTTGAAATGGTTAAACATTATTATTATTTTTATTTGTATAAGTATAATTATTATGGGTTCATTTCTCCTCTCCTACTCTTCCTAATAAGGTTCTATTTTACAAGACTCATATAAATGTTAGGGTTCTAACTTCTAAAAATTGAATAGTGTCAACTTAATCTCATTAGACAATGCTCCCCTAGTATTAATGGGGCCATATTTTTATCTATCAAACTCGGCTATGTTTACATTGAATAAGAATTTGATACCTTTATCTTGATACTTGAACTAAGATATCTTGGCTCTAATTCTAGTCATTTTATCTAAAAATTATTGGTGACATATCCATTCGTGTTTAGTTTTAATCATTTATTATTGCAATTAATTATTACAAGGAGATTCTTGTATTCCATCCCCACCATTTTATTCTAAATATTTGACATTTTCTTTCAACTTAAAGTCTAAATTTTATCCTTAATGCTATACATATTTTTCTAGGATAACACATATTCATTATATTTCACTAAATGTGTTCAGGCATAGAAGAAAAACCTTCAATATATCTTTAAGATAACTTTGATACCATCAAGATAATCCCACCTTTCATTGCATTAATATCAAGGTTAACTAACCCTTCCTCTTTACATGCTTTTCAATTAGAGTATCCTCTAGTAAAATAGAAACATTAATAGTGTGGTTATCAAAGAGTGTCTAGGGATGCACACATCACTATTATTAATAAATTATAAGATTGTAAGAAATGTTTATGGAAGAAATAACTATCTAATAGAGAATATAATGTATTAGTACATATCTAACTATTGCATATTTTAAATAAAGCCCCTTTAAAATCTATCTTATTGCCATTTAATGAGTCAACTAGGTTCAAAATTATTTTCATCTTATTCCCCCAAAATTCATCACCTTTACAACAAAACTTGATTTCATCTAATTTATCTTATTTATTCTCAAATCATATTAAAATCACCACCTTAAACTCTAAGAAATATTTGGTAACTTATTTTTTTTTCTTCATTTAGAAAGGGGTGTGAAGGGGATTTAGAACCTTTTAAAGTTTCTTTCAAAATAACTAGGAAGATTTTATTCATTGCCTTTCTTGTTGCTTTTAGGATTAGTGTTATGAATTTTGTGCCTTCATTCTTGAAAATTCTTATATCAACTCATTTAGCATTTCCATGATCTTTTTATATGGGAAAGGTCAACATACAATGAGGTAGACACTTTCCATTTTTTTAATTCCTTAATTAGTTCTTTCTAGGGAAACTTTTAGTCTTTTTGAACACCTTACAAAAATATGATAAATGTGTGATTATTTTTCTTTCCACTCTATAAATTTTTGATGTGCTTGGATATATAATTGAGATGATTCACTCATAATGTACAATGATAAAAAAATAGTATATATGAAAGAAATATTTTCGAGACATCAAACTACCATTCTACATAACTCTCACATGGAAATAAGAATATTATTTTATTTTAACTAAAGAAATTGTGTATACTCTATCTTGAAAATTACTAATTAATTTTGAATTATATACTTATAATTTAAAATAAGAGCATCCTTTGTAACATGGAATAGATAGGTTAATTTTAATGAAATAAAATATATTTTTATATTAAGAAAAATTTACAAATATATGGAACTCATACATTGAGAAATTGACTAAGATGTAACTTTGTATGAGAATTAAGATGCTCAAATAATTTATATACCTTCTTTCAATAATTAACATTAGAAATTAATACTTGGCTCATATTGTATACCCACCTCCCAATGGTCTTGGAATGGATGCATTTAGATGGAGAAGGATTTCAAAAGCTCATGGTACTTGTGGACCCCTCAAAGGCATGATATATAAGACATGAACTTTATTTATGAAATTTGGTCTTT
>VDFB02353493.1:343135152-343187553 GCA_007258455.2 Sequoia sempervirens | reverse complement strand
AAAAAAAGTTATGCATTATACGTTGTGCGTCACTTTTTTAAAATGTTGTTTTTTGAAAAAAACCAATTTTCGTGGGAGATGGAAAAAGAAGTGCAATCTAATTCCAAAAATTTTGAAAAAAATATTTTTAGAATCTATACACAAAATGTGACAAGACTCTAGTTTGCATAATCTTCAAACTCCTCACGGTTTAACCGCTATAGGTGCTCGAATGTGAAGATTTAGTTAAAAAAAAAAAATCAATGTCCAGTTTGGCCAAAAATTGTAAACCACTATTGTGGGATCACTGTGTAGTGAGCAATTTGGCAGTGAGCCCTTGTAAAAATCACCTTAACTAGTGTTTTATAATTGAGAATTTTTATTCTCTGTATTTTTTCCCTTCTTTGGTTTACACGTAAATTCTTGTTTTGTTTGTGCATGGTGTTGTTATGTGCTTTCATGTTCATATCTATTAGATTATTATCTAATTGATTTAAGTTTGCTCTGGATTAATTAAAGTCAAGAAAATTGTTTTATAATAATTGATTCACCCCATCTCAGTTATCCTGACTATTCAATAATTGGTATTAGAGCCTTGGTTCCTCGAAGAAGAGCTTAACTGCTTGGGGTAGATCTTATGGCCTACAAACTAAAAATTCTTGTGTTTGATGTATCTAACTACAGTTTTTGGAAAGTGTAGATGAGAGGTTACCTGATCTCTCTAGGCTACAAGACTTGGAAAGCTATTGAGACAAAATATGTTGAACTGGCAAGTGGTCCTACTTTTGTGGATGAGATTGCAGCCTATGAAGAGAATGAAAAGCCAAGGAATGCAATCTTTAGTGCTTTGTCTAAGACTGGGTTAACAAAATTTGTTTCATTGGGCACTTCTTATGAAGTTTGGGAAAAGTTGAAAGAAATCTATGAAGGAAATGATATAGTCAAATTATCAAACAAGTTGACAGCTAAGCGTAGATATGAAAACTTGAGGATGGAAGAAGATGAGGATATATCAAGTTACTTTTAGAGAGTTGAAAGTGCAGTAAATGAATTCAAAAATCAAGGAGGCAATCTGATAGATGAAGATGTAATGGAGAAGATTTCGATGAACCTACCGAAGAGTTGCAATGACAAGATCTCAGCTATTGAGGAAGTTTATGATCTAAAGAAATTCGCCATAAAGCAACTATTTGGCACCTTGACCATGTTTGAGATGAGGAAATTTAGAAAAGAAAAGGAGAAATCTGAAACAACCTTCAAAGCCACAAAGACAAAAGAAGATCCAGACAATGAAAGTTTGATGAGTTGGAAGCAAACTTCACAAGGAAACTAAAGAAAGGTACTAGCAAGTTCAAAGGTATGTTACCTCTTAAATGTTTTAGATGTGGAAAGATTGGTCATTTACCAACTAAGTGTCCAGAAAAAGGAACAAGGCAAAATTTTAAAAAGATCAATAAGAAGGCCTATTACGTCAATGAAAATTCTAGTATTTCAGATGATGAATCAAATCATGAGGATTTTTTATTTTTGGTGGAAAAGGATGAACCTAGATTTGATATCTCTAATATTTGTCTAAAATCTAATGATAACACTATATCTGCATTATTTTTTAAAAGAAACAGAGATGAATGGTTGATTGATAGTGGATGTTCGAATCATATGACTGGTGATAAAAGTATGTTTGTGAAGCTTGAGAAATATGGTGGAGGTTCTATTAGATTTGGAGATGATAAAACAACATAGATTGTTGGAATTGGTTTTATTACCTTTGTTGGAAAACATAACACTGACAATGTGTTTACTATGTGAAGGGTTTATATCATAATCTTGAGTGTTGGAAAGATGTGTGAAAATGGCTATAATGTGGTGTTTTAGGATGATGGTTGTGAGATTCGAAAGAGATCTAGAACTGTTATTGTAGTTGGAAAAAGAACAAGTGGGAATATGTATCAACTAGAAGGAGCTACAAAGAGATGCATATTTTTTTAGTCTAATGACAGTTGGCTCTCGCATCGAAGGATGTGTCACATCAATTTTGACAATTTGGTAAGGATAATTTCAACAAGAGAAGTTAGAGCTTTTCCAAGAATGACCAAACTAGACAACACTATCTACAAAGGATGTCAAGAAGGAAAGCAGACCAAAGAAATGTTCTAAAGAAAAGAAGAAGAATCTACCGATTTGTTGGACCTTGTACACACTGACCTATATGGTCCTACCAAAACAAGGAGCTTACAAGGTGAGAGATATTTCATTCTTTTAATAGATGATTATTCTAGATTAACTTGGGTTTCATTTTTAAGAGAAAAATTAGAGGCTTTAGAAAAATTCAATAGTTTCAAGGAAAGAGTTGAGAATGAAGTTGACAAGAGAATCAAGTGTTTAAGATTTAATAGAGGCAGAGGGTTTACTTCTGATGAACTCAACAAATTATGTGAAAAAAATGGCATCAAAAGAAAGCCATTTGCCCCTAGAACACCACAGTAGAATGGTGTAGTGGAAAGAATGAACCAGACAATTCAAGAAGTAGCTAGAACAATGATCAATGAAGTAGGTTTACCACAGGTATACTAGGGAGAGAAGCGATACATACAATAGTTTACACTCTTAACAGAGTACTATTTCAGAGGAGGTATGGAAAGACATCATATGAACTATGGCATGGAAGAGCTCCCACAGTAAAGTACTTCAATTTTTTTGAAATAAAATGCTACATCCGGAGAGATGAGGACAATCTTGGAAATTTCAACAATAGAGCTAATGAAGGCATATTTTTGGTTTACTCTACAAGAAGCAAAGCATACTGGTGTTACAATAAGAGACTGAACAAGATAGTTGAAAGTGCGAATGTGAAAGTAGATGAATATGTTCAAATAAATCCTAACATGCATATTGAATATGAATCAGATGACTTAGATGACAAAGAAGAAAAGGAACAAAGGAGGCTCCAAAAACTACAACTAAAACCCCAAAGCATGTACAAAGAAACCATTCATAAAACCAGATTAATGGAGATAAGAATAAGGGAATAATCACAAGAATCAAAGTAGCTCAAGAGCAAGTATTATTGTGTCTACTCTAAGAAACTAAGACAAATAATTTTGAAGAAGCATGCAATGATTAGAATTGGGTGAAGGAAATGAAAGAAGAGATTGATTAGATAGAGAAAAATTAGACTTGGGAACTTGTTCCTAGACCGGAAGACAAAAATGAAATTGGAACAAAGTGGGTATTCTGGAACAAGCTAGAAGAAAATGGAAAGGTAATGAGAAATAAGGCAAGATTGGTTTGCAAAGGTTACACTTAGATCGAAGGCATTGATTTTGAAGATACATATGCCCCATTGCCTGTATGGAAGCGATACACATATTCTTAGCTTTTTTAGCTTTTAAGGATTTCAAAGTCTATCAAATGGATGTAAAATCTGCATTCTTGAGTGGAGAATTGAAGCAACAATTCCACATTGAGCAGCCAGAGGATGATCCCACAATAGTGGTTTACAATTTTTGGCCAAACTGGACACTAAAATAAATTTTCTAACTAATTTTTTACTTTTGGGCACCTATAGCGGCTAAACCGTGAGCAATTTGAAGATGATGCAAACTAGAGTTTCGTGAAATTTTTTCTGTAGATTCTAAATATTTTTTTTTCAAAATTTTTGGAATCAGATTGCACCTATTTTTCCATCTCCCTCAAAACTAGTTTTTTTCAGAAAATAACATTTTTAAGGGGTGACGCTCACCGTATAATGCATAATTTTTTTTCCATGAAGGATGAAATTCTAATTCTTTTGAATTTAGATTTGTAACTCTAATATCTAGTGCTTTGACTTGGTTAGATAGTGTTTTATTGAATATTTTTTCCTTAATCAAGTTTCGAAGTCAAACCAATTACAATTTAGACATAGGCAGACCATATAATGCATAACTTTTTTTGTATGTATCAATTTTTTTTTTTTTGTTAGATCAAGGACTTCAATATTTGGTGCACTCATATTTTTCAATTTTGTTTTTTGATAATCTTCTATTTTTCCATGTGCAGAATAGATAGCTTCATTTTCAGTGAAAAACCTATGTTTAATAAAACTTGAAAAACAAATAGATAATAAAACCAAAACATATTAAAATTATAGTCGTTGGATAGCTCGTTCTGAGGACTACTTGATTCTAGTTGGGTTTGTGAATTCTCCTCCATTTTCATCCTCAACCCGAGCTTCGAAGAGAAAAGATCAGGGAAAAGGGGGGTTCGAGCGAACCCCTAGGGGTTCGAGCAAACCAGGGTTCATTTGAACCCCATTTCAAAAAGGGGTTTGCATGTGCTTTTTTGGCGAGATGCATTTAATGGGTTCACTTGAACCTAGGTTTGAGTGAACCCTCTTTTGGTTTGTTCGAAAAAATGAGTTCATTTGAACCCCAAGAATGAATTTTTTTGGCATGGAGTCATTTTTTCTTAGTTTTTCTTCCTCATTCTAATTGTAAACCACTTTTGTGGGTTTACCTTGGGCATAGGGATTTAAGTCTGGAAGTGACGTGGATGGTGTTTGCAGGTTGAAGAATGCTTTATACAGATTGAAGCAGGCACCTAGAGCCTGGTATGGTAGATTAGAAAAGTACTTGATTGGATAAGGATTTCAAAAGGGATTTGCTGACAGTAATTTATACTACAAAATTCACTCAGATCAAATGTCGATTGTTGTGGTTTATGTTGATGACATAATTCTTGGAGGAAATGATGATATGTGCACAAAATATGCAGCTGAAATGCAAAAGGAATTAAAAATGTCTATGATAGGTGAGTTAAATTTCTTCCTTGGACTACAAGTAAATCAGAATAGTAAAGGAATTTTCATCTCTCATTCCAAGTATACCAAAGAATTATTTAAGAAGTTTGGGTTGGAGAACTCCAAACCGGTTTGTACACCTATTATTACCGGATGTAAGCTGAAAAAAGAAGATGATTCACCTAAAGCTAATGCAAGTATGTACATGTCAATTATTGGAGGATTGTTATATTTGACTGCTACTAAACCATACATTATGTATGCTATTTTTTTAGTAGCCAAATTTTGGTAAGAACCAAAGGAATCACTTGTTGCAGTAAAAAGGGTCTTTAGATAATTGAAGGGTACAAAAGATATGGGGTTATGGTATCCAAAGGATTTAGATTTCACTTTGACAACTTATACTAATGTTGATTGGGTCGGATGTGTTGATAACAAGCGGAGCACAAGTGGTGGAGCTTATTTCCTTGGCTCCCAATCGGTTGCTTGGTCAAGTAAGAAAAAGGATTTTGTATCTTTATCTACTGTTAAAGCTGAATACATTGCAACATCCTCATGTTGCACTCAGGTACTATGGATGAAAAAAAAATTGGAAATTGGCATATCATTTGATGAACCGATCTCAGTTATGTGTCATAATACCAGTGCAATAAAAATTTCCAAGAATCCGATACAACACTCCAGAACGAAACATATATCCATTATATATCATTTCCTGAGAGAAAAGGTATTGGAAAATGAGGTAAGACTTGAATATGTACCTACAAAAGAGAAAATTGTAGATATTTTCACAAAACCATTGAACAAAGATACTTTTGAGTATCTCCGAAAGAAGTTAGGGGTTATGTACCCTCCTAGTTTACAATAATTTGTACTAAGGTGTGCATTGGTCTAGGGAATTGTATGCTCTCACTTATTTGGATCAATTTAGGGTGGCTTCCTCATAGGGGGAGTAGAGTAATTTTTTTAGGGGGATTTTTTTCCCTTTGTCCTTGATGTCAAAGGGTGAGAAGAAAAGAAGGTACTTAATGCTGTGATGCTGAAATTGAGTTGGTTGGATTTTTTTTGATGGATGTTTCCATCAATGACAAAGGGGGAGGCTATTGGAATGTGTTGCTATTAATTGTTGTCATTGATGTCAACATATCTTGGTTGATTGATTTTGATGCTTTGGTGATCCAGATTGGCGTGCTCTGAATTTTGTGCTATGATGATCTATCTTTGGTCGTGCTTGTATTGGTCCTATTCTTCTTACAACATAATGGGATACACTCTTATGGGTACGGACCGATCTAGAAATTGGTTAATGTTCTCTAGAACATTGTTTGCATTGTAATGTGTATATCCTATTCTTTGGTCCCAGATATCATGGTTAATATGTAGCGTGTTGATTTGAGTGAAGAGATTCTGATTGGTCCATGTTCCATTCCTTCTCACCATGGGAATTTTTTTTGGTGACCTAATTCAAATTGTGTTTGGCTGACTTAGGAGATTATGAAGACATTGTGTTTGGTTGACTTATGAGTTTATGGAAGCATGGAATGGTATAAGTAAAAGTTTATTTTGTTTAATGAAAGAAAGTGTGATGAATGTGAATCTAAAAATTCAAACATTGTGAATTATGCGAAAGTATATGACCGGAGGTAGCAGACAGTGAGATTTTATTCAGTGTCATTATTGGTGATAGTTATTTTAGTGGTTGATTCCCTTTTATCATTCTTCTTGAAGTGAGCCATTTTCTGTTGGTAGTGAGACTTTCTCTTTTTGGTAGTGAGCCCACTAGTAGTGAGCCTTACCTCTAGTGAGCAATTTGGCAGTGATCCCTTGTAAAAATCAGCTTAATCGGTGTCACCTTAACTGGTGTTTTATAATTGAGAATTTGCATTCTCCATGGTTTTTCCCTTGTTCGGTTTACACATAAATTCTGGTGTTCTTTGTGCATGGTGTTGTTATGTGCTTTCATGTTCATATCTGTTAGATTATTATCTGATTGATTTAAGTTTTCTTTGGATTAATTAAAGTCAAGAGAATTGTTTTATAATAACTGATTCATCCCCCTCTCAGTTATCCAGACTGTTCAACACTAATAACCTCCCTTAGTTTTCATCATCTTGAAATGATTTGACTACAGAAGACACCTAAAAGTGGATATGGAGTACATTCATAATAGCCTCTCTTAACTTTTTCATCTTGACACAATTTGACTATGCTAAGAACAAATGTATTCTTACAAAATGCATTAGTGGTGTTTAGTGTAATATTTCCAAGAGCTATACTTTTTATATGCATCCTAGGACTTAATTGAATGCAAAAACATGTTGGGTGGGTGGAGAAATAATCAAGGAACCCCCATTTCATTCCCCAAGTGTTCAAATCCATTTTGGCTACATATTTCTAATAAAGTATCCTAAGAGCATTAAGATAAAAAACTATCAATTTATAACAAAGTAGTTCATGACATTGTTTAGCATGGGATTTTTTTCTCTAGACCTATAGGTGAATTTTATGTTTGTGAAAAATAATATTTGTTATTTTTTTTGATCTTGACACTATTATACCATGCTAATAAAAGTGAATTATTATAAAATGTATCAATGGTGTTGTTGGATTGTTGCCAAGATCTATATTTTATGTTTGTAGACATGGAAAATATACCGACATACTTGATCCCAACTATTAACTCCATTTCATCCTAAATCATTCCTCTGTCTAACCATTTAATTGAATACCTTTATTTGATTAAATTCATCAATTTTCCTCTCGTAATTAAATAAATCATTTTATCTAATTAAGTCTTTCTCTCTTGTTAATTAAATCAATCTATCTAATCTAATTAACCTTATGTCCGTATTTAATTAAATAATTCCCTTTTAATCTCTAAGGTCCATCTATTAAATTAAATAAATTAAACCTTGTTTAATTTAAGCTAACGAACTATCTTCTTTAGTTAAATAAAACAAAATATTTATTTAACTAAGGCTAAAATCACAGTCTTCTCATCTTTGATTTAAATAAACCCATAAATCTAAGTCAAATTTCTCACATCATCTAATCTCTCATTAAATTAATCAACCTTTGATTAATTTAATCCTAATTCCTGTCCCATCCTCTAGCTTTTGTCACTTGCACATGAAAATAGATTTAATTCATTTATTAAATCCCTATTTTCTCTCAAATTTGAATTCAAATCCAAGTGGACTTTGTCCTTCCAACAAGCCATTTATTTCATCTTTACATTGAACCAAGTGGCATTTAAGACATTCCTTTTCCCTCTTACATACATGTCATTTCACTAATTTGAAATATCACCTAATTGTATTTATGGGAACATTCATCAAAATGTGCACATCCTTCATCCATCCATCTCTTGACAATTGCACCTTGCCATTGGTTGAATGTTAGTCCCACATTGCTTCATTTTGGGAATTTATCCAACTTGTCATTCTATAAATAAGAGGTCTCATTCCTCATTTTATCATCCACAATTTGAGCAAAGTTACTATACTCAAATCCACACTCAAACATAGCAATTCTCATCCATTTCATCAAAGTTTTAGTTAGGTTATGCAGATTTTTATCTTGGAGAACACTTCAATCTTCAACAAAGAGGATCACATCTTCATCAAATCATCAAAGCTTGCATAGGAGTTTGGAAAGGGCCAATTTCCACATCAAATTGGCACCAACTCCCCCATGAGATCAAGAGTTTTCATGTTCCTAATAGGACTTAGTTTGTTTTTATCTTCTTTCATTGTGTTCTTATTTTATTCCTATTTTGAGCATAGTTAAATGGATTTTATGGGGAACTTATATCTTAACTTGCATTTGAATCTAATTATGTGTGTGTTTGTTGTCTCTTGTAGGTAGCTAGGATCTTGGTTCATACATTTTATCTTTGAAGAAAAGTACTTGTTACGTTGGTTCAATGTTGTATGCATATTGGGTCTAAAATAATAGCTATAACATATTATCAAAGTGGGTGGATGAATTCTAGGGGAGGTCTGATGCAAACAAGATATGTGGATCTTATCAAACCACCCAATCTTGCAACCTTAAAGTATCATCTAAACTACAATCTTGTACATATACCAAAATATATATTGTAACAAAATTTGGAAATGTGGATTTATACAAACACTCAAATATATCTATTTTCAACATGTCCTTCAAGAATAAATTACATACATTCATGACTTAATAGAAAAAAATCCATTTTTTTAAGGGTTTCTACACACTTCATGCCTTCAAATCTTCAAACCCTCATGCTTTCAATTTTTTTGTATTCACTTTTTTCCAATCTAATTTTTCCCTTGATCTAATAGATCTCTATATTTATATACTTTTAAGAAAATTTATGTGATGTAAGGGTGAAGAATCACCTCATAAGGTGGAAGATAATAATTTTTTTGGACATGAATTCCTTGGACTTGACTTGGGTTTCAAGAAGGATCCTTCCTTTAATAATCATATTGTAAGACAATTCATACCTAAGTTGGATTTGAGAAAGTTTGATGGCAACAATCCAACCAATTGGCTATGCCAAATGGAGTAGTTCTTTGATATTCATCATGTTCCTAGTCAACAAAAGGTGGCTATGGCATCATTATACCTAGAACTAGACCAATTTATTTGGTATCATTGGTTATGCCATGAGAAGTTGTGTGGTCACATAGTCAATTTTCAAGAGGAACTTTCTACCCATTACGAAGATAATTTTATGCATAGCTACTTGTGCTAGCTCACCAAATTAAAGTAAACAAGCATGGTCAAGGATTATATTTAGCAATTTCAAACCCTATCTCTAAGAGTTGAGAATGTGGCAGAAGAAAATATGAAGGAACTATTTCTAGGCAGTTTAAAGGATCACATAAATTTATATCAATTATGATTGTTTCAACCATAGTCTTTATCACAAGCAATAGTAATGGCAAGAAAAGTGGAGGAGAATTTTATGGCTAGTAAGAGACAAGGGAATGTAAGTTTTAGTGAAAGGAGATCTCCTACACATTCACTACCACAACCTACTAGGTTGACTCCACAAAAAATTGAGGATCTAAAAGAGAAAAAGGGTTATGTTTTGAAATTGTGATGGAAAATATAGTTAGGGACATAAATGCGGTGAAAATAAATGGTTATATATTGAAGGTTTGAGTGAGGAAGATGAGGAGGAACCAATATTAAAAGGTGAAAGAGAGTTAGATGAGGAATCACATGATTCCCAACCAATCATTTCTTGTCATGCACTTTCAAGTTTTAGTGCTCCTGAAACTCTCAAGGTAGTTGGTTACTTAAGTAAGTAGAAAGTAATAGTGTTGATTGATTTGGGTAGTACTCATAACTTCATCAACAAAAAGTTGGCTACTCATTTAAATTGTTTTATATATCTAGCTCTAGAGTTTCAGGTCTTTATTGCAGATGGTGGTATTGTTAGTTGCTCTGGAAAATTCCATAGCATTAAATTATCAATGGGAGATTATCACCTTAATAGCCCAATGTATGATATATCCATGGGTGTAACATATATTTTTTTGAAATATAATGGATTACTACATTGAGAACAATTGAGATGAACTTCCAAGAACTATTCATGAGATTTCAATCAGAAGGAAAGGTAGTAGAGCTAAGGGGATTGAAGGAAAAGTCCCCACAAATGGTAAGCTCTCATCAAATGTAAAATTTTATTAAGAAAGGAGTTGGTGCATTTGTGGCCTAGTTATGTTCATTAGAATTATTTCAATGTAATGCTCCTACTCATCTAGATTTACAAGCAATAATTAATTTTCACTTAGTGGTTCTACGACATAAGCCTAAAGGAATTCCTCCTCGGAGAGATCATGATCATGCCATACAACTAGTTCCAAGGAGCCAACCATCAAACACCAGGCATTATAGGTACCCACATATACAAAAAAGTTTAATATAGAAGAAATTGTTGAGGAGATGCTAGAGGCAGGAATTATCAGGCATAGCCAAAGTTCTTACTCCTCACCCATGGTGATGGTACGTAAGAAGGATGAAACTTGGAAAATGTGCCCAGACTATCGAGTGCTCAACATGGACACCATTAAAGATAAGGTTCCTATAATTCCACTCATTGATGATTTTCTAGATGAATTGAATGGAGCTATGTATTTTACCAAGTTGGAACTTAGATCAGGTTATCACCAAATTTGGATTAAGGAAGAAGATATTTGTAAGACAACATTTTGGACTCATGAGGGTCATTATGAATTTTTGGTGATGGTATTCAATCTTTCAATGAGCCATATACATTCCAAATTTTGAAGAATTCCATTTTTAGGAAATTCTTGAGGAAGTTTGTATTAGTCTTCTTTGATGATATATTGATTTATAGTAAGACATGGGAAGAACACTTGCAACATGTAGATCAAGCGTTACAGATACTCAAAGATCATCAACTCTATGCTAAGCCATCCAAGTGTGCTTTTAGTCTTAAGGAGGTGGAGTATTTGGGATACGTAGTTTCACATGGAGTAAAGATGGATCCTAACAAAATTAAGGATATCATGGAATAGCCTATTCTAAAAACCATTAAGAAATGTAGGGTTTTTTTGGGATTGACGGGATACTATAGAAGATTTGTGGAGAATTATGGCCTTATAGAAGCACTTCGCATAGCTTTATTAAAAAAGGATTCTTTTCATTGGAATGATTCAACTAATGTCTTATTTGAGAGATTGAAGGAGGCTATGTGTACAAATCCAGTGCTTGCCACTCCAAACTTCACCAAGGACTTTATTGTGGAATGTGATGCTTTAGAAAATGGTATAGGAGTTGTACTCTTGTAGGAGGGTCGACGAATTACTTTTGAGAGTCACCAATTAAAGGGTAAGAATCAACTCAAACCTATTTATGAGAAGGAAATGCTAGTGATTCTTCATGAAGTTAAACAGAATTATCTAATGGGTAGACACTTCAAGGTTAAGACAAATCATGATAGCCTACAATTATGTTTTTTTGGAGAAAAGATTATCTTCTGAAGAGCAACAAAAATGGGTCACTAAGATGTTGGGATATGAATTTGAGATTGTGTATAAGAAAGGGAAGGAAAATATTGTGGCAGATGAACTTTCTAGGAAGGATGAGAAAGATGAAGCCTTATTGTGTGCCCTTTCAATATTACAAGCAAATTGGGTGGAAGAAGCTAAAGTAGAGTGGAAAAATGATGTTACAATAAGTAATCTCATCCAAAAATTAAAGAGTGATCCTAGTAGTTCAAATAAGTTTTTTTGGAAGGGAGATATTCTTTGATATAAAGAGTGTTTGTATCTCAGCAAGAATTCCACTCTTAAACACAAGATTCTCAAAGAATTACATGAGTCTCCAGTGGGTGGTCATTTAGGATTTTTGAAGACATATCATTGAGTCAAGCAAGATTTTTTTGGGGAAGGGCTAAAAGGTGATGTTCAATAATTTATGGTTGAATGTTTGGTTTGTAAAAGGAGTAAAGGGGAGACAGTTAAGACATCAGGTCTCCAAGTCACCTGTAGCACTTATCTATTCCTAGCCAACATTGGGAAGAGGTATCCATGGACTTCATCATAGGGCTTCCCAAATCTAAAGGTCATAATGTCATCATGGTAGTAGTTGATCACCTCACTAAATATGTACATTTAATTGCATTATCACATCCTTTTACAAAAAGTGCAATGGAAAAATATTTTTTGGAGAATATACAAAAGGTAAATGGTACACCTAAGGTTATTGTTAGTGACCGTGATCCTATCTTTACAGTCACTTTTGGAAATATTTATTCTCATGTTTGGGTACTCAATTGGCTCATAGATCTTCATACCACCCTCAATCAAATGGGAAAATTGAGGTTGTTAATAAGTGCTTGGAGGGATATCTACGTTATTTCACTTCAGAGAAATAGTCTCAATGGGTAGATTGGCTACCACTAGTAGAATGGTGGTATAACACTTCTTTTCATAGCTCATCAAAAATATCTCCATTTATGGCACTATATGGATATCTTCCTCCTTCCATCACATCATCATTGAAGGTGTCACCAAGATTTTAGGTAGTAGAGGACCACTTGCTTCATCAACAATAGGTACTTTCAGGACTCAAGAATAATTTAGTCATGGCATAGAATCGAATGAAGCAACAAGCAGGCCAACATCATAGTGAAAGAAGTTTTAAAGTTAGGGATTGGGTCTTCTTGAGATTGTAGCCTTATAAGAGAATCCCATTGAAGCGATAGAAAATATTGAATAATAAGTTGTCTCCAAGGTATTATGGCCCATACCAAATCATGCAAAAGATTGGTAGGTTTGCCTACAAGCTAGAGTTGCCACCCACAACAAAGATACATCCAATTTTTTATGTTTCTTGTTTGAAGAAGGTAATTGGGCATAATATTCCAACTCAAAAAGTACTACCAGAGCTCAATGAAGAAGGAAGAATCATTTTGGAACTAGAGTGCATTCGTCAAACAAACACAAAGAAGCCGAGTAATAGAACTCTCATTGAGTATCTCATCCAATGGAAGAATTTACCAGTTGAAGATGCCACATGGGAGGATGACGAGTTCATTCAAAAGAATCCACACTTGATTATCATTGAGGACAATGCTTCCTTGCAGAGGGGGGCATGCTATGCCCTTAATATTGGTGTACATCAAGTTATGAGTAGTCGGATTATGGCTATCTTAACTCTTAATTAAGTCATATTATCATTATTATATTGTTATTTAGTTATTTAGGTCAGCCTAAGGATTATATAGGGCTATCTAAATCGGCTTGGGTGATATCCTAGGAATAAATAGGTATAAATAGGAGATAGTGAGTCTTATTTCATCATCATATTGTATTAAAGGAGAATCCATGATGAGGTTTTGCAGTGATATCCTAAGTGATGGGAGCTCGATCTCCATGGGGAGTACTACTTCTGATCCGTAGACCAGGGAGAAGGGGGTGGCACCAGTAGGTGTGTGGATGCTAGTTCGATAGGCCTAGAGGGCGGGATTGAGCTGCAAATGCTAGTCATGACCTACATCATTGACTTTTTTCTTGAGGATTTTCAAAATGGTTTTGTTTGTGGCTTCTGCTTGGCCATTGCCTTGGGGATAGTATGGGGTGGAGAAGCGATGTTCGATTTTGAATTTTTTTTGCACAAGTCACGAACATCTTGATTCTTGAATGGTGTCCCATTATTTGAGATAATGGCTTGTGGGACACTGTAGTAGCAAATGAGATAGCTCAGGATGAACTTTGATATTTTCTTCCCAATTATATACGTCATGGGTATGGCTTCCACCCACTTAGTAAAGTACTATGTCGCGATTATGATGAATTTGTGGCCATTAGATGAAGTAGGAGTGATTTTTCCAATGAGATCGATTCCCCACTGTGAAAAGGGCCATGGTGTGACGATGGGATGAAGCTCTTGAGCTAGAGAATGGATGAGGTCCCCATGTTGCTGACATTGTAGACACCTTATGACATATTCATGTGCTTCTCTTTCCATTGTGGGCCAATAATACCCCATCCTCAGCAATTTCTAGGCTATAGTCATTCCACTTGAGTGTGAACCACAGATACCGTTATGTACTTCAGTTAGAGCAGTCAATGCCTCCTCAACATTTAAGCAATGTAGTAGGGTTCCTTCTATGCTTCTACGATATAGGGTATCTCCTAGGATGACAAATTGGGATGCATTTTTGACAAAGGTTCATTTTAGGTTTGAGGGTAAGTCAGTAGGTATGACTCCTATTAGAAGGTATGTGGAAATGTCATGGTACCAAGGATCACTAGGACCAACAATTTTGCACATGAATTCTGATTTTGGTACCTCGAATGCGGGCACGAGAAGCTACTCTATCAGGAATTCATATTTTGGAATGTTGTGAGGGATGTCCAATAAGGATCCAATTGTTGCCATGGCATCTATTGCTCTATTGTTGGCTCTAGGAATCTGCTCAAATGTGATTTCAATGAAGGATTCTTTGAGTCTCCACCAATTTCTTATATGGAGTGAGCTTATCATCCTTGGTCTAGTATTCATCATTCACTTGATTTATTATCAACTAGGAGTCTTTGTATATGAGAGCTATAATGGTCCATTGTACTGCTATTCTGAGACCTATGGTTAAAGCCTCGTATTCTACAATGTTATTGGTGCAGGGAAACGCCAGTTTATAGGATCTTGCTATGCAGTCCCCTTTTGGGGTGATAAAGAAGATGCCAGCTCCTGATCCATGCTGCGTGTATGAGCCATCAAAGTAGAGTTTCCAGTGGTCAGCTATGTTGAGATTAAAAATGGATTCATCTAGAAACTCTGAAATAAGAGGATTCTCTGAATAGATTGGTGCTTCTGCAAGCTAATCTATGATGACTTGGCCTTTGATTGCTTTCCACTCCACATATTCAATGTCATATTCTGACAATATCATCACCCATTTGGCCATTCTTCCTATGATCATTTCCTTTGATAGTAAGTACTTGAGGGGGTCAATTTTGGCGATGAGTTTTATTTTGTGTGCCAACATGTAATGTCTGAATTTTTGTGACGCAAACACTACTGCTAGGAATGATTTCTCTATGAATGAATAGTTTATCTCATGCCCAACCATTGTTCTACTGATGTAATAGATAGCCTTTTCTATTCCATTTTCATCATGTTGAGCTAGGAGAGCTCCAAGGGATGCTGTTGTTGCTGACACATAGAGAATTAATGGTTTTCTTGGAATTGGTGGCATTAGGACCAGTGGTGTTAGTTACATATATTCTTTGATTTTATTGAATTCCTCTTCACACTTGTTATCCCATTTGTACGCTACTCCCTTGTGAAGTAGGTGAGAGTATGGGTTTTGTTTGTCAGCCAGCTATGCTATGAACCTTCGAATGGATTGAATCCTACCTTGGAGACCTCTCAATTGATTTAATGTTTTTGGTGCCTCCATCTCGAGGATTGCTTTTACCTTTGTTGGATCTACCTCAATACCCCTCGTTGATACTATGTATCCTAGCAATTTTCATGATTGTACGCTGAAGACACACTTCTTTGGGTTTAATTTAACTTTGTATTCCTCTAGCCTGCCAAAGATGGCACTTAGGGTTCCTATGTGATCCTTTATCCTTCTGGATTTGGCTAGAATGTCATCAACATAATCTTCGACAGTTTTGTGGATCATGTCATGGAATATCAATGTCATGGCCCTTTGGTATGTTGCTCCTAGATTCTTTAGGCCGAATGGCATCATATTCCAGTAGTAAGTACCCCATGGACAAGTGAAGGTTGTTTTATGTTAGTCTTCTTTACCTATCATGATATGATTGTACGCTAAGAATTTATCCATTAGTGACAACATTTCATGTTCAGCTGTCATATCTACGATCATGTCAATGCTTGGAAGTGGGAAGTCATCTTTCAGACATGATTTATTCAATTCTTTGAAGTCTGTGCAAATTTTGATGC
The DNA here is from genome assembly GCA_007258455.2 of Sequoia sempervirens. NCBI lineage: Eukaryota > Viridiplantae > Streptophyta > Pinopsida > Cupressales > Cupressaceae > Sequoia > Sequoia sempervirens. Next base: position 343,171,352 of record VDFB02353493.1, on the reverse strand, counting down.
CCCCATCAGGCTTTGAGACAGGCACCAAGTTTGACACCCATTTTGGATAATCTATCGGTTGAATGAATCATGCATCTAATAGCTTCTTTAGTTCCATTTTTACTAGTAGGGCAATCTGAGGGTGCATTTTCCTGAGCTTTTGTCTAACAGGCTTGTTTCTGGGTATACTGCTAAGTGGTGAACCATGATTTCTGGATCAAGCCCTGGCATGTCAGCATAGGTCCATGCAAATTTTATCTGTCTCTCTCTTAGGAAGGCTGCTAGGAGCTCTTGTTCCTCTGATAGTAATGACTCTGCATAGAATGTGATGTTCGAGGTTTCCTCTGTTCCTAGATTGATCGGATCGCACCTTTCTACCAGGACTGCTGATTTTTCCTGATGAAGAGGTTTGAAAGGAAGATTCAATCCCCCATCCTTGAGCACCTTCGAGAGGTTTTCACCATTGGATGCATCCTTTATTTTTACTTTTTTCTAGTCAAAGAGTGCCACAGTGTGGTTTTCACTCAAGGGTCCTTAGATATTATTCTTAATTTTTCACTTTTGCGACTAAGGGATTCAATCGTTTCCCAATAATAGGCATGTGTATCTAGCTCCATTATGAACCCTAATTTGTGATCTCCACATAGAATGTTATCACGTAGTCCCATGAATTCTGAGAGTGCCTCATCATTTTTGAATGTATCAAGAATTGGTGCTCCTTGTTGGTCATAGACGATGAGTTGGGGGTATACTAGGCGGATTTCCTAATTTTGGTGGTCTGATTCAAAAGATAGGGTGCTAATCATGAAAAGAGTGGTATCCTTGAAAATCCTAGGTAGGTTGGTCATAGGATCCTCATCATCACTACTACTATAGACATCAGTTATGTCAAATGTGAAATTGTCTAAGACTCGACCTGTAGATATGGGTAAGTGAAGTTCGGCTACGAATAGCTGAGGATTATTGACCTTTCTAACTAAAGTACTTCGACCACGTATGGTTATACTCAGAGGGGTACATCCAAGACCAATATTTCTCATTCATGTCTCTGGAATGATAGGTATTATAAGCCCATTGTCATTTTTCCCAAGTCTTTGATTTCTGTCATAGCCCATTGCAAGCATCATTTACAGACCCTTGCTTCTGTCAACCATTGGTAAATCATCTACTGGTCTCTCATCTTGGTATAGGATATGAGATGGATCTGCCTCAATAACTTATCAGTCGAGATCTCCCCAACTTGTATAGTTGGGATAGTCTTTAGGAGACGTTTGAGATGTGGAGGCTTCATTTTCTTGTGGACGTCCCAATGATCTAGGAGATTGTGGTAACTCTCCTACTACAAAATAATTTTTAAGGAGCTTGTATTTTCCACAACCATTATCTTGGATGATGACCTTAATGTCAGAGATGGTGGGAATGGCGGGAGTGGCAGGTGTCTCTTTTGCAGAAGTGGAAGCGAGGGTGGCAGGATCAATGTATGGTGTAGATGGGCCCTCATCATTTTTTGGTACTTGGGGGATTTTATAGTACTTTTCCTCGAGGATTTCGCAGTAGGAAGATGGTTTGCATTCTCCATGGATGGTGGCTTCTTGTCCCTCATATGTGAATTTAACACATTGATGGAAATTTGATGCTACTGCTTGCATTGCGTGAATCCATGGGCATCCTAGGAGGATGTTATATGGAAAGTCGAGGCCCAGGACCTGACAAGTGGTGTCCATGATAGTCGGCCCTACTTGAATAGGAATTTTGATCGTGCCTTGGGACACTCTTTCTTGATCATCATATGCTCTTATTGTGATACCCTTTCCTTTGTCAATAGAATCCTCTGAGATTTTTAATTGTTTGATGAGCTTGAGAGAACATATATTCAAACCCGCACCTCCATCCACCAAGACCTATTTGAATTTTATTTTGTGCACTAGGAATTCTAAGTGGAGTGCATGGTTGTGAGATGGTTGAACGGGGAAATCCTAGTCAAAGAATGTGAGGAGATTTGGTGTAATGATATTTTTGACCATAGCTTGGAATTGTTCTGCATCAAGATTTGTGAGGATAGTAGATGAATCCAATGCTTCCTCAATGATTTTCTTATGAGCGGATGATATTTTTAGTAACTCCATGATGGAGATTTGCACTGGCATTCTTTTGAGCTGATCAAGGACATTATAGCCATTGGGGACAGATCTAGGTGCAGGGACTCTGTTTGGCTGGGATGATCCTGTGATGGTAACTTTGTTGCCTCTTGTGGTGACTCCACAATCAGCATGGGCTCCTTTGATGGTGATGGTAGTGCAGTAGTCATCTAGGGATGAAACAACGTGGTCATACACATGATTTACATTCGTGAAGGTTTCTTTCCCCTTATCTGTGTTATTATTCCCTTTATTGCTATGGTTAGGCATCGGATTCATGTATATCTTAAGGTTTTGGTTTCCTGTTGGATGTTCCACATTTATAATTCTTTGATCAATGAGATCTTGAACTATGTTTTTTAACCTCATACAATTGTTTGTGGTATGCCCTTTGATTTTATGGGAGTCACACAGTTGATTCTCATTATACCAAGGAGGTTTCACATCTGGTTCTTGGTAATTCTCAAAGGTGGGAGCCTTAATGAGTTTTTCGTTTATCAGCTTCTTCATTATGACTTCATGTGGTTCCCCCAGAGTGGTATATTTTCACTTGGGGTAATTCTTGTTGCACTGGGGTGGTCCCCTTTGATCATTTATTGTTAATTGCTTGATTATTGTTTGGTTGTTGTGTTGCTTGATGATTGTTTTGCTGTTGGATTTGGATTTGTGGTGCGGATGTATTTTGGCGAGGGGCACTGATGACCACTTTGGCATTGATGACACCATCATTAGTAATGTTTTTGTTTCTTTCCCTCGTGCGAGGTTTGTCATTGTAACTGACAGGTGGGCAGTTGTTTTGTTGTTTGGGGTATGAAGTTTATCCTACGGGTTGTGTCATAAGGGCTCGTTCAATGCTGAGCGCCTTGGAGATCAACTGGTCATATGTGGTAATCCCTTGTACCTTGAGATGGAATGCCAAGAGGCCATCAAGGTTGGATATGATGGTGCATACTTGTTCCTTAGGCATGGTCCATTTACTCTGATTGGCCTTGGATCACCATCGTTGTAGGAATGAAGCGAATGATTCATTCTTACCTTGTTTCAGAGCTGAGAGTTCTTCTAGACTGACATCCATTGCGATATTACATGCATAGTTTTTAATGAATGCATCTATAATTTCTTGGAATGTTTTGATTCCTGTAGATAGGCGAGAGAACCATTCCATAGCGTGGCCAACCAAACTCCTAGGGAATAGTCGCATCAGATAGGTATTGTCATATGCGACTTCCATGCAATGAACCTAGAATTCCCTAATGTGATCTTCAGGGTTTTCCATCCCACGATACTTGTCAAACTTGGGGATCTCAAATCCCTTTGGGAATGGTTTCATCGCAAGGCTCCTATCAAATGGATAGGGACACAAGTTGCTTGGTGTTTTTATGGTTTTCCCTGATTGAAGATCAAGCACTTGTGGTGAGAGCAACCTGATTTGTGTCATTACATCATTTTGTGGATCAGGGGGTGGGATGAAGGTGTTCTGGGGTGTTTCGATTATTGGTTGGATGGGTGAGTTGTTTGATGTGTTGTTTGATGCTATTTGCACATTATGTCGAGCCATGTATGCTTTGACTTGTTGTTGTATGAATAATGCTTTCCATTGGTCTTGTTGTTGTGATAGGATTGCCTGTTGTTGAGCCTGTTGTTGTGCTTGTTGTTGTTGGGCTGCCAATTCGGCTATTTCTTGCTGCTCTTGATATTGTTTTATTGCTTGTTGACATGCTTGTAATTGTGCTTCTTGTTTTTGTGCTTGTGCATGTGCTTGATATTGGGCGTGTGCCTGAGCTTGAGCTTCTTCTTGTGCTTGTGCTTGAGCTTTCACTTGTGTGGCTTGTGTGGCTTGTGCGGCTTGTGCGGCTTATTGTTGTTGCTGTAAGAATGTTTGGGCTTGTGCACCCTGTTGTGCCTGTAATGCGGCTTGGGCTACTTGGGCAGCTTACGTAGCTTGAGTGGCTTGTTGAGCCACTAGTTGCGCGGATTTTTTTTTGCACTTGTAGGAATCCCTTTTGATAAGCAACTTGTTGAGTTGCTTGCAATTCCATGTTGTATTGGCTTGATATGTTGGAAGTTGGTGGTGGTGGGATGGTGGTGGATTCAGAATGGTGCTTGTGGTGGTGGTGAGAGATGTCGTTGTGTTAGTGATTGGGGTTTGAGTGGTAAATGGCATGATTGACCTGATTGGTGCTTGAGAGACCATGTTTTGAGATATTATGGTGGTGGTTGATGATGTTGTGATTGCTTGTGTAGTTGTCATTTGTTGTTGTGTTGTCGATGACAAATTTTGAAAGTTTGGTGTGATGTTTTGATTGATATTCAGGATGTTGGTTTGATTGATACTTGGTAAAGGGGGAAGCCCTAAGCCAAGGAGTGGTGTGGATGATGATGGAAATGGCGGAAGTGGTGGAAATGTGAGGGGTGTGATTTCTTGAGAAAATGGCATAGTTTCAAAAATACCCCCTAGTCTGAACATGTCCTCCTCTCCTTGTGAGGTTATGGGGAGAGAGGTTTGGGTTGTTGCACAAAATGATGATGATGATGGGTCGTTTGGATTATGAAAGGTGAGAGGGACATATGTATGCAATGGATTTAGGGGTACGGTTTTCCCCAAGATAGTGTTTGCATCCAAGTCTTGATTATTGACAAGACGGTGTGTTTGAATAGCATTAAGAAATGCATTTCCCTTATTAGCATTAGGTTGAGTTGGAGCAAAAGATGTGATTTATGGTAGGTTTTGAGTGATATTTTGGGATGAGGGTGTAGATGAAATGGGGATGGTGGATGAGATTGGGGGTGTGATCCCAAAAGATGTCTCCACAATAGTGCTTACATCGAAATCCGAAGGGATTTTAGCCCCTTGTTTTGCTAATTCGAGCATGTATAGTGAAGGGTTGAGTCTCATCATGATATTGACAATTTTATGGTTTTCTGAATTTTGAAGCATTTCAGTGATTTCCTCATGTGACATTCCAAAGGGGTTAATTGTAAGATCCCCATTTGGGCACCTTCCTCTTGATGGTCTTGTGAAGATGTAGGAAGGTTAACTGTGAGATTTCTAGACCCAATGGGATTCATTTCAGGAGTGGTTTGACTTAAGTCACTTATAGTAGATGTTTCTTTGTTGGCTTCCATGTTCCTCTTGTGTTGTGATCTAGTTTGCACCATAAAATAGGGATCAATCTTCAAGAATGCAGAAAGTGAATTCTTTAATCCTTTGGATTGATCTAACTTTAGGTACAAAAGAGAAATTTTAGGATGATTTAAGGATCAAAGGGTGATAATGATATGGATGTATGATGGATGTTTGATGGATGATTGGAAATCTAGAGAAAAATATTGAAGGGGTACGTTAAGCTTTTGGGACTTGATTTAGGATTGATTTGTTTTTGGACTCGGATTTTGGTGGACTCATAAACTCTAAGAGGTTAGATGTTGTCCTAGAGTTAAGTCATTCACAAGATGATAATTTGTCTAGGTGTGAGAAAAAGGATCCATCTAAACACTCCTATTCAAACAAGATGATATTGATAATGAACTCTTAAATCCCAAGATGTTGGATGTTATTAAGGGATGAATTTGTTCTCATGTTTTGATAATTTGATCAAATATGCGGAGAAGGATGCATCTTCACACATTCAATCAAACAAGATGATTTTGGATTGATTTCAAATGCTTTGCCCAAAGTTTAACATAAAGGATTTTTCCAAGACTTTCAAAGAGTTGTTGATGAGATGATTTTGGTTTTGATGTTCAAGGATGGATGAAGTTTTTTATTTTGATTCTAGGATGTACCTAAAAAGACACTTGTTTACTTAGACCTCGGTATTGAAGAACAAGATTTTCTCTAAGAGTAGTTCAAACCAAAAGACCAATGTTTTCTTGAAAGACAATAAAAAGATAAACAAGCACATGTGTGGGGTCCAATTTGTTATCTTTGGTTTAATGACTTCTTTTTACCAAAAACAGACGCTTGATTATGTTTCAAACTGAATGTCCAATGTCACAACTTCTTTTCATCCCACAAAGTGCTATGTGGAAGTTGCAAGAAATTAGGACAAGGGTTGCCTAATGTTGACCTTTGTAAGAGAAAATTAAGATGTAAACCAAATTACTTAGACACCTCTAGAGATGTAATCCCTACGGTAAGCAATAGCTCTTGGGTTTTTTCAAAGGTATTTTCTCTATCTAAGGGGTTTGAAATTTTGATTCTCACATTAAATGACTATTTCCCAGTGTTTTCGAATCAAGCAAGTGTTTTGACTCACAAGCAATATAACATCCTAGCTCAATTGGTATATTTTTCTTGGTGGGCTTTCCTCATGCCCTTCGTAGTAGAATAGATGATTTTACATGCAACCAAGGAAAAATATAAAGGTATGTTAAGAATGAAGTCTTAACCTCTATATTTTAACCAAGATTGGACATGGCAAGTAACTTCTTGGAATCTAAGTTCCAATGCACCACTTTGATAAACTCATTAGATGGACTGCTTGGTTACTACAAACAATGGTTTTAGTTCAGACTTTCTGTTCATGGAGATTGACCCATACGGAGAGAGTCCCTTTTCAAATCCATCTCATTGGATTCAACCGCGTGATACTGGAATTTACTCCAGTACCCACATTTATATACTGGTTGGAAATACTCTTGGCTTTAGAGTGTTACCGGTTGAGTCGTTCCCTTGGGTGAGTACTTTTCCCCAAGGTAGGCCCTCTAAGATAAACAAAAGTGAGTAAATACAATATTCGTAACTCGATCAATCTTTGTTTGCAACACAAAGAGAGAGAGTGTACGCAATAATGCTCTGCTCACACTCGCACAATGTTTTGTTCAATTTTTTAAACCCAAAATGAAGTGTGGAGGTGATTACTTTATCTCAACCTAAGATCACAAAAAAGTCCTTTTGATTCTCAAGATCGCTATAAAGTACGAGAGAAGTGCATACGTCCTTTTCAATGATATTGGTTTAAGTAAGCAATCACAAAAAAAAAGTTGCACATGTTCATTTTAAATCCACAAAGCAATAATTTTGATTCATTTTAAAGCACCAAAATGAGATATGAGAGTTTCTTTGTTCAATTTGTTAACCTCAAACAAAATATAGTAAATTTGATAGCAATGACAATTGAAAGCTTTTGATGTGTTCGTTTTAAAGCCCAAAACCAAAGATGAGTTATTCTAAAATAAAAAATTAAAGCATACGATGGGATCTCCAAGCATTTTGAAATGTTCGTTTTAAAGCCCAAAACAAAATGAGTTAGCCTAAAACAAAAAATTAAGGCATAAGGTGGAATCTCCAAGCATTAAAAAATGCTTTATCAACTCCAAATTTCAATGTTCAATTTTGCTTTACTCCAATCTAGCTTTCTTTTGCCTTATTCCAATGCTTGACCAAAACCACCGTTTCTTTCTTGATGTAAAACCCTTGAGTGAACAAAAATCCCTCCTCCTTACTTTTCCTCCATTTTCCTTCTTCATTTTCCTTCGTTGTTTTCCTTCTTCATTTTCCTAGCAAACAAAAAGACAATCATGTGAGGATCAAAATATTAAATTCTCTTTTGATTATTAACTTCAAATGATAACGTGATCTCAAATGAAAGGACAAATGATTTGGATGATTATGATGATTTATAAGTGAATCTTGTTTTGATATTGATTTCATTGAGAAGGTATCACACTTGTTAGACCCATTCTCTCCCTTATCATAATCCGCATCACTAGAGGTATTGAGACAATAAATCACCCACAAAGAATAAATCCTTCAAAACCATCAATCATAATCTTAAATATTGACTATCTCAAAATAATCAAAATGATGTGATAGTTCATAAACTTTGAAAGTCAATAAATTGTATCAACCATAAAGAATAAATTTTTTTCAAAAAAAAGCACCATCATAAGCTCAAATATTTTACCACTTCAAAATAACCCTAATAATGTGAAAACTTTGAAAGTCAATAACTTGTAAATATTGAATCATGTGTGAGTAAGTGCGTTGAAACAATCAAACTGATTACCTCAAACATTTAAAGACATCAAGCATAAACATTTAAAGTACCCTAACATAATGTAGTGATGAGAGTGTGGCGTGATTTAGAAGCAAAATCATATGAGAAAATTGAAAATTATGTTTGAAATCCCAAAACACGGCTTCTATGCATATTAACTACAATTAGCAAGCGTACAAACACTTCCTTAAAATCTTTCAAACCAACTCCATCAGCAGGTATAAAGTTTCAAGTAAATGCGCTTAGCAGGTGTAAAGCCAAATCCCACAACCTTTCTCAACCTTTAATACTTTTTTTTAAAGACTGTCTGTTTAATGTAATTTTTGCAGGTGTAAAGACAAATTCCATAACTATTTCACGCATCCCTCCTACCTGCACAATACACCAAAAATCAATAACAATAAACAGGGTACTGAAGACATAATGCTTCTCACGTTAGATAATGATAGAAACCAAGTTCAAAGTTGTAGGTGAGGCTTCACATTTTCTTATACTCCAACAAGCAGCCCCAAACAAAAAGAAGTCAATCAAAAACCTATGCTGACAAATCAATATTGCACATATCAATGCTTCCATTGATTCAGTCAAGTCAATGTGTAACCAAAAAATAATAATTGTGGTTCAAACAAAAAAATCCCCTGGTGCAGATGAGACACATATGATTAGCTCCCAAGTATTCAAGGAATGGTGAGAAAGAAAATGAGGCAGATGTAAAGGACTAAAAAAGAAATGTGTACGCATTTACTTGATTCTTGGGAAGACAATCAAAGTACAAACTCTCATATCTTGTACGTGGTGGAGATGGGAAATGGCTCGAAGTTCATACGCTGCATCATGTGAAGTAAGGACATCTCAACAACAGTAACAGACAGGGCTATGGCGACATCCCTGAGCATTGATCTACTCAGTGTCATATTGGGCATTAAGCACACTACCTGCGTGATGAAGCTGGCCAAACTCTTTAGATTGGGAAGCAATCCCAATATTAATCTAGAACATTAGGTCCTATGTATTTTGAATCCACACAAAACTGACTGAGATATTGAATGAAACCCAACACCAAGCGCAAGTCAATGGGTATGCAAAGATCTAAAATCAGAGATTTTTCATTCGAGTTTCATATCCAGATTAGCATAAACTTTGGCAAGAAATTTTTTGAAGGAAATAATACATAGTAGGCTATCAGTTAAATTCGAGTTTCATAAACAATCTAAAAGGTAAAGATGAGGATTAGCTCAGAAAATCACAGAGAATATATTACTAAGATTACCAAATATCATAGATGAGATTATTAAGAGCATCGTAGTGATTACTAAACTAACAATGCCAAAGAAAAGGATTAGCTTAGAAAAACACAGGGAATAGATTACTAAGATTGCTAAATATCATAGAGATGAGATTATGAAGAGCATCGCAGTGATAAAATTTCCAATGGCAGGAAAATTTTGACAATAAAATCAAGCCCTCCTAGCACCATGATGAAGCACCCCTAAAATCTGCAAATAGCTCAAACCTCAAACACATATTAGCCATGGGTTAGTTCAAGCTATGCATATTTACAATTACTCCTATGAAATAATATATCATGCCTAATAAAAGAAACATGAAAGAAGAAAGTATAATCTATACCTATTCCATATTGGATTGGTGTCAATTGTTCAAGTGACCCTTTCCCAATCCTTGCTAAAACTCAAATGATGCAATGCCTTGAAGATAGAATGAAGTGGACAAAATTAGTTCTCAATTGAAGAGAGTGACTTTGCATGAGATTGTAGATGTCAAGATGAAGAATAAGCCTTCCATTTATAGAATATTTTGATGAGAAAAATAGCCAAATAGATGAATGTGGGACAAATATTTAGCCAATGGCCAAGTGCCATTTGTCATAATTTGAGTAGATGGAGGATGTGCAAGTTTTGGTCAATGTGCCAAAGAGGGGGGAGATTCAAATTTGAATTTGAGAGTTAAATGCTAAGTGGGGGACATGTAAGAGAGAAGTTATTTCCATGTTGGGAGGGACAAGTCAACTTGCCTTCATATTCAAACTTGAGGAATATTCTCAAAAAGACGCTTTGTTGAGAGAAAATGAGGAATTTATAAATGAATTAAAATGCTTTATTGGTGCAAGTGGGAAAAGCTAGAGGATGTGATGGGTGGTTAGATTAGTTTAATCAGGATTAGATTAACTTAGATGATGTTTAGGTGTTTTTGACCAATTTGATTTAAATACTTTGATTTATTTAAATCAAAAGGGATGGAAAATGCATTTGGGATTTAATTAAATAAATTTTCATTTATTTAATTAAAAGGGGGATGTAAGATAAAGGTTGATTAATTTGAGGAATATGAATCTAGGAGATGATTAATGAAAGATGAAATGTTAGGATTTGATTGATTTATTTAAATGAGGTAATGATGAAGTGAATTTATTTAATTGAAGGATGAAATGTTAGATTTTATTAAATGAAGGTTATTTAATCAAACTAGTGGATTGAAATGTATGCATATTTTATGTGTCTACAGGTGTAACTAGGAAACATATATATAAATATGTATCATCGTATCAAAAATAAACTGCATATAATTGTAGGGTTGAGACACATTTTCCCAATAAATATCCCACTTGTTGAACACCTTGAAAGAGGAATATGAGGTTGTAAACATCATCTCTTTAATTTCTAAGGGCCGAAAGACCCATAGTCTCTGAACACCATCTGAACTTCTTTGCGATCATAGGCTTAATTAAAGAATCAGCAACATTCATCAAATTATCTACCTTAACCAGCTTCACCCTGCCATCTTCAACCTAGGATTGAACATTGGCTACTTTAAAGTACTTTTTTTTCTATGTTTAGCATTACATTTTGGGGGAAACCCTTTATTTATGATATCGTTTCATTCAAGAACATATGACTTGGCATAGGTCTTTCTGAATGAGATTGCATGTCCTAGGATTGAACATTGGCTACTTTAAAGCAATTTCTCACAACAATGGGGTATCAATTTCGTTAAAGTGGGGGCATACATTGATATTATCTTTCAATATTTTTCATGTTTCATGGTGCAGTTCTCTTCTTCTTGCAATGTGTCCTTTTATTGGTGGTATCATTGGGTTTTATTTCCTCTGAGTATGTGATATTTCTTTGATTTTTCCTCTCTTGGATATATTAGGCATGATGTTCCCTAAGAAGAGACCTTAAATGAACTAAGAAAACCCCTTTGAATGTACCTTACATTATTTTGCGCTTATAATAACTGTTATATGGCCACCTTGCATAGCACACTTTGCTTACCTATGGAGCCATCCTGTTTATTCATCGGTGCTATCATATGAAGTTTTTCTTTCCACATGAATCTCATTGTTCATGTTGTGTGGCACCTTATAAAATTTATCAAGAGGTATAGCTTTGGTATGGTTAGTATGTATGGGAGCCAACCATAGGAATGACTTTCCCATAGCAACTTTCTTGTTTGTGTGGGCACAAACCAATTGGGTGTGTGTGTCTCACCTCTCTGGGGGATCACCTAGTAGATATCAGATTCCACTAGCCTATGTGAGTGTGTGTTATGTTTGCATAGTGGACATTGTGTTCCAAGTGTAAATATTTTTCTGGACAAATAGCTTAGACTTTTTCCACATCGTGTTGGATAGACTATCGAGATTTGATCCACCCTTTTTTTTCTTTTTCTTTATTATTTATGTCATTTATAGTGTATGCTCATATCTTGTTGTTGCTTCATACATCATTCACATGTGTGTTCTTTTGTGCCTATGTTGGTTTTCTATAGGATCTTGATCCTAGGGGCTTGATCATCCTTCTTGATTGTTGTCATCCTATCTAACTAGAATTTGTACACTTTAACCCATCTTGATGTGTATTTTTCTACTTTAGTATGAGTTTGACACATAGTTGTCATCTCACTAAAGTGGGGGCTAAATGTAGTGTCAAAAATTATACTCCCTTCTTGGAGATAATACAATTTCACACTCTACTTGGACCTATTTTAGTACCATTGCATTCATGTCCCTTAAATCATCATTAATAGGCCCCTAAGACCCTCTATTACATATCCCAAGGCTTATTTCAACTGAAATCCTGACAAATCCAATAAATGCATTTAATATTCTAACCCCCCGACATTCTTTCACCCCAAAAACTTAGGGTGGGACTAATACGCCACCCCTTGGCATAAGTCCCGTTTGGGGTATTTTTAGGGTTTTGAGTAGGAAATCAAGGTTTTTAATTTAAATTTTGCAAATTTCAGCATTTAGGATCTAATAAATGGTAAATTAGATAGGATGCTTATAAAACTAAGGTTTCAAAGCATTATTTCACCTATCAATGTTTATCTAAGACCTAGAGCTTTCAAGTATCCAATTATCCTAGCAAGGTTGGGATATTAAGAGAATTAAAGAGTAAGTTATCAAGCATTTGGAGCAATATTCAAGATTCAAGCATCATGTCAAAGTATTCATGCATCATGTGTGTTTGTGAGATAACATTTCTAATGTAGGTTTCATGATTCAAGCAAGCATTCAAAACAAATCTTCAAGCATTCAATCAAGAGTCAAGATCCACATTCGTGCTAGCAATTTCACACAAGTTTGCAGCCTTCATTTCAATGGTTTGGTGAGTTGCGATATTGCATTGGTTCATTCATCATTCCTTCATTCTATTTCATTTCATTTCAAGGTATAATTACCAAAATGGGGTTTGACTAAGGTATCCCCATCCTCTAACAAAATAATATTTTTCCCTCTCTTGTGATGTGTGTTTTGTAGATTTATGTGAACTAGACTCATTCACCCAACCTAGTGATTTAGTCCCTGATATATCATTTTGATAGCATTTAATAATATTGAATCTAGGTTCGGAGGACTTGGAATGATACTTAGAAAAGCCTATAGGTGGACTAAATCACCCAACCTGTCATATTAGTCCCAAGATAGTTTTTGATTGTCATTTAGCTAATCCTGATAGTTATCAAAAGAATTCCAGATTATGCCCTGAAAACCCTAGAGCAGGACTCATACACCCTACCTGGTGTATTAGCCCTAGTGCAAAACCCTAACTGTAGTTTTCAAAGTTTGCAGATCTTGTCTTGGCATCTCCATTCATCCAAGTACTTTTTTGCTCCATTCAATTTATTAGTTTGATTTCATGCTTTCATTTTTTTAGGTTTCATAGTGAGTTTTCATAAGTTTTTTCATTTCTCCCTTCTGAAGCTTCATTTAATGGTGAACCCCCATCCATTATCCAAGGAATCCACTAGCCATTCCTCAATCAAGTTGCTTGGTTAAAGGATCTAGTTTCCTAATGAATTGAAGTGTGAAATAGGTCCAATTCCATCTCCCAAAGGTTGGAACCCTATTTCCCTTTTGTTCACTATGGAGAATAATAATTTAAGGAAAAGAGCTATCATAGAGGAGCTTGAGGAAATTAGATCATTAAGAATCATTATATAGCAATACACTTAACCTTATACCCTCAACCCTATACCTTAAACCCTAAACCCTACACCCTCAAAGCTCAACCCTATACCCTATAAACTATACCCTATACTTAAACCCTAAACCCTAGACTCTAAACCATTAAACCTATACCTTATACCCTCAACCCTATACCCTTAACTTGATACCCTCAACCCTAGATACCCAATATCCTAAACCATAATCCCTATGCCCTATATTCTTAACCCTATACCCTCAACCTTGAACACTATACCTTAAACCCTAAAACCTACACCCTCAACCCTAATCCCTATACCCTATACCATCACTATCCCTCAACTCTCAACACTATACCTTAAACCCTAAAACCTACACCCTCAACCCTAATCCCTATACCCTATACCATCAACCTTATACCCTAAATAGACACCTTATACCCTCAACCATAAGCCAATATCCTCAACCCTATACCCTTTGTAGAGAAGGGGGATTCGCTACTCGTGAGTTATCTTTGAATTTAGAGAGCCTCATGGGGCGAACTACCCTAAACTACCTCAAGGAACAGCCTGAAATTTCTAGAATCAAAAAGAGCAGGTCACGAAGATTTCCTGAACAAACTGAAAATCTCTTGGACAAAGGAAGTTAGCGTGGGATATGGACGAAAGCACAACGCGCTAGCATCCAAGAGGTGTGTTGGAGTCTCACATGGACTAGAAAGTAAGTTTATCATAGAAAATGAAAAAGTGGCTACCTCTACTCTAATTGCTAAGAAATCTTGGAATGTGAGAAAGAAACATAATATAATATAACTAAAATAAAGTGAAGTAGAAATGATGGAGATAAGGGATAAGAGATAGAAGATGCTTGTGAAAACTAAAGTAATGAAGCCTCCAGCACATGAATATCTTCAATACCTGCATGCGTAAGATTTGGAAAAAGTGTTGAGGTTGTATAGGGGTTTGCCTTAGTCAAACCCCCGTTTTGGTGTTCCCACCTCCATGGACAGCCAAAAAGATAGAGAGAGATGAATTAAAATGGATAAAGCGCATGGTGAAAGAAAAATCCACTTCAGAAGTAGAACCTACACCACCAAGCATGAGTGATAAAAGCAAACCCCGCTCGAGGAGAACCCATATCACAAAATTTAGGTGATAAAAGCAATCCACACTCGAGGAGGAGAACCCGTATCACAAAGTAAAGATGCAATAGATAGGGGATATGGAATCCCAAGATGCTTGCAAGAATAAGGCAAGGGAGATAGATGCAAGAGCCAAGAGGGCTACAAAGAATGTTGCTAATAGAGCTTGAGAGTGCTTGAAGCTATTGTAACAAGTTGTATTGAGTTGTGAAAGCAAAACAACAAGAGAGAAAATGCTAGAACCAAGGAAAAAATGAAGCTAGAGTGAAGCTAGAAGCACAAGTGAATTGGAAAGATAACTTTTAAAGGGAGAAGAGAAGCAAAAGAAGCTTCCTGAGCAGTTACAAGGTGACCCAAGTTGTTACCACCAAAAAAGGTAGATGACAAGTGGAAAACATGAATGGAACCAGTTGTTTGAACATTGAAACATCGCAGGATGCTAGCGCAGTGCATAGACATCCACACAGTGTGCTAGTTTCTAGACACGTCATGCTACAAAATGATGCAAATGGGCAAAGCACAAGGTTCAATGCAAAGTTGATGCGTGAGGGTAGCTACTAAAAAGGGGTCTTGGAGCATCCTGAGAAGAGAAAAAGGTTGATGCAAGGGATAAAATGAGCCTACACAAGATGCTAACGGAGGGAACACTAAAGCAGATGCAAGAATGTATGTGAAATTGCAAGGGGTGCAATTTTACAACATTACATTTTTCCCCCACTTTAGCTGGCATATGAATCTACACTAATATGCACACTAAATGAAATCTACTAAACATAAATAACATCATTATGCCAAAGGGATACTGTAGAGGAAGCAGATAACTCTTTGAACCATGGAAGCATGGCCCCAGGCTAAAAACCTACAAAACAGATGCATTAGACAAGAAAAACCTACACCAAACAGCAACATTAGAACATAAAAAGTTGAAGGATTTGAGTCAGCAAAGTGAAAGAGACCTCGATGTAGAAGGTTATCTCAGTACTATGTGTCATCCCCAAATTAAGAAATAACAAACTTAGAAGAATTCTAAAACAAAGAGAAGAAGGTCATATACTCAGGACAAAGAAGATGCAAATCTTCAATCCGGTATATACAATTGAGGGGAGAAAGAAGTATATACATAGGATGAAGAAGATGCAGATATTTGATCCAGTATACACAAGATAAGAGAAGTGAAAAGGCTCAAGAGAGAGTGAGAAGGAGGAATGAAAATTCCAAGATAAATGGCTCCATAGGTCCTTGGGCCCAAGGAGAGTTGAACAAATGAACTTTTTAGATCTGTGGAACTACAAAGTTGAACAAAGTACACCGAAGGCCCTTGGACCAATGATGGACAAATACCACAAGATGAAAATGTCTCACAGGCCCACAGACCTACAAGGAGGCAACCCCCAAGATCTCTCACATGAAGAAAGCCACGTGAAGTATATGCCTTATAGGCCCACAAACCTGCAAGAAGGTATCCCCCAAGATTTCTCACATGAAGAAAACCTAGATGAAAGCGCCTTATAGCCCATAGACCTACAAGGAGGAGTCCCCCACAATCTCTTACATGGAGGAAACCCAAAGGAGGAGACTCTATAGAGTCAGGTTGGAAAGAAACTTCATAGGTGCACCTGTAAAGTGACATGTTTACCTACAGATAAACCATGTCCGAAAATAAAGTGGCCACACAGGCGATCAAGCAAACAGTCGTGCAAACTGTCAAAAAATTAGAAGGCTTTCAAAGGGGTCCCTCGAGATCCCTTCAAAAGAAAATGGGTCCACTCAAGGGATGCACTATTTAAAAGACATAGAGAAGAGACAGGGTCCTTAGAACTACGCACATCTCTAGAACAAGTTATCACTACCCCCAACATACAGGGGAGGAGAACCATGCAAGATACTTAGAACACATAGGATAGAGGCAAGCCTCGATATCACTTTTAATTTGAAGAAGAGGCAGGTGCATCAGCAAACAAATGAGTGATGGAACCTTAATCATGAAGTTTTTGTATTACATCCTTCAAGGCCTTACATTCACTAGTGGAATGGCCAAGCACTCGATGGTATGCATAGAAAGAATGTTTTTATTTATCATGCTTATGAGAATTCTTACGTGTAATGGAAGGAAGAGTAATTAAGTGGGATTTTAGAATCCACAACAAAATACACTCTTTCTCAGACAAATAATGAGGATCAAGAAGCAACCCTTTCTTTTTTGGAGAAAGACTTGCCTACTTACAAGCAGAAGACATGAAGACAAAAGACAAAGGAGGAGGATCTCCATAGAGAGCATTGTTCCAACCATATGGATTATGCTCCTCTATGGGATTTCCATCATCCTTATTAATAGGATTGTCTTTAGCAGAAGTGTAATCATCTTCCTCAGAAGGAGGATTAACACTAAGAATATTACAATTTATATTCACACTATCCCACAATAAAGAAGAATAATCATCTTTGGTAGCAGGTGAGGATGATTTTATTGGAAGGCTCAAGTGGACCGGGTTGACTTTACATTCTCCATTGAAGGAGTCTGTAAATTCTAGAGAACCCCAATCATCACCAGGACATGCATTTTCTTGAGAAGTAGAAATTGTAGACTTAGGAATTCTTTCTTTAGAAGGATCTTCTTCAAGGACATCTATCTCAAGAGTATCCTTTGTAGAAGGTACTGCTGGAGTAAACATCGACACAATGGAAGAAACTAAAGGAATATGAGTAGGCACAACCGAAACCTAACCAGTAGTTTCCATCTCACATAAGTGCATAGCCTCAGGGTCATCATTGACTATGAGTACTCGATTATTGCAAATGAACTTAATAGATTTATGCAAGGTAGACGGGATTGCACCCATAGCATGAATCCATGATCTACCAAGAAGAATATTATATGGTAGCTTTTCTAACATAACATATACAAGGGTGGGTATGGTAATAGGTCCTAACCTCAAAGGCAAGACTATCGTGCCTAGGGGTTTTCGACCAACATTATCAAACCCACGAATTTCATCAGAAGAAGCATTAAGAGAAGATGAATCAATATTAATCTTAGGTAATAGATCAATACTACACACATTGAGCGCCAAACTAGCATCAATGAGAATACGTCTAATGTCGATATTATTAACATTAACTATGATCATTAGACGATCCACTTGCTTCTATACATCCAGGGGTGGAATTTCTTGTGGATAGAACACAATATTTGGCAAATTCACACAAATATGAGATATCAACACATCAACATTTGTCGGCCTAGCAGAAGAAGGCAAGAGGATCTTTTGCAAGAATTCCTTAAGCATAACTTGATAAACTAGAGCAGACTAAAGCAAGTCCCATAGTGAGATCTTAGCTGGAGAAACCCGAGGTTGCTCAACAAGATCGTAATCACGAAGTTCTTTAGTTGTAGGTTTAGGTGCTTGAGGAAGGCTCGGTTATTTATTCATTCTATTTCCATAAGTATGGGCTATTGCTCTATAAGAGGGAGCCTTAGAAAGATCAATAGAATCACCATTAAATGGAACACCATCAATAGAACAAATTCTTTTAGGAGAAGGATTAGCTAGAGTCATGTAAATGATTGGTCTCTTAGGTCTTTGAGGGGCAACAAAGATAGATTATATTTACAAACTCATCACAACTAGTAGAATAATTATTCAAAAAATTATTCTCAACATCGATCCAAACAAGATCAAATGTGGAAGGAGATTCATCACTCACTAATGCATCATCTCTAGAGGAGAGTGTATTGGAATAGAGAAGAGATTCATCATTCACTAATGCATCATCTCTAAAAGAGAGTGCATTGGAATAGAGAAGAGATTCATCATTCACTAATGCATCATCTCTAGAAAAGAGTGCATTGGAAGGAATAAGAGATTTATTATTCACAAATGCATCATCTCTAGAAGAGAGTGCATTGGAATGAAGAGAAGGTAGAGTAACATTAAGAAAGGTATCAATGATTTGATCTTCTTGCAACAAGATATCCTTTGAAGCAATGAAACTCTCATGAGAAGGATCAAAGATACAAAGTGACATGGGAAAATCCAAGTCACTATCACATGCATGAAATGGAATATCATTAAAATTTTGAATAAAATTTGATACTAAACTAACAAAAGAGGAAATTAAATTTATTTTGGGGATAGAACTAATAAAAACCAAAAATCTAGATTTTCTATTTTTTTGGTATTTTTTAGGTTCTAGTAATTTACATTTTCAGAGGTCTTTAGAGTGGAATTTGGGGTCAAAACTTGCATCAGTCCCTAAAATTTTCCTACTGAAAGCACATTATTTTAGATACTGAATTAGTCCTCTTGGAGATCTTCCAACGGTGCAAACGATTCTGAATTCCAAGCACCGAGTCAAAACTTATGACCCGACCAAGTAGGGGTAAATAAATTCCTTGTTTTTGAAAAAAAGTTGTTATTCATGTCGAGTTCACCAAAATGTAGAGAAAGGGGATTTTCTACTCATGAGTTCTCTTCATTCAGAGAGCCTCATGGGGTGAACTACCCTAAACTACCTCAAGGAATAGCGCAAAAGTTCTAGAATAAAAAAGAGCAGGTCATGAAGATTTCCTAGACAAACTAACAAGCTCTTGGCCAAAGGAAGTCAGCGCGAGATACAGATGACAGCGTGGTGTGCTAGCATCCAAGAGGCACATTGGAGTCTCGCACGGACTAGAAAGCAAGTTTATCACAAAAAATGACAAAGTGGTTACTTGTACTCTAATTGCTAAGAAATCTTGGAATTTGAGAAAGCAACAAAATAATTAATATAACTAAAATAAAGTGAACTAGAAATGATGAAGATAAGGGATAAGAGATAGAAGATGCTCACAAAAACCCAAGTAATGAAGCCTCCAGCATGTGAATATCTTCAATACCTGCATGCATAATATTTGGATTAAAGTGTTGGGGCTATATAGGGGTTTGCCTCAGTAAAACCCTCATTTTGGTGTTCCCACCTCCATGGACAGCCAAAAAGATAGAGAGAGACAAACCGAAATGGATAAAGTGTGTGATGAAAGAAAAACCCATTGTAGGAGTAGATCCTGCACCACCAAGTATGAGTGATAAAATCAAACCCTGCTCGAGGAGGAGAACCCATATCACAAAATGTAGGTGATAAAAGCAATCCCCACTTGAGGAGGAGAACCTGTATCATGAAGTAAAGATGCAATAGATAAGGGATATGGAATCCCAAGATGCTCACAAGCATAAGGCAAGGGAGATAGATGCAAGAGCCAAGAGGGATACAAAGAATGCTGCTAAGAGAGATTGAGAGTGCTTGAAGCTACTATAACAAGTTGTATTGAGCTATGCAAGTAAAACAACAAGAGAGAAAATGCTAGATCCAAGGCCAGAATGAAGCTAGAGTGAAGCTAGAAGCACAAGTGAATTGGAAAGGTAACTTTTAAAGGGAGAAGAGAAGCAAAAAGAAGCTTCACGGGTGGTTACAAGGTGACCCGAGTCGTTACCACCGAAAAAGGCAGATGACAAGTGGAAAACATGCACGGAAATGGTCGTTTCAATGTTGAAATGTTGCAGGACGCTAGCGCGACACATAGACATCCACGGGCACACTAGTTTCTAGACACGTCATGCTACAAAATGACACAAATGGGAAAAGCACAAGGTTCAATGCAAAGTTGATGCATGAGGGTAGCTATTGGAAAGGGTTCTTGGAGCATCCTAAGAAGGTAAAAAGGCTAATGCAAGGGATAAAATGAGCCTACACAAGATGCTAAGGGAGTGGACACTAAATCGGATACAAGAATATATGTGAAATTACAAGGGGTGCAATTTTATGACATTACACCCTCAACCCACAACCCTACACCTTAAACTCTATACCCTCAACCTGCAACCCTACACCCTCAACCATCAACCCTATACCCTATACCCTCAAAATTGTACCCTAAACCCTCAATGCTAAATATATACCTTCTACCCTCAACCCTCAACTCTATACCCTAAAACCAATACCCTCAACCCTATACCCAATATCCTAAGCCCTAATCCTTATACCCCATACATTTAGCCCTATACCCTCAACCTTGAACACTATCCCTCAACACTTAACCCTATACCTTAAACCCTTAATCCTACACCCTCAAAAATCATCCCTATACCCCTCAACCTTATACCCTCAACCAGGGAAAACTTTAAGAAACCCCCCCCTCCTTGGAGAAGCTGTAAAATCCTAGCGAATCTTTCATACTTCCCAAAAAAAATTAATTTTAGAGGCAATTTTTTTCATTTTTCATGAAAGAAAAATAATCCCCATTTGTGAATCTTTTGTAATCACTAGAATTTTGTGGAAAATCCTGGAGAAATGCAAATTTTCTAAAACTACTAAAATATTTTCATTGGCAATTAAAATCTATTTTCAAACCAATAAAATATTTCCATTAGCGAATTAAACCTGTTTTCAAACCAAAAAAAATAATTTTGTTGGCGATTATTTTTTTTTCAAACTAAAAAATAAAATTCATTGGAAAATTAAACCTATTTTCAAATGATTAAGAAAAAAGCATTGGCGAATTAAACATAATATCAAACTAATAAAAAAATTCATTGGCTGATTAAATTCAGTGGCGAATCCACTACCGTTCGATGAATTTTCAATGGACGGTTGTACTTGCATTCCGGAAGTATATCTCTCAAGCACTAGATTTGTGAATGGAAACCTCCAAAATAACACCAGAACCATTAGATGTGGACACGTGGCGAGATCAAGGGTCATCATCGTGGTAATTAATCCGATGGGTTGTATTTTGGTGATGAGCGATTGAAGAACTTAAGTGGCAGAAATATGCACGTGCATTAAGTTTGTTTTAAAAGAGGGACCGCCTAGAAAGAACATAGGACCAAGGCTTAAAAACTTAAGAACATTTTACACAAAGGATGTGGCACATCAATCTAACCATGACTGTTCGATGAATTTTTTATGGATGGCTTTAGTTGCATTCCAGAAGTATATCTCTCAAGCACTAGATTTGTGAATTGAAACCTCTACAATAACAGTAGAACCGTTAGATGCAGACGCGTGGTGAGATCAAGTGTCATCATCATGTTAATGAACCTAACAGGTTGGATTTTGGAGATGAGCGATAGAAGAACTTAAGTAGCAGAAATATGCACATGCATAAAGTTTTTTTTAAAAGAGGGACCGCCTAGGAAGAACGTAGGACCAAGGCTTAAAAATTTAAGAATATATTTTTTTTATCAATGATACTTTTTTATTTTATTAATTACAAAGCAAAAGATACAGATTCTATAAAGTTTGCAACATCCAAAAACTACCAAAAAAGTTGATTGGTGATACTTGTTTATTTTATTAATTATAAAGAAAAAGATACATATTCCACAAACTTAGCAACATCCAAAAACTACCAAAAAAGCTGAATAACCAGCTCAAAAATTAGAGTATCAGAACTTTCCTAAACAACTACACCTTTTTACTACCCAAACAAGTAACGACCTATACCCCAGCCGTAGAAAGATTACAATTTCACAGCCAATCCAAACTTAACCCCAAAATTCTGACACAGAGGCTAAAAACAAAATAGAAAACTACACTTTACGTTAACCATTATTACTCATTCTTCTTCGAAGACTCGCCCATCTCTAGTGGCAGTATCTCCTTTAACAGTTTTGTCTTCTTCCGCAGATGTAGTCCCTTCTTTTCGCGCATCTCCTCTCTAGCAACTTCTTTTAGATTTTCTATTATTTCCTCTAATGCCATTAGCTCAGCATAGATTTTAAGTGCTTTCCACCCACGCTCAGTTCCTTCCCACCACCGGTATTTAGTGTGCTCTGGCCATCTAATAAAGAGGTGATTTAAATCCACAAGCTCCGGGCCCCCACCATCCATTCCTTCTATTTTTACTAACCCTACTCCTGGTATCACCTATTGCAGAATGCTTTCCATGTCCACTAAAAAATCTTTATGCACTAGAGTTTTCATTACTCTCCTCACCTCATTCACCAGTTCTCCTAAGTCTAAACCCCAAGCCATTACCAACGAATAGATATCCATATTCATTCTAAATCTGTGTCAATTTTTTGAATCCATCCCCCAACATTATTTGAACTGCTTGCACCACCTGCTCTTCCTTGTAGAGAAATAAACCTCGCAGCCTCTGCATAGACACTTTACCCATAAAGGGGTCCAACTTCCTCCGTGATGTCATGGTGAAACTGGCCTCCATTGCTTTTTTGTTTCACTGGCTTCCAACCTATCACCTACCATTGAAAGGATACAATCCTATTATCCTTACACTCGAACTCGAAGAAACATCGAGGGTGATAGGTGAATGTCATTATAACACCTCATTTTTCTAGCCTTCTCCATAAATGCACCATGCTTGTCACCTTTCCTATCTTAATTCACCAAAGTCAAGGTTTTGGTACTTTTCCTAACTTTAATACCTTAGTAACTTAGTTGCAAGTCTTTCTTGGTCATCTTTGTAGTCAGTGGGTTGAAAGTTTCAAAAAAATTGAAACTTCAAACTTTGGTTCTAAGGTTCCAAATTTTAGCGACCACGCAACATTATGGACCAAGACCATTTCACGAATTTTCGATGGACGGCTGTAGTTGCATTTCGGAAATATATTTATCAAGCACTAAATTTCTGAATGGAAACCTCCAGAATAACACTAGAACTGTTAGATGTGGACAAGTGGCTAGATCAAGGGTCATCATCATGGTAATGAATCTGACAGGTTGGATTTTGGTGATGAGCGATAGAAGAACTTAAGTGGCAGAAATATGCACATGCATTAAGTTTGTTTTAAAAGAGGGACTGCCTAGGAAGAATGTAGGACTAATGCCTAAAAACTTAAGAATTTTTTACACAAAGGATGTTGCAAATCAATCTAACCACGACCATTCGATGAATTTTTGATGGATGGTTGTAGGTGCATTCCGCAAGTAAATCTCTCAAGCAGTAGACTTGTGAATTGAAACCTCTAGAATAACACTAGAACCATTAGATGCAGACACGTGGTGAGATCAAGGCTCATTTCTCTCTTTTCAATGACTCGGCGTATTACATTTCATTTAATTGAAATTCTCAATCTTTTTGAAGAACATGTGGTATTTGTACTGCTCACGGCGATTAATGCCATATGAACATCTGAAGCGATTGATTGGAAAGCTCATGAGTCATATCTTTCATGAAACAAGATTTGTAATGATTTCAAATTTTCATAATTCATATCATTCGAGTGACACTAGAGTCTAGCGATTTTGACAGGTTGTCACTTGTCAGCTTGAGGTATAGTTTGTGTGCAGCTAGACGTCAATCAAATTAAACATTATAATTGTACATGTAAGTCTTAAGTTACTTTTACACAAATCAATTAAGTTGGTTTTTTGGTTTGTGCAAATCGCCATTATCAATCATGATTATATAGTAAGCATAACCTCATAGTGCACACGTGACACGTGTGAGGTGTACATAGGAACCAGGCTAGTAGTGGCACTATTGGCAGCATTGTTGGCCCAGAAATAACTAAATAAGGATAGTGACTAGTGAGCACAACTAAAATCATTCATTGAAGGCTAAAGGCCTTACTATTGAGTGCAATGTTTGAATTGTCGTAAGGGTTTTCATTTTGTAGGGTTAATAAGGATTAAGGAAGAAGATCATGTGGCATTATTGTGGATATTCTAAATTCTCCTACTTGTAGTTATGTAGTCATAGAGTCAACGACCAATTTCATTCAGGCTTCAAGTTCAGAATGGCTGGAATTGGAAAGAAGTTGATTTGGTTCACTTAACTTCTTAGATAGGTTTTGAACTAGGAGAGGTGCTCTGATGGGCATAACCGCTATTCCCAGTGCATAGAAGCTGCAAATAAAAGATGGGAGCAATTTTACAACCCCTCATCTTCTGCATGACTTTGATTTTCAAAGGGGAGAAGTACATTTTGTATCTTCACAACTCCCATTTCCCTGGTTTGGTTGGCCCCCTTTTCTCCATGCATTCATTTTCAAAGCTACTTGCTGATCCGAGAAGTCCCATGTGTTTATTTGCAGAGCCCATGGTTGACCCGGAAAGTCCCATTATTTTTAGACAAACATGTATTACATTTACATTTTCACCAGTGGTCTAGCAGAAGCTTGGTACTTGCACTTACATTTGTATTTGTACTATGTAATAATGTGACATTGTCATTCAATTGCAATAAAATAAATGGTTTTTCTATTAAAAATCATTTGATGAAATCACAGTAATTGTGCTATTAAAAAGCACATAAAAGCAATTGATGAATCTATTCATATCAATTTTTTTTCCTTTAAGAAATTATCTATTTATGAAATAATTGCGTGCAGATTTAAAACTTAAAAGTAAAACATAAAGCAATACAAATACTAAAGTTAAGTACTCGAATCGATTAAGTTGGTTTTTTGGTTTGTGCGAATCGTGATTATCACTATAGTAACCCAACCTCACACGTGACATGTGTGAGGTGTACACAGGGACTAGGCTGGTAGTGGCACTATTGGCGGCACTGTTGGCCCATAAATAAGGATAGTGAGCACAACTAAAATAATTCATTGAAGGCTAAAGGTTATACTATTGACTTTTGAGTGCAATGTTTGAATTGTCATAAGGGTTTTCATTTTGTAGGGTTAATAAGGATTCAGGAAGAAGATGATCTAGTATTATTGGGGATACTCTAAATTCCCCTTCCTGCAGTTATGTAGTTACAAAGTAAAAGACCAATTTCCTTCAAGTTCAGAATGGGTGGAATTGGAAAGAATTTGATTTGGTTGACCAGACTTCTTAGACAGGTTTTGAGCCAGGATGGGGAGCTCTGATGGAGATAACTGCTCTCCAAGTGCATGGAAGTAGCAAGTAGAAGATGGGAGTAGTTTTACAACCCCTCATCCTCTGCATGAATCTAATTTTCAAAGGGGATAAGTACTTTTTGTATCTTTAATAGCTCCAATTTCCCCTGTTTGATTAGCCCCCCTTTCCCCGTGCATATTTTTCAAAAACCATGATTGGTGGTGGCCCCCCTCCATGCATTTATTTTCAAATGACAGAGAGTCAAAGACCATGGCAGAAGCTTGGCGCTTGCACTTACATTTGTATTTGTACTATGTAATAATGTGAAATTGACAATTTTCATTTAGTTGTAATAAAAATAAATGGTTGTGCTATTAATGTGATTATGTGACATTGTAATTCCTTTTATTAAGTCCTTTGCAACGTTAAGTGTTATTGTGCTATTAACGGTTGTGCTATTAATGTGACATTGTAATTCATTTTATAAAGGCGTTGATGTGAATTCTAGCGCATTAAAGGTTGAAAAAAACTTTAAAACACATGTTTACTATTTATAATACATATCATAAATTACTCAACCATCCGATGAACATTTGATGTATGGTTGTAGTTGCATTCCAGAATGAAATGCACGAAGTGCTAGGGTTGTGAGCCTAAATGTCTAGAATCACCCTATAACCGTTAGATTTACAAAGATCAACGGTTTAGATTCTTTAGAATTTGTTGTCAATACAGGACTGAAAAAAGCACTTTTAGTTTATACTGCTAAGTGATTTTACTTTTAAGTGAGAGGGTTAGCACATGGGGAGATTTCAGTCTTCAGTTTGCTCATTGCATCGCACCGCGGTACCACCCTGTTTTGGGTTCAACAGTTCCATTTCTGACAAAGCCATTCCAGAAACCCAGTTTCCACGACTGACAGCATTAATCTTTCAAAGAATCAAAAGTTGGGTAAGTGAAAAAATTCATGTGGCTACATTTCATCGTTTGACATTTCTTAAAATCTTATTTTGTCAAACTTTGAAGTTTGGGTTCAGGGCTAAGAGACTTAAGAATTAAGAAAAATTAAGGAAGACTAATAGGGAATTCACAGTTTCACATTGTATAAGCATGTCTACCAGCAATACCACTAGAGCAATGTCAGATAAAAAAATACATTATGCAAAATTGCTTAAAACCCCAGGTTTCACTAATGAATACCATGATATTTATTATCCTGAAACCTATATGGTAGGCGTACCTCAGAACTTAAATTTTAATCTGAGAATAAGGCCTCAAAGCAAATGCAAGTTAATACTAATAGTATCAGTGCACCGTGGGTAACTAGATTAGGGCGCATGATGTTACATGAGGTTTTCCCTTGCCCTAAATTTATCATGGTTTGTGCCCAAAATTATGATGATAACAAAAGAGCAATTGTTAATAAATATATCAAAGAAGAATTGTTATCCATTAATGCAGAAGAACTTGGAAAAGTGTTGGGGTTTACATTTACAATTGAAGAATTTGGAAATGTCCACATTGACCTAGAAAAGCTTGCTAGTGATTATGAAGCAGTGGATGAAATGGAGAAAAATTATTTCTTAAACAGAATAGTTCAGGATAGAAACAAATTGAAAGGTGATCATAAGCCTCCTTATGATTTGGAAATTTTTAAACCATGGGTCCAGGATACTATTTCCATGCTAGCATTTTTCCTTGGACTAAATAGCAATTTGGAAGTGGGTGCATGCCTCCTTGAAATGGTGTATAATATCCATTATGGTGTTCCATATGTCAAATATAAATTTATTGAGCACATTGTAGAATCCATGCATAAAAAAAATTTAATTATTAAAGGGATTCCACCAAGACATTTAGGTTCACAACCTACTTGTGCTATATTTTTCTATTCAAATTCAAAGGAATGTTTCAAACCAACAAGCTTCAGATTTGGCCCTATATAGTAATCCTGAGGAAAATAAAATGGCTCCAGTATATGAATGGACCACTGTTAAAAGGATGCATGATTCTCGAAGGAACTACAGTCATTTTGTAGACTACTTGTTGGCTCCATTGCATCACGCAATTACAAATAATCCAATTCCTAGATTGCCTATGTCATGTAGAAACTACATTCAACTAGGAAAAGAAATACAATTGGTTGATTGGTACTTAATGGAAGAATATACTGTGTTAATATTTTATGCATCGGGAGTACAGCCATACAAACTTCCAATACATGTGATAGAAAGGGTTTTTGCTTTGGAATATGTAAGGCAAATACAGAGTACTGATGAACTGCACTTTACCAATCAGCAGAAGAAGACCTTATTTCCTTCTTTACCTTTTTCATGTGGAGGGATCACATTCGAGAGAAAAGAATTTAGTGTGGCACATAATCTTTTAAAAAAAATCATTTTGATGCTATATGTCACTAGCCGTATGATCCATGTGACACCATTCAATCAATGATTATGCTCAATTAGAATGTTGCAAGTAGAATTCAACATGAAAGTAAACCCTTGCTCGAAAACTTGAGAAACAAGTATTCTTGGGATGAGGTCAAAATTGTAATGGAGAAAAGTGATGCTAAGAATGGCGTTTCTTTTGAGCAATTGTTAGCAGAAATTATGGCATTGCATCGAAAGACAATCAAGAGGTACAACAATTTTTATCAAAAAAGTGCTAAACCATGTAGTAGAGTAAAAATTTCAAGTTCTCTAGAGAAGGAAGTTACAGAAAAAAATTGGTCACGATCAAAAATTACTACCTTTTGGTCTATGAGGAAGGAGCTAGGTGAACCAAGAGCTCTTGCATAGTATGGAGATAACAAAGAAGACAGTGAGTTTAGCAAATTGTGGAATATAGAGCATCTAGATGAACAAGAAGATAAAGAAAGTGATCATGAATCTAATGATGATAGGGAAGAAGGAAGCCATGTAAATTTCAAACTTGGTTTAATTGAGGCCACAAAAGAAGCATATACTACTGGAGCATCCATAGCTGAAAAAATGGGTTATGAAGGTGGTCCTTTGGGATCCCAAAGACAAGGCCCTTGGACAGTAATAGATGTCGAGCATAGAAAAGCAAGAGATTTTTTTGGCATTGGGATTGGAGGTGAAAAAGTAGACCTAGGGCATAAAGGACAATTTATTAGAGCTTCAAATCCTCATCCTCATGGTCAAACACAATCACAACTAGGACATGCCCATGGTGGAGAGCTTAGTGCAACTGGCACTGCCTTTGGTGGAGATGGTATGGGTAGTAGTACTAGTAGTGGTCAATATGTGCTACAACAAAAAACTACACACAAGAGGACAACAATACAATATACCATAGAAACACTAGGTGATCAAGGCATATAGAAGAGGCAAAGGATTTTGACAGGTCCAAGTCACACTACCAGTGGATCCACCACAAAGGAGTTATTTAGATAGGAACGCCCCAGTGCCAGTTAGTCTGGTTGTGACATCATTAGCAACTGCAAGTACTACTAATATTCCTTCACCATTCAATAATTCCATTGTTCTTGTGTCCCTAGGTTTTGATTACATTGAAGAGTTTAAAAATAAATCAGACATGAATAAAAAAGAAAAGAAGCAACTGATGGAGAATGCATTTGCTATAACTTAAGAGCCTGCCACAACCATGGTATTACCCACATTTGACACTGTAGACACGTGAAATTAGCATTGTGCACTTAAATAGCATCACATTCATAAATATAATTCACACTCGTCCATTTATCAGGTAAATCAGGTTCATTTAATTCAATCTCCTAAGGTCATTCACTTAAATTGAATAAATTAACTTTATTTAATTTAAGCCTATCATCATCCTTTTAATTAAATAAATCAAACCTTTATTTAATTAAATCTAAGTTCACCTTTCATCTCCCTTTGATTTAATTTAAATCCAAATATTCAATTCAAATGGGTCAAAGCATCTAATCATCATCTAAGCTAATATAATCCTGATTTATCTAATCTAACCACCCATCACATCCTCTAGCTTTTCCCACTTGCACCAATAAATCATTTTAATTCATTTATAAAATCAGCATTTTCCATCAACATGGCATCTTTGAGGAATATTCCCTCAAATTTGAATTCAAAAACAAGTTGACATGTACACCCAACAAAGCATTTAATAGGCCTTACATGTCTCTTGCACAAGGTCAAACTCAACATTTAACTCTCAAATTCAAATTTGAATCTCCCCCTCTTTGGCACATTGACCAAAATGTGCTCATCCCCCATCCTATCACAAGTTGACAAGTGGCCTCTTCTCATTGGTGGATCTTTAATCCCACATCCTCCATGTTTGGCATTCTTCTATCCTTTTTGGCCATAAATAGAGGTATCCTCTATTGTTTTAATCCTCCACAATCTTAGCATTTCATATACACTCTCATGCAAACTTACTCTCTTAAACTGAGAACTAATTTTTCCCATCACCATTGCATTGCATCATTTCAGTTTTAGCAAGGATTGGGAAAGGGTCATTGGCACATTTGACACCAATCCAATATGGAATAGGTACTTGTCTTTCTTCTATATGTCTTTTTGATCTTCTTTGTTATTTTTTTGCATCTTTGGAGCATGACATCGTTATTTCATAGAAGCATTTGAGGAATTTGCATAAGACTAACCCATTACTTAATGTGCATTTGAGGTTATAAGTAATCTGTAGATTTTACCTCATATCATCTTCAAATCATTTTCATATCAATATCATGGAGCTTAGCAAAGGATTTGGAAAGGGCTTCTTTCCATAGAAGCACCAATCCACTATGGAATAGGGTTTGGTCATGATTTTATGTGCTTGCATTTAATTATCTTTGTTCTATTTAGCTTGCATATTTTAGTATGATCAATTATTTCATAGGGATGCTTTATCTGATTTGCTTGATTCAACTAACAACTCATATTTGTTTGTTTTTGAGCAAAATGTAGATTTAGCCTCCACATTATGGCGCTAGAAGGAGGGCCCCAACCTCTGCTTATTTTTTAGATTCTGCATTTACATTAGTGCAAGATTTACATTTTATGTTATGGAATTTAGCTTTACACTTGCTAATTTCATTTGCTACAAAATTTCTAAAAGCTTCTACGATAAAGTCTATTTTATGCATATGCAAACAGGTGTATTTAATGGAGAACGGTATTGTTAATGCAAGCTTTTAGCTGCAACTTGTATTTTAATGATGTGTTAGATGAGTTTGTTGTTGCATCATAATCGTCTTTCTATAGAAGTTGAATATGCTAATATTGTTGTCTTGGGTCATATTGGATTATGTGCAAAGTCGTATTCATCCAAGTTATCTTTCTTTTCTTTTTGGAAACTCACATACTAAGTGATACAGTATAATGGGTGTCGATATTCAACATTAGGCTTTAATCTAGACACTAGCATTGTCAAAATAAACATAGCTAGCAATCTGCATTCTGTCCTAGCTGTGCATTTGAAGACTTTCTCCTTGTCTAAATTATCTCCTACTATTTATAGCTAGGTACTCCTCTGGCATGCTTCTGGGCAACAAACCTTCAAACTCACTTAGGAAACTCAGCTGCAACATTATCAGCTAGTAATGGAAGGCGATAAAAATGCATGATTTTAGGAACACTTATTTACATAACTCTAACAGTTTCTTTGAAGCTTTCAATGCGTGGATCATTCATGATTCCCATCTGTATCATGATTAAAGAATCTAACTCACTCTACCATGGTTAGTCAAGTTAAGACTCTTCATCACAACATTTCCATCACATCCAACTCTCAAGCCATTAATTTCTCCCGTAGGCGTACTTGCAGCCATCCCTTTCTCACAACTAAAACATCTATCAACATAAAGATTCTATCTCTAGTGAACTACACCATCGTTGAGGTTTAGTACGCAACACATTCTTGACTTGTCATGTATTCTTGTTGTCATTTTACAATGCTTCCTGTGAGATTTGCCTTCGCCGGTGATAAATAGGTGATGTCCAACCGCTTGCCAATCTTTGACCGAATGATTCTTAGCATAGAAATTTATGAAATCTCAAAGTAGTCTATATTTTTCATTTGAAACGTCATCGGTATGGAAAATCATTTGGTAGTGAAAGGTCTGATAATTTGACTTTGCGCCTGTTAAAAGCATTTACATGGAGTTTAGGCCTTTTCAAGATTGCGCCTGCTAACTGTGTTATTTTGAAAGCTTGCACTCACCAATTACAATAGCTCAAACTTTCCTTTCGTCTTGATGAATGTTTGTATCTTCTTACAAATCACCATCCTTAGTGCAGGCAGAGAGTGTGCTGGAAAAGTTTACGTGCTAAATGATGGGACAGAAGTAGATGAAACTTGGCCAGTAGCATAAAGTGCATTCATTGCAAAAACATTTTGTGAGGACTCAATCCGTTTTACATTTTCCAAATACATTTACTATAGAATTCGGCCTTACACCTACTAGTAGTATTTACTTAAGTATTTATAACACCTCTCAAATACTCCTTCACTCACACGCCATTTCTTCTGTCTATCAAAACAATTCATGCCTCCCATTTTGGTGCAGACAAAGAGGATGTTGGTCAAAGGTCCTCTTTTGTGCGGATCATTTGGCTGTACACCTTGCCAATCACATTTTAAAGGCTGCTTGTGAGACCATGTCTTGCATTTTGTTAACCAGTTCGCATGCCCCTCTATGATCCCATTTGCGTGCTAGCAGGGAGGATGCTGGAACAACTGGGGAGTTTGTCTTTACACCCGATAGTTGCATTTGCTTGAAATTTTCTAAAGCCTTTTTTAACAAATGTGTTTTGTGCATGTACTACAATTACTGCACTCAATGAGACCACGTCTCTCTTAGGTAGTTTAAAAATAGTTCACACAACTTTCTAGGCTTACACGTTCTTCCTAAAAGTTCATGCGCCTTCTCTACTCTTTTTTCATATACGTGAGCTATCTTTTAAATTTTGCAATTCAGAAGTTGGCTAATATAAATGTGATTTGTATACCCTGCAATCAAAGCTGACCAAGAAAGCACATTTGGCCAAGGAAAATTCTGTCAAACAGTTCACATGCCTTGTCTATGCTCTCACAAAAATAGAGGAGATTTTTCCTTAAAAATCGAGCAAGAAAGGCGCCATAATGGTTGAGTGAGAAGAACCATCAATTGAAGAAAATTTAAAGCATAGGGTAGTAAGAATTAGCATGTTGCCTCGGTGGTAGCACTGCACACTGCACTAGAGGAATGCCGTAGCAGATCACCAGTTTGTTGTTTAAACATAGAAACCAATGATTTCACCATCTTGTTGAAGTCTCTAGTGGAGTGTTATGAAGGGTTAGGTATGCTTCCAGATCTGTACGCCCACTCTTTATCTTATTACTGCTACGCACATAGCCTACACATCTATCTCACATAGGTGAAAGGATTAAAAGCGTTGGTGTGTTAATCTGAATGCTTTACAAATCTTCAGTCATTGCTTTTAAAGATTTGATCACTGCTTTCATTGCGATATTTCCTTAAAGGCTATGTCTTAAATTTGCAATCAACCATCTCTATCTTTTATATCTATTGATGTCAAAGAAAAATATGTAGCACTGAAAATAAAGAACCTCCCATCTTCGCCTTTATGTGACGTTTCTTGGGATTTTAAAAGTGATGTGTTTTGTGTTGACCGTTATACTGAGCACTGACAACTAATAAATGACAAAGTCTTTAAAGCAGGTGAAGAGGCATCATTAGTTTACTCTCATGGATATCGACACCATCCTCTCAGATTCAGCATTAAATCAATAGCAATAAGTTGCATTGTAGTCAACTGATGCAAAAGAATGAAGCCATAGAAAATTCAACGAAGTAGTGTCAATAAAGACTTTCGTCAATAATTCGATTCAAAGAAATGTGTAAAGTGATCTGCATTCATTGTGCCTGATTCGGTGTCAACACCTTGGGCTTCTGATGGATTGATTTCAATTTAGGATTTACGATGCATTTAATCTACTAAACAAAAAAAAAAGTATCACGAGTGGATGGTGTGGATTTGGGGGTAAGTGAGGCCAGCGTTTTACTGCATCTTTCTTATAAATCTGGGAAAATTTTAGTGTGTTGATCACAGTACTCAGGCAAGAGTGGAAAGATCTGGAGTTGTTTTTTATTATCAACCTGTTCATGGTGACTGGTTCATGATTTGTTATTATATCATTGATTTGATGAGTTTCTATTGCAAGTACTTAATGTTAACATCTCAATTGGTAATAATTGACCATTTAAATTGATTCTAACTTAATGACCATTCTATGCAGACAATTTGCACTGGGGTTTTTCTATTTACATTTAATGTTTATACACAAATATGAATGTTAGTGAGTCCTCATTCATTGTAAAAGTAGGTCACCATCATATCTAACAATACTTAGTCATCCCTTATTTAATGCAGCTACTTTGGCATCCATACGTATAGGATTTTTTATCATATGCAGATTTGAATGTCAGAAAATCTATTGGGCAGGCGGGTAAATGCAGAATGGATTCATAGGCTCATGCACTCATGGTCAATGAGAACATTTTTCTAAATCAACTTCCTAGTGTATCTTCAAAGGGAGACACACTTTATCATTTACATCAAATCTTTTTTTTTTTTTAGGGGATGCATAAAATTTGATTTTTATTTTTATTTTATTTTTTCCATGCTAGCTTTGTGATGGCCATAAAAACCTATAAATAAATCTTAATTGTGACTATCTTGTAATTTTTGCAGGTTGGCATCAAGAAACGACGATAAGTTGCTTTCACATAGGAATCAAATAACGACATATTTGAATCGGAAAGTGGGGACTTGAACTTGGAAAAAGAATTTTTTAATGCTTATTGCAATAACTTGAGCCATTCATTTCCTAATTTTTTTTTATGTTTTGGGACAACTTGTTTTCAAATTGGATTTAAAATCAATCACTATCTTGATCTTTTCAAAGTTAGGCTAAAATTGAACCTTACAAACTTACTAGACTTTGATTGTGGTCTAAAATTTAACAAACAAATCTTCATCTTTCCTTTGGTGCTTAAAACAAATCAAATCATTGCTTTGAAGGATAAAATGAATTTGTATCTTTATTTTTTTGTAATTATTTACACAAAGTAATATCATCAAAAGACGTATGCGCTTCTCTCGCGCCTCACAGCGATCTTGAGAATCAAAAGGCTTTTGGTGACATTAAATTGTGTAATTAATTACCCACACACTTCATTTTTGGAACTAAAATTGAACAAAACATTGTGCGAGTGTGAGTAGAGCATTATTGCATGCATTCTCTCTCTTTGTGTTGCAAACAAAGATTGATCGAATTACAGATATTGTCTTTACTCACTTTTGTTTATCTTAGAGGGCCTACCTTGGGGAAAAAGTACTCACCTAAGGGAACGACTCAACTGGTAACACATTGAACCCAAGAGTATTTCCAGCCAGGATCTAAATGTGGGTATTGGAATAAATGCCAATATCACGCAGTTGGCTCCGACGAGATGGATTTGAAAAGGGACTCTCGTCATATGGGTCAATCTCCACAAATGGAAAGTCTGAACTAAAACCTTTGTTTGTAGTGACCAACTAATCTATTCAACGAGTTTATCAAAGTGGTGCATTGGAACTTAGATTCCAAGAAGTTACTTGCCATGTCCGATCTTGGTTAAAGTATATAGGTTAAGACTTCATTCTTAACATACCTTTATACTCTTTCCTTGGTTGCATGTAAAATCATCTCTTCTTCTACGAAGGGCATGAGGCAAGCCCACCAAGAAAAACGTACCAATTGAGCTAGGATGTTACATTGCTTGTGAGTCAGTTTGAAAACACATTGCTTGATCGAAAACATTGGAAAACCAACATTCAACATGAGCATCAAATCTCAAACCCTTTAGGAGAAGCAAATTTCCTTGAATGAATTCACATGCTATTGCTTGCCCTTGGGATTTTATCCTTAGAGGCTTCTAAGCATTTGGATTTCATCTCAATTTTCTCCTACTAAGGTCAACATTATGAAACCTTTGCCTTGATTTCCTCGATTTCTACATAATGCATTTTGTGGGATGAAATAAAATTAGGACATTGGACATTCAGTTGAAAACCTAATCAAGAAGTGTTTGTAATAAAAATAATCCATTAAGAAAAGATTAAATCAATTGTACCCCACATATGTGCTTGTCATCTTTTGGTCATATGGTTTTCATGCAAACATTGGTCTTTTGATTTTGAATTACTCTTAGAGAAAGGCATGTTCTTCACTATCTTGGTCTCGTAAACAAGTCCTTCCTAGGTTCATTTAGGATCAAATCAAAACTTCATCCATCCCAAACATCTATCAAAACCCATCCCATCAAACAACTTTAGAGATTTGAAAACATCATTCTAGACTTGGGTAAATCATCAAAATCAAAATCACCTTGTTTAGTTAGGTGTAGGGGAATGCATCCTTTCTCATACATTTAATTGAACTAGCAATCCTTTGAACAAGCTCATCCTAAGATCACATCCAACACCTTAGGGTTTACAAGTTCATTATCCAATCAAACCAATCAAAATCAAACCCTAAGTCTAGCATTGATCCAAAGTCCCTAAACGTTCAACACATATCATTCACCCATTTTCATCCTCCATCTCATCATTGGTCCTAAACACCTTAGAGGTCACTTTTACAACAAGTTCAAAACACAAGAAGAACATGGAATATAAACT
>VDFB02353493.1:343084875-343135052 GCA_007258455.2 Sequoia sempervirens | reverse complement strand
AAATCACCATACATTGGTTTTGGACAAAAAATGGAGACACTAGCAAAAGAAAATAAAAATATCAAAACTTGAACACATTTGAAAGATAGAAAGAATTACATGTTTTGAAAGCTAAGAGAGAGCTCAACATTATTATGATTTCTCTTAACTCAAAATTAAAAGACGTGTAAACCTGATGGAGAGCATGCTCAAGATTATGTGATTTTTTTAGAGTTTACAAAAAACACGCCTTTGGGAATTAACATGTAAGTTGAAGCCTTTAGGTTGGATGTTTGTTATTCCCCACATACACACCCCATTTCTTTAAGGTTGAAATGGAGGCCCCCCTTTTTGTCTTTTCTTTTGTTGTTGCTTTACTTTCTTCCTTAGCCTTTCTTTTTGTTCGGTCTTGGGGGTTTTTGCTTCCCCAGGGTATTTTTCTCTTCTTTGTCAAGTTTTGGAACTCCATAAATATTTTAGAATTTTTCCCAAAACTTTGAGTTCCTCCCAAATCTCCGATCCTAACTTTTTTTCTTTGTCGAGTTTCAAAACTCCAGAAATATTTTAGACTTTTACCCAAAAGTTTGAGTTCCTCCCGAATCTCCGGTCCTGACTTGTCCTTTCCTTGTTGTGCATCAATACCCACAGAAAACTTTAAGAAACCCCCCTCTCTGAGAAGTTGTAAAATCCTGGCGAATCTTTCATACTTCCCAAAAAAAATATTAATTTTAGAGGAAATTTTTTTCATTTTTCATGAAAAAAAAAATCCCCATTGGCGAATCTTTTGTAATCGCTAGAAGTCTGTGGAAAATCCTGGCGAATTGCAATTTTTTAAAAACCACTAAAATATTTTCATTAGCTTATTAAAATCTATTTTCAAACCAATAAAATATTTCCATCACAATTAAACCTGCTTTCAAAACCAGAAAAATACTTTGGCTGGAGATTTTTTTTCAAACTAAAAATAAAAATTCATCACGTGAATTCAAAACCTATTTTCAAATGATTAAGCAAAAACATCGCCACTCAAAACAAACATCAAACTAATAAAAAATCATTGGCTAATTAAATTTAGTGGCTTAATCCAATTACCGCTCGGACATGAATTTTCAATGGATCTGTAATTTGCATTTTGGAAGTATATCTCTCTCACATTAGATTTGTGAATGGAACCTCCTGCATCAACACTAGGAATCTAGATGTAGACACGCATGAGATAAGGGTCAATATCGTGGGTAATTAATCCGACCGGGTTGGATTTTGGCGATGAGCGATAGAAGAACTTAAGTGGCAGAAATATGCACATGTATTAAGTTTGTTTTAAAAGAGGGACCGCCTAGAAAGAACATAGGACCAAGGCTTAAAAACTTAAGAACATTTTACACAAAGGATGTGGCACATCAATCTAACCATGACTGTTCGATGAATTTTTGATGGACAACTTTAGTTGCATTCCGGAAGTATATCTCTCAAGCACTAGATTTGTGAATTGAAACCTCTGGAATAACAATATAATCATTAGTTGCGGATGTGTGGCGAGATCAAGGGTCATCATCGTGGTAATGAACTCGACGGGTTGGATTTTGGTGATGAGCAATAGAAGAACTTAAGTGACAGAAATATGCATGTGCATGAAGTTTGTTTTAAAAGAGGGACCACCTAGGAAGAACGTAGGACCAAGGCTTAAAAATTTAAGAATGTTTTTTTTTATCAATGATACTTTTATATTTTATTAATTATAAAGCAAAAGATACAGATTCTATAAAGTTCGCAACATCCAAAAACTACCAAAAAAGTTGATCGGTGATACTTGTTTATTTTATTAATTATAAAGAAAAATATACAGGTTCTACAAACTTAGCAACATCTAAAACTACCAAAAAAGTTGAATAACCAGTTCAAAAACTAGAGTATCAGAACTTCCCCAAACTGCTACGCCTTTATACTACCCAAACGAGTAACGACCTATACCCAAGTCGCAGAAAGATTACAATTTCACAGCCAATCTAGGCTTAACCCCAAAATTATGATGCAGAGGCTAAAAACAAAACAAAAAACTACACTTTATGTTAACCATTATTACTCATTCTTCTTCAAAGACTCGCCCATCTCCAGCGACAGTATCTCCTTTAACGGTTTTGGCTTCTTCCACATATGTAGTCCCTTCTTTTTGCGCATCTCCTCTCTAGAAACTTCTTTTATATTTTCTATTGTTTCCTCTAATGCCATTAGCTCAGCATAGCTTTTAAGTGCTTTCCACCCACACTCGGCTCCTTCCCACCACCGGTCTTTAGTGCGACCCTTTGGCCATCTAATAAAGAGGTGATTTAAATCCGCAAGCTCCGGGCCCCCACCATCCATTCCTTCTATTTTTACCAACCCTACTCCTAGTATGGCCCGTTGCAGAATGCTTTCCATGTCCACTAAAAAATATTTATGCACCAGAGTTTTCATTACTCTCCTCACCTCATTCACCAGTTCTCCTAAGTATAAACCCCAAGCCATGACCAACGAATAGATATCGATATTCGTTTTGAATCTATGTGTCAATTTTTTGAATCCATCCCCCAACATTATTTGAACTTCTTGCACCACCTGCTCTTCCTTGTAGAGAAATAAACTTCGCAGCCTCTGCATAGATGCTTTACCCACAAAGGGGTCCAACTTCCTCTGCGATGTCATGGTGAAATTGGCCTCCATTGCTTTTTTGTTTCACTAGCTTCCAACCTATCACCCACTGTCGAAAGGATACAATCCTATTATCCTTACACTTGAACTCGAAGAAGCATTGAGGGTGATAGGTGAATTTCATTATAACACCTCATTTCGCTAGCCTTCTCCATAAATGCACCGTGCTTGTCACCTTTCCTATCTTAATTCACCAAAGTTGAGGTTTTGGTACTTTTCCTAACCTTACTACCTTAGTAACTTAGTTGCAAGTATTTCTTGGTCGTCTTTGTAGTCAGTGGGTTGGAATTTTCAAAAAATTTGAAACTTCAGACTTTGGTTCTAACGTTCCAAATTTTAGCGACCATGCGACATTATGGACCAAGACCGTTCAACGAATTTTCGATGGATGACTGTAGTTGCATTCCGGAAGTATATTTCTCAAGCACTAAATTTGTGAATGGAAACCTCTGGAATAACACTAGAACTGTTAGATATGGACACGTGGCTAGATCAAGGGTCATCATCGTGGTAATGAATTTGACGGGTTGGATTTTGGCAATGAGCGATAGAAGAACTTAAGTGGCAGAAATATGCATGTGCATTAAGTTTGTTTTAAAAGAGGGACCGCCTAGGAAGAACGTAGGACCAATGCTTAAAACTTAAGAACGTTTTACACAAAGGATGTTGCAAATCAATCTAACCATGACCATTCGATGAATTTTTGATGGACGGTTGTAGGTGAATTCCGCAAGTAAATCTCTGAAGCAGTAGACTTGCAAATTGAAACCGAGAAATAACACACTAGAACCATTAGATGCAGATGCATGGAAAGATCAAGGCTCATTTCTTTCTCTTTTCCGTGACTCGTATTACATTCATTAGAGGGAATTTTGATTCACCAAATCTTTTTGAAGAGCGTGTGGTGATCATACTACCATGGTGATTTAATCCATACATGAACATCTGGGCGATTGATTGGATGGCTCGCCGAGTCACATAGCTTTAATGAAACAAGATTTGTAATGATTTCGATTTTTATGAAAGGTCATATCGTTAATTGACACTAGAGTCGGTGATTTTGTGAGGTTGTCTTGTAAACGAGAATGCAGGTTTGCGTCATTAAAGCGTCAATCAAATTAAACATTTTAATTGTACATGTAAGGCTTAAGTTACTGTTACACAAATCGATTAAGTTGGTTTTTTGGTTTGCGCGAATCACCATTATGAATCATGATTATACAGTATACGTAACCTCACAGTGCACACATGACACGTGTGAGGTGTACATAGGAACCAGGCTGGTAGTGGCACTATTGGTGGCACTGTTGGCCCGAAAATAACTAAATAAGGATAGTGACTAGTGAGCACAACTAAAATCATTCATTGAAGGCTAAAGGCCTTACTATTGAGTGCAATGTTTGAATTGTCATAAGGGTTTTCATTTTGTAGGGTTAATAAGGATTCAGGAAGATCATGTGGCATTATTGGGATACTCTAAATTCTCATGCCTGCAGTTATGTAGTCACAGAGTCAACGACCAATTTCGTTCAGGCTTCAAGTTTAGAATGGGTGGAATTGGACAGAAGTTGATTTAGTTCACCTGACTTCTCATATAGGTTTTGAACCAAGAGAGGTGCTCTGATGGGCATAACCACTATTCCTAGTGCATAGAAGCTACAAGTAAAAGATGGGAGCAATTTTACAACCCCTCATCTTCTGCATGACTTTGATTTTCAAAGGGGAGAAGTACATTTTGTATCTTCACAGCTCCCATTTCTCCGATTTGATTGGCCCCCTTTCTCCATGCATTCATTTTCAAAGCTACTAGCTGATCTGGGAAGTCCCATGCATTTATTTTCAGAGCCCATGGTTGACCCGAAAAGTCCCATTATTTTTAGACAAACATGTATTACATTTACGTTTTCACCAGCGGTCCATCAAAAGCTTGGTGCTTGCACTTAAATTTGTATTTTTACTATGTAATAATGTGACATTGTCATTTAGTTGCAATAAAATAAATGGTTGTGCTATTAAAAAGCAATTGATGAAATCATAGCAATTGTGCTATTAAAAAGCACAGAAAAACAATTGATGAATCTATTCATATCAATTTTTTTTTCCTTTAAGAAATTATCTATTTATGAAATAATTGCATGTAGATTTAAAACTTAAAAGTAAAACATAAAGCAATACAAATACTAAAGTTAAGTACTCGAATCGATTAAGTTGGTTTTTTGGTTTGCGTGAATTGTGATTATCACTATAGTAACCCAACCTCACACATGAAACATGTGAGGTGTACACAGGGACTAGGCTGGTAGTGGCACTATTGGCAGAACTGTTGGCAACTTGGACCATAAATAAGGATTGTGAGGACAACTAGAATAATTCATTGAAGGCTAAAGGCTATACTATTGACTCTCGAGTGCAATGTTTGAATTGTCATAAGGGTTTTCATTTTGTAGGGTTAATAAGGATTCAGGAAGAAGATGATCTAGTATTATTGGGGATACTCTAAATTCCCCTTCCTGCAGTTATGTAGTTACAAAGTAAAAGACCAATTTCCTTCAAGTTCAGAATGGGTGGAATTGGAAAGAATTTGATTTGGTTGACCAGACTTCTTAGACAGGTTTTGAGCCAGGATGGGGAGCTCTGATGGAGATAACTGCTCTCCAAGTGCATGGAAGTAGCAAGTAGAAGATGGGAGTAGTTTTACAACCCCTCATCCTCTGCATGAATCTAATTTTCAAAGGGGATAAGTACTTTTTGTATCTTTAATAGCTCCAATTTCCCCTGTTTGATTAGCCCCCCTTTCCCCGTGCATATTTTTCAAAAACCATGATTGGTGGTGGCCCCCCTCCATGCATTTATTTTCAAATGACAGAGAGTCAAAGACCATGGCAGAAGCTTGGCGCTTGCACTTACATTTGTATTTGTACTATGTAATAATGTGAAATTGACAATTTTCATTTAGTTGTAATAAAAATAAATGGTTGTGCTATTAATGTGATTATGTGACATTGTAATTCCTTTTATTAAGTCCTTTGCAACGTTAAGTGTTATTGTGCTATTAACGGTTGTGCTATTAATGTGACATTGTAATTCATTTTATAAAGGCGTTGATGTGAATTCTAGCGCATTAAAGGTTGAAAAAAACTTTAAAACACATGTTTACTATTTATAATACATATCATAAATTACTCAACCATCCGATGAACATTTGATGTATGGTTGTAGTTGCATTCCAGAATGAAATGCACGAAGTGCTAGGGTTGTGAGCCTAAATGTCTAGAATCACCCTATAACCGTTAGATTTACAAAGATCAACGGTTTAGATTCTTTAGAATTTGTTGTCAATACAGGACTGAAAAAAGCACTTTTAGTTTATACTGCTAAGTGATTTTACTTTTAAGTGAGAGGGTTAGCACATGGGGAGATTTCAGTCTTCAGTTTGCTCATTGCATCGCACCGCGGTACCACCCTGTTTTGGGTTCAACAGTTCCATTTCTGACAAAGCCATTCCAGAAACCCAGTTTCCACGACTGACAGCATTAATCTTTCAAAGAATCAAAAGTTGGGTAAGTGAAAAAATTCATGTGGCTACATTTCATCGTTTGACATTTCTTAAAATCTTATTTTGTCAAACTTTGAAGTTTGGGTTCAGGGCTAAGAGACTTAAGAATTAAGAAAAATTAAGGAAGACTAATAGGGAATTCACAGTTTCACATTGTATAAGCATGTCTACCAGCAATACCACTAGAGCAATGTCAGATAAAAAAATACATTATGCAAAATTGCTTAAAACCCCAGGTTTCACTAATGAATACCATGATATTTATTATCCTGAAACCTATATGGTAGGCGTACCTCAGAACTTAGATTTTCATCTGAGAATAAGGCCTCAAAGCAAATGCAAGTTAATACTAATAGTATCAGTGCACCGTGGGTAACTAGATTAGGGCGCATGATGTTACATGAGGTTTTCCCTTGCCCTAAATTTATCATGGTTTGTGCCCAAAATTATGATGATAACAAAAGAGCAATTGTTAATAAATATATCAAAGAAGAATTGTTATCCATTAATGCAAAAGAACTTGGAAAAGTGTTGGGGTTTACATTTACAACCGAAGAATTTGGAAATGTCCACATTGACCTAGAAAAGCTTGCTAGTGATTATGAAGCAGTGGATGAAATGGAGAAAAATTCTTTCTTAAACAGAATAGTTCAGGATAGAAACAAATTGAAAGGTGATCATAAGCCTCCTTATGATTTGGAAATTTTTAAACCATGGGTTCAGGATACTATTTCCATGCTAGCATTTTTCCTCGGACTAAATAGCAATTTGGAAATGGGTGCATGCCTCCTTGAAATGGTGTATAATATCCATTACGGTGTTCCACATGTCAAATATAAATTTATTGAGCACATTTAGAATCCATGCATAAACAAAATTTAATGATTAAAGGGATTCCACCAAGACATTTAGGTTCACAACCTACTTGTGCTATCTTTTTCTATTCAAATTCAAAGGAATGTTTCAAACCAACAAGCTTCAGATTTGGCCCTATATAGTAATCCTGAGGAAAATAAAATGGCTCCAGTATATGAATGGACCACTGTTAAAAGGATGCATGATTCTCGAAGGAACTACAGTCATTTTGTAGACTACTTGTTGGCTCCATTGCATCACGCAATTACAAATAATCCAATTCCTAGATTGCCTATGTCATGTAGAAACTACATTCAACTAGGAAAAGAAATACAATTGGTTGATTGGTACTTAATGGAAGAATATACTGTGTTAATATTTTATGCATCGGGAGTACAGCCATACAAACTTCCAATACATGTGATAGAAAGGGTTTTTGCTTTGGAATATGTAAGGCAAATACAGAGTACTGATGAACTGCACT
Source organism: Sequoia sempervirens (assembly GCA_007258455.2). Classification (NCBI taxonomy): domain Eukaryota; kingdom Viridiplantae; phylum Streptophyta; class Pinopsida; order Cupressales; family Cupressaceae; genus Sequoia; species Sequoia sempervirens. The sequence goes on along the minus strand of VDFB02353493.1, from coordinate 343,127,490 downwards.
TTACCAATCAGCAGAAGAAGACCTTATTTCCTTCTTTACCTTTTTCATGTGGAGGGATCACATTCGAGAGAAAAGAATTTAGTGTGGCACATAATCTTTTAAAAAAAATCATTTTGATGCTATATGTCACTAGCCGTATGATCCATGTGACACCATTCAATCAATGATTATGCTCAATTAGAATGTTGCAAGTAGAATTCAACATGAAAGTAAACCCTTGCTCGAAAACTTGAGAAACAAGTATTCTTGGGATGAGGTCAAAATTGTAATGGAGAAAAGTGATGCTAAGAATGGCGTTTCTTTTGAGCAATTGTTAGCAGAAATTATGGCATTGCATCGAAAGACAATCAAGAGGTACAACAATTTTTATCAAAAAAGTGCTAAACCATGTAGTAGAGTAAAAATTTCAAGTTCTCTAGAGAAGGAAGTTACAGAAAAAAATTGGTCACGATCAAAAATTACTACCTTTTGGTCTATGAGGAAGGAGCTAGGTGAACCAAGAGCTCTTGCATAGTATGGAGATAACAAAGAAGACAGTGAGTTTAGCAAATTGTGGAATATAGAGCATCTAGATGAACAAGAAGATAAAGAAAGTGATCATGAATCTAATGATGATAGGGAAGAAGGAAGCCATGTAAATTTCAAACTTGGTTTAATTGAGGCCACAAAAGAAGCATATACTACTGGAGCATCCATAGCTGAAAAAATGGGTTATGAAGGTGGTCCTTTGGGATCCCAAAGACAAGGCCCTTGGACAGTAATAGATGTCGAGCATAGAAAAGCAAGAGATTTTTTTGGCATTGGGATTGGAGGTGAAAAAGTAGACCTAGGGCATAAAGGACAATTTATTAGAGCTTCAAATCCTCATCCTCATGGTCAAACACAATCACAACTAGGACATGCCCATGGTGGAGAGCTTAGTGCAACTGGCACTGCCTTTGGTGGAGATGGTATGGGTAGTAGTACTAGTAGTGGTCAATATGTGCTACAACAAAAAACTACACACAAGAGGACAACAATACAATATACCATAGAAACACTAGGTGATCAAGGCATATAGAAGAGGCAAAGGATTTTGACAGGTCCAAGTCACACTACCAGTGGATCCACCACAAAGGAGTTATTTAGATAGGAACGCCCCAGTGCCAGTTAGTCTGGTTGTGACATCATTAGCAACTGCAAGTACTACTAATATTCCTTCACCATTCAATAATTCCATTGTTCTTGTGTCCCTAGGTTTTGATTACATTGAAGAGTTTAAAAATAAATCAGACATGAATAAAAAAGAAAAGAAGCAACTGATGGAGAATGCATTTGCTATAACTTAAGAGCCTGCCACAACCATGGTATTACCCACATTTGACACTGTAGACACGTGAAATTAGCATTGTGCACTTAAATAGCATCACATTCATAAATATAATTCACACTCGTCCATTTATCAGGTAAATCAGGTTCATTTAATTCAATCTCCTAAGGTCATTCACTTAAATTGAATAAATTAACTTTATTTAATTTAAGCCTATCATCATCCTTTTAATTAAATAAATCAAACCTTTATTTAATTAAATCTAAGTTCACCTTTCATCTCCCTTTGATTTAATTTAAATCCAAATATTCAATTCAAATGGGTCAAAGCATCTAATCATCATCTAAGCTAATATAATCCTGATTTATCTAATCTAACCACCCATCACATCCTCTAGCTTTTCCCACTTGCACCAATAAATCATTTTAATTCATTTATAAAATCAGCATTTTCCATCAACATGGCATCTTTGAGGAATATTCCCTCAAATTTGAATTCAAAAACAAGTTGACATGTACACCCAACAAAGCATTTAATAGGCCTTACATGTCTCTTGCACAAGGTCAAACTCAACATTTAACTCTCAAATTCAAATTTGAATCTCCCCCTCTTTGGCACATTGACCAAAATGTGCTCATCCCCCATCCTATCACAAGTTGACAAGTGGCCTCTTCTCATTGGTGGATCTTTAATCCCACATCCTCCATGTTTGGCATTCTTCTATCCTTTTTGGCCATAAATAGAGGTATCCTCTATTGTTTTAATCCTCCACAATCTTAGCATTTCATATACACTCTCATGCAAACTTACTCTCTTAAACTGAGAACTAATTTTTCCCATCACCATTGCATTGCATCATTTCAGTTTTAGCAAGGATTGGGAAAGGGTCATTGGCACATTTGACACCAATCCAATATGGAATAGGTACTTGTCTTTCTTCTATATGTCTTTTTGATCTTCTTTGTTATTTTTTTGCATCTTTGGAGCATGACATCGTTATTTCATAGAAGCATTTGAGGAATTTGCATAAGACTAACCCATTACTTAATGTGCATTTGAGGTTATAAGTAATCTGTAGATTTTACCTCATATCATCTTCAAATCATTTTCATATCAATATCATGGAGCTTAGCAAAGGATTTGGAAAGGGCTTCTTTCCATAGAAGCACCAATCCACTATGGAATAGGGTTTGGTCATGATTTTATGTGCTTGCATTTAATTATCTTTGTTCTATTTAGCTTGCATATTTTAGTATGATCAATTATTTCATAGGGATGCTTTATCTGATTTGCTTGATTCAACTAACAACTCATATTTGTTTGTTTTTGAGCAAAATGTAGATTTAGCCTCCACATTATGGCGCTAGAAGGAGGGCCCCAACCTCTGCTTATTTTTTAGATTCTGCATTTACATTAGTGCAAGATTTACATTTTATGTTATGGAATTTAGCTTTACACTTGCTAATTTCATTTGCTACAAAATTTCTAAAAGCTTCTACGATAAAGTCTATTTTATGCATATGCAAACAGGTGTATTTAATGGAGAACGGTATTGTTAATGCAAGCTTTTAGCTGCAACTTGTATTTTAATGATGTGTTAGATGAGTTTGTTGTTGCATCATAATCGTCTTTCTATAGAAGTTGAATATGCTAATATTGTTGTCTTGGGTCATATTGGATTATGTGCAAAGTCGTATTCATCCAAGTTATCTTTCTTTTCTTTTTGGAAACTCACATACTAAGTGATACAGTATAATGGGTGTCGATATTCAACATTAGGCTTTAATCTAGACACTAGCATTGTCAAAATAAACATAGCTAGCAATCTGCATTCTGTCCTAGCTGTGCATTTGAAGACTTTCTCCTTGTCTAAATTATCTCCTACTATTTATAGCTAGGTACTCCTCTGGCATGCTTCTGGGCAACAAACCTTCAAACTCACTTAGGAAACTCAGCTGCAACATTATCAGCTAGTAATGGAAGGCGATAAAAATGCATGATTTTAGGAACACTTATTTACATAACTCTAACAGTTTCTTTGAAGCTTTCAATGCGTGGATCATTCATGATTCCCATCTGTATCATGATTAAAGAATCTAACTCACTCTACCATGGTTAGTCAAGTTAAGACTCTTCATCACAACATTTCCATCACATCCAACTCTCAAGCCATTAATTTCTCCCGTAGGCGTACTTGCAGCCATCCCTTTCTCACAACTAAAACATCTATCAACATAAAGATTCTATCTCTAGTGAACTACACCATCGTTGAGGTTTAGTACGCAACACATTCTTGACTTGTCATGTATTCTTGTTGTCATTTTACAATGCTTCCTGTGAGATTTGCCTTCGCCGGTGATAAATAGGTGATGTCCAACCGCTTGCCAATCTTTGACCGAATGATTCTTAGCATAGAAATTTATGAAATCTCAAAGTAGTCTATATTTTTCATTTGAAACGTCATCGGTATGGAAAATCATTTGGTAGTGAAAGGTCTGATAATTTGACTTTGCGCCTGTTAAAAGCATTTACATGGAGTTTAGGCCTTTTCAAGATTGCGCCTGCTAACTGTGTTATTTTGAAAGCTTGCACTCACCAATTACAATAGCTCAAACTTTCCTTTCGTCTTGATGAATGTTTGTATCTTCTTACAAATCACCATCCTTAGTGCAGGCAGAGAGTGTGCTGGAAAAGTTTACGTGCTAAATGATGGGACAGAAGTAGATGAAACTTGGCCAGTAGCATAAAGTGCATTCATTGCAAAAACATTTTGTGAGGACTCAATCCGTTTTACATTTTCCAAATACATTTACTATAGAATTCGGCCTTACACCTACTAGTAGTATTTACTTAAGTATTTATAACACCTCTCAAATACTCCTTCACTCACACGCCATTTCTTCTGTCTATCAAAACAATTCATGCCTCCCATTTTGGTGCAGACAAAGAGGATGTTGGTCAAAGGTCCTCTTTTGTGCGGATCATTTGGCTGTACACCTTGCCAATCACATTTTAAAGGCTGCTTGTGAGACCATGTCTTGCATTTTGTTAACCAGTTCGCATGCCCCTCTATGATCCCATTTGCGTGCTAGCAGGGAGGATGCTGGAACAACTGGGGAGTTTGTCTTTACACCCGATAGTTGCATTTGCTTGAAATTTTCTAAAGCCTTTTTTAACAAATGTGTTTTGTGCATGTACTACAATTACTGCACTCAATGAGACCACGTCTCTCTTAGGTAGTTTAAAAATAGTTCACACAACTTTCTAGGCTTACACGTTCTTCCTAAAAGTTCATGCGCCTTCTCTACTCTTTTTTCATATACGTGAGCTATCTTTTAAATTTTGCAATTCAGAAGTTGGCTAATATAAATGTGATTTGTATACCCTGCAATCAAAGCTGACCAAGAAAGCACATTTGGCCAAGGAAAATTCTGTCAAACAGTTCACATGCCTTGTCTATGCTCTCACAAAAATAGAGGAGATTTTTCCTTAAAAATCGAGCAAGAAAGGCGCCATAATGGTTGAGTGAGAAGAACCATCAATTGAAGAAAATTTAAAGCATAGGGTAGTAAGAATTAGCATGTTGCCTCGGTGGTAGCACTGCACACTGCACTAGAGGAATGCCGTAGCAGATCACCAGTTTGTTGTTTAAACATAGAAACCAATGATTTCACCATCTTGTTGAAGTCTCTAGTGGAGTGTTATGAAGGGTTAGGTATGCTTCCAGATCTGTACGCCCACTCTTTATCTTATTACTGCTACGCACATAGCCTACACATCTATCTCACATAGGTGAAAGGATTAAAAGCGTTGGTGTGTTAATCTGAATGCTTTACAAATCTTCAGTCATTGCTTTTAAAGATTTGATCACTGCTTTCATTGCGATATTTCCTTAAAGGCTATGTCTTAAATTTGCAATCAACCATCTCTATCTTTTATATCTATTGATGTCAAAGAAAAATATGTAGCACTGAAAATAAAGAACCTCCCATCTTCGCCTTTATGTGACGTTTCTTGGGATTTTAAAAGTGATGTGTTTTGTGTTGACCGTTATACTGAGCACTGACAACTAATAAATGACAAAGTCTTTAAAGCAGGTGAAGAGGCATCATTAGTTTACTCTCATGGATATCGACACCATCCTCTCAGATTCAGCATTAAATCAATAGCAATAAGTTGCATTGTAGTCAACTGATGCAAAAGAATGAAGCCATAGAAAATTCAACGAAGTAGTGTCAATAAAGACTTTCGTCAATAATTCGATTCAAAGAAATGTGTAAAGTGATCTGCATTCATTGTGCCTGATTCGGTGTCAACACCTTGGGCTTCTGATGGATTGATTTCAATTTAGGATTTACGATGCATTTAATCTACTAAACAAAAAAAAAAGTATCACGAGTGGATGGTGTGGATTTGGGGGTAAGTGAGGCCAGCGTTTTACTGCATCTTTCTTATAAATCTGGGAAAATTTTAGTGTGTTGATCACAGTACTCAGGCAAGAGTGGAAAGATCTGGAGTTGTTTTTTATTATCAACCTGTTCATGGTGACTGGTTCATGATTTGTTATTATATCATTGATTTGATGAGTTTCTATTGCAAGTACTTAATGTTAACATCTCAATTGGTAATAATTGACCATTTAAATTGATTCTAACTTAATGACCATTCTATGCAGACAATTTGCACTGGGGTTTTTCTATTTACATTTAATGTTTATACACAAATATGAATGTTAGTGAGTCCTCATTCATTGTAAAAGTAGGTCACCATCATATCTAACAATACTTAGTCATCCCTTATTTAATGCAGCTACTTTGGCATCCATACGTATAGGATTTTTTATCATATGCAGATTTGAATGTCAGAAAATCTATTGGGCAGGCGGGTAAATGCAGAATGGATTCATAGGCTCATGCACTCATGGTCAATGAGAACATTTTTCTAAATCAACTTCCTAGTGTATCTTCAAAGGGAGACACACTTTATCATTTACATCAAATCTTTTTTTTTTTTTAGGGGATGCATAAAATTTGATTTTTATTTTTATTTTATTTTTTCCATGCTAGCTTTGTGATGGCCATAAAAACCTATAAATAAATCTTAATTGTGACTATCTTGTAATTTTTGCAGGTTGGCATCAAGAAACGACGATAAGTTGCTTTCACATAGGAATCAAATAACGACATATTTGAATCGGAAAGTGGGGACTTGAACTTGGAAAAAGAATTTTTTAATGCTTATTGCAATAACTTGAGCCATTCATTTCCTAATTTTTTTTTATGTTTTGGGACAACTTGTTTTCAAATTGGATTTAAAATCAATCACTATCTTGATCTTTTCAAAGTTAGGCTAAAATTGAACCTTACAAACTTACTAGACTTTGATTGTGGTCTAAAATTTAACAAACAAATCTTCATCTTTCCTTTGGTGCTTAAAACAAATCAAATCATTGCTTTGAAGGATAAAATGAATTTGTATCTTTATTTTTTTGTAATTATTTACACAAAGTAATATCATCAAAAGACGTATGCGCTTCTCTCGCGCCTCACAGCGATCTTGAGAATCAAAAGGCTTTTGGTGACATTAAATTGTGTAATTAATTACCCACACACTTCATTTTTGGAACTAAAATTGAACAAAACATTGTGCGAGTGTGAGTAGAGCATTATTGCATGCATTCTCTCTCTTTGTGTTGCAAACAAAGATTGATCGAATTACAGATATTGTCTTTACTCACTTTTGTTTATCTTAGAGGGCCTACCTTGGGGAAAAAGTACTCACCTAAGGGAACGACTCAACTGGTAACACATTGAACCCAAGAGTATTTCCAGCCAGGATCTAAATGTGGGTATTGGAATAAATGCCAATATCACGCAGTTGGCTCCGACGAGATGGATTTGAAAAGGGACTCTCGTCATATGGGTCAATCTCCACAAATGGAAAGTCTGAACTAAAACCTTTGTTTGTAGTGACCAACTAATCTATTCAACGAGTTTATCAAAGTGGTGCATTGGAACTTAGATTCCAAGAAGTTACTTGCCATGTCCGATCTTGGTTAAAGTATATAGGTTAAGACTTCATTCTTAACATACCTTTATACTCTTTCCTTGGTTGCATGTAAAATCATCTCTTCTTCTACGAAGGGCATGAGGCAAGCCCACCAAGAAAAACGTACCAATTGAGCTAGGATGTTACATTGCTTGTGAGTCAGTTTGAAAACACATTGCTTGATCGAAAACATTGGAAAACCAACATTCAACATGAGCATCAAATCTCAAACCCTTTAGGAGAAGCAAATTTCCTTGAATGAATTCACATGCTATTGCTTGCCCTTGGGATTTTATCCTTAGAGGCTTCTAAGCATTTGGATTTCATCTCAATTTTCTCCTACTAAGGTCAACATTATGAAACCTTTGCCTTGATTTCCTCGATTTCTACATAATGCATTTTGTGGGATGAAATAAAATTAGGACATTGGACATTCAGTTGAAAACCTAATCAAGAAGTGTTTGTAATAAAAATAATCCATTAAGAAAAGATTAAATCAATTGTACCCCACATATGTGCTTGTCATCTTTTGGTCATATGGTTTTCATGCAAACATTGGTCTTTTGATTTTGAATTACTCTTAGAGAAAGGCATGTTCTTCACTATCTTGGTCTCGTAAACAAGTCCTTCCTAGGTTCATTTAGGATCAAATCAAAACTTCATCCATCCCAAACATCTATCAAAACCCATCCCATCAAACAACTTTAGAGATTTGAAAACATCATTCTAGACTTGGGTAAATCATCAAAATCAAAATCACCTTGTTTAGTTAGGTGTAGGGGAATGCATCCTTTCTCATACATTTAATTGAACTAGCAATCCTTTGAACAAGCTCATCCTAAGATCACATCCAACACCTTAGGGTTTACAAGTTCATTATCCAATCAAACCAATCAAAATCAAACCCTAAGTCTAGCATTGATCCAAAGTCCCTAAACGTTCAACACATATCATTCACCCATTTTCATCCTCCATCTCATCATTGGTCCTAAACACCTTAGAGGTCACTTTTACAACAAGTTCAAAACACAAGAAGAACATGGAATATAAACTTGATCCATACATCATGAGTAATCCAAATCAACTAAACTTTCAAAACCTTGCAATGTCGATTGATTATCAAAACTCACATTTATGCAATCCGTACATGGGATAATTATCCCCTACAAACATCAATGGTACAACAAATGTGAGTTAAAATATTGGAACACCTTTCTCGATAGAATATCTAAATCCCAACCTACAAGTCTGTCAACTGAACAATCAATGCATGATCCTTCAAACGAACAACATCATCCCACCAAATCCATACATGCCAAAAGTGAATATACCAAGTACAAGATTACCAAACATGAATCCAAAAAAATTTGGAATAAATATGTTTGTGAATCATACAAATGTTGTTCAAAATCCAAACAAGATGTTAACAACTCTGTGTATTACTCCAAGACAAGGTGACACCATGCAAATCAAAGTTACCTAAATCAAGACAATGTTCAATTTCAACCTATAATGCCAAATTTGAACACCATCCCAAATCAGAACATTGTCCAAAATCAATTTGTTCATGATCCCATTCAAAAATCACAAGAATGCATCCCAAATCTGCTTGAACAAAAACCAAATCAACTATATCAAGGGAGTCAAGATTGAAATCAGGATCAAATTTGGCGAGATCAAATTGCTATACTTACCAAAATAGTTGAGTCGTTGCGCCAAGAGACATCTCCACCACCATTACCCATATCAACATCATTCCTTGGTTTAGGGCTTCCCCCTTTACCTAGCACCAATCACTCCATCCAAATCAATCCACCTAACACCAATCAAGCCATCACATCAAATCCTTTGAATATACTATCGACATCGCACCAACAGATGGTATCTAATCAAATGACAACATCAATCCTGACAAATCAAAATATGGTCTCCCAAAAACCTATCACCTCGGTCATTTCGACCATTCCTATCACCTCGATCAATCCCATCTTATCTCAAACCCTCACGATCACTCCAAACATATCTCAATGGCTTGTCACTACATCCAACACAATTCCAAATCCACCACCAAAACCAAACGTAGCAAGACAATATAACATTGTGCTAAAAGCTCACCAAGCCTACCAAAAGGCCATCCAACAATATCTAGCCACACAACAAGAACACAAGCTCAACAAGTGTAACAAGCCTCTCAAGCTACCCAACAAACACAAGCACAAGCATGAAAAATGATAACTATTGGGGATAACGATGAACATTCAACCACTGGTGATAGTATTAACAATCTCCCCACCACAATTGTTGAAAGCAATGATCAAGATCTATCCATCAAAGAGCACATTGAAGATGTTTCTATCTTGTCTGAAGATCAAATCAACATATGTCAAGAGTCACTTTTCAATCATGATCAAAATCCATCAACCAACAATGATCCAATTCAAGAAATGTCAACATCATTTGACCCTATGGTTGAAGACAGTACCGGAAATCCTCCACCACAATTGTTGGCTGTGAAGTCGAATCTCTCAATTAAAGGAGCATTGAAGATATTTCACCCCATCCTGTGTTGATGATTCACCATGCATCCAAGAGCCACTTTTGGTAGTCTATTTCCAAAGGAGTGTTAGGATTATTTGATCCTATTGACATAATGCATGATCCATCGACCAATGATCATATTGAAAATGTCTCTACATCACCTAATGAGTTAAAGGACATATCTCAATAATTTATTCCAAAGCATGATCAAAATCTTTCACCAAGGTCTAGCAATGGTCCTTTCCAAGACATGTTGACCCCCTTTAACCTCATGGTTACAGATACTGAATGAATCATCAACTCAAAAAATTCAATCAAATATCAAGAATATATTGAACCACTTACCATGCCTAATGATGATGTTCAAGAACCCTTTATAAGCAATCCATCCTTTGAAACTGACCCATGTCAAGAACTTGATCCAAAGCATGTCGAAAGAAACTCTGAAATCATTCAAGATCAAGAATTTGTATCTTCAAGATACTACAATAATCTAATGGACACTCTCCTATCTATGCAAGATGGTCATATCCATGTAGCACATACTCCTCTATCTACCCATGAGATGCTTTCTGCGAATGGACATGTAGATGATCTTCATTCAGAACAGGATTCCTTTACTCCTGATATTATTACACAAAAAGATCAGGTTATTGATTCCTGTAGTCAAACAAAGTTGTCAACATCAAGATCAAATATATCCAAAATCCAGACTAAAGACATCATGTATGAAGATATCCAACATTATCCACTCAAGGAAGCACGTCATATAGAACAAGATATTTCAAAGTTAATAGAGAAACAAATTGAAATAACATCATCTGTAGTGGCCGTTTATCAGAAAATGCATTCTAAACAGGAACCCTCAGAACAAGCATAATCAAGGAACGAAGGTGCCACTAGCACTATACTGGGGGAAAATTTATTTAGTGCAAGAATCAACATAGGGAGCACGAAGAATCCTTATGGCGAAACTGATGTCAATACTACAACTAGCCACATCATGAATCTTCATCCACCCATCACCCCATCCAATAATTGGGACCAACATCAAAATAAAGATTTGAATCAGAATGTTATCAAAGAAAAAGCAATTGGAAAGCATAATGGACAAATCAAATACAAATGGATACCAAAAAATACAGAGAAAGATCATCCCTATCAAACTCCATCAGTCAAAGAAACTATGGGGAAAAATAAAAAAGGGAAAAGTATCCATCAAAGATGTCCACAAAAGCAAAAGCAGGATTTTCAAGTGACGTACAAACTATATCAAGCAGTTGGTCCTAATTCCACACACACTCTCATATCCACCCATCATTGCTCATCTTCCCAAGTTTGGAGAGTCAAAGGTTCCAAACTGTCAACCAATCCATCTCTTATCCCTAAACACACTCCATCCATGCCTCCACGCATAATATCCTATTCTCATGTTGACCATGTATTGGCAAGGACCATTCATCATAAGGATTCAAAAGGAACTCTATCACGATGCATGCACAAAAGACAAAGTTAACTCTGGTATTGACGAAGCAGATTAGGAATCTCAAAAGTTGCATTTAAGTGCACGTATATTGGAAAAGCAACTTATTTAGGAAGGCTATCAATGGCACATCATGATAGAAGCATCTACATCAGCAACACCTTGTGGTTCAGCATGAGATATAAATCTTTCATGAAAAAATACAAAAAAATCAAAAAATATGAAAATTCAAAAAAAAACCAGAAAAAGGATTGAAAACAGTAAAGAAAAAAATCATCCTCTAGTGAAAACCGCATGGGCGGTGCTTTGGGTAGGTACCATGATGAAAACCTGGCAAACAGGCATCATGTGTAGAATCAAGCATCTATGTGCACCAGTTCAGGAGAAAGCATCTCATCCCATCCATAATAAATCTAGCATTCCATCCATCTTAGCCATAATAAATCCATTCATCCATGAACTAGTTATCCAATCTGTTTTCATCCATTTGCATCCATCATCCAAGTTATCTTGATCTTGATGAAAGTTTGGGGCACACTTTACGCTTGCTTATGGTAAACATCTTGACATGGGTCATTTTCATTGATCCTATCCTATGCAACATTATCTGAGCTATGAAGCATTATCCAAATCAGCATTCTTTATCCAAACACCTTATCCTATCACAAGATAATCCTTGGCATCCTTTGTGTGCTTACCATATCCATCCATCCATACACTTATTCGAGCATCCGCACATTGCATTCCATACATTGCTAAACACTAGGGGAAGATATTTGCATCTTGCTTCAGGAAATAAATCTTGATATATATCTTCCAACTTATGTGGTGATCCAAACATTGGAAAACGTGAAATAAAATTGGTCCACCACTTGTGAGCAAAAATCCAAATCACTAGCCCATGGCATATTTTGACGAAAAGACATTCCTTATCAAGCTTCATCGAACATCAAACGTTGATCCAAATAATCACTATCAGTCACATCTAATGCGTGTTTCAACGTCGCATTAAATCATCCAAAACATCTTTTGTTTCAAATCAAGCTTCATAAAACATGATCAATCAAAATCCAATCAAAAAAATCATCTCAGGATATCATTGTGTTGCTTAACACTATCCTTGCATTATTGCCAATCCTCAACAATGTTATCATCATCAATCCCATCAACATCCTAATCCTTGTGTTGCGTAACCCTATCCTTGCATTGTTGTGTATCCTCAACAATGTTATCATCATCAATCCATAAATTTGATCAATCAACCTTAGCTTGGTTTCAACAATATCCCAAAGCAGGCTGATATCATCACACAATGCATATCAAATGCGTCCAAAATAAATGAAAAATCTAAAAACATCCAAAACATTGAAAAATCAAAACATCAAACAGAGTGAAAAATCCAAAACACTCCAAAAGTTAGAAAAACATCAAAAAAATGTCATCGAACTACGATGGTCTGCGAGCAAGTAGGCAAGGCTCATCTTTGATCAGCCGAGACACAAAATCCAAAACATTCAAAAACACAAAATCAAAAACATTCATAAAATCTCAGAGAAAATCCAAAAACATTCAAAAATCAAAAATCAAAACATTTGTAAAATCTTGAAAATACCAAAACAACCTCAAAACATTCCAAAACATCAAAACATCCAAGCTATTTGAAAAATCCATCTCATCTCACTTTCACTCGAAATAATCAATCATCCATAATAAATTGATCATCACCTTCATCCTTTGGAAGCATAAACAAAACAATCTGATGATCAGCAAAGAAACAAGCACAAACACAAAATCAAATGAAGCAACAAACGTAAATGCAAAATCAAACTCTTGATCATTTTCAAACGTAATGGAGTCAACCTTATATCAATAGCCTATCAATCAACTTATCAACCCATCATCATCCTATACAATGCATGTCCTAGAATTATATTGTTGTTACGACAATGGGCACCATTTTGGATATCCACTTTTGGATTCTTATCCTATCAAAACAAATCCCGCGGCTATGGGTATGAGAACATTGGCTTGTTTGCATACTTGATGTTTTCTTTTGATTTATCTTTTAGCATCATTCCAAGGACCTCTACGATGATATCGAATGAGGATAGAATGGAGACAGCGATCATTATCCTTTTGTCTGTTATGCTTGTTGGGCGTTCTTGTAATATAACTTGGTGAATACTGCTTTGTTAGGTGCGTCGTCCTAGCAAGGTTTTCGTATGTCAAGTGTGAACAAGAATACTCCTATCTATTTTTCGATTCAAATTCCATCACACTAGGTACAATGCCATCCTGGTTCTTTATACCTTGATGGATCACACCTATGTGTGTTATCAAACATAAGGTAAGTAGCCCTTTTAAAATCTCGATCCTTGATAAGCAAAACATCATCTATCATCATCAGCATCTCTAATAAATTCTTGTCAGATCATGGACTTGTTGGATCCTCTTGTCATCATCTCATTTCTTCTTTCTTCTCTCCGCGCTAACATAACATCACCAATGCATCCATCTTGCATCCACAAACCGTCAGCATACCACATATCATTCATATCATACATAATAGGAAACACTAATCATTTCACATGCATGGCATTTGCATCATCATCATAATATAGATCTATTAATCTAAGCATATGCATAAAACATCTATTGCATAATCATAGCATATCACATCATCCATCTCAACCATCTCATTTGCATCATCATCATAACCATCCATGCGTCCATCTTGAACCTCTTTATCGTGAGATCGACCCTCAAATCGGATCTTTTCGCTCAATCTCTCAAGGGGCAATGTACTAATTTACTTCTTTCTGCTGGGGCATCTGAAAAAATCAGAAATTTTTTGATTTTTTATCATGACAAGTTTATTCTTTGAACCAATGCAACAAGTACATTGCTTCAAAGAGGGGAAAAATGTAGACACATGAAATTAGCATTGTGCACTTAAATAGCATCACATTCATAAATCTAATTCACACTCGTCCATTCATCAGGTAAATCAAGTTCATTTAATTCAATCTCCTAAGGTCATTCACTTAAATTGAATAAATTAACTTTATTTAATTTAAGCCTATCATCATCCTTTTAATTAAATAAATCGAACCTTTATTTAATTAAATCTAAAATCACCTTTCATCTCCGTTTGATTTAATTTCAATCCAAATATTCAAGTCAAAGGGGTCAAAGCATCTAATCATCATCTAAGTTAATTTAATCCTGATTTATCTAATCTAACCACCCATCACATCCTCTAGCTTTTCCCACTTGCACCAATAAAGCATTTTAATTCATTTATAAAATCAGCATTTTCCATCAACATGGCATCTTTGAGGAATATTCCCTCAAATTTGAATTCAAAAACAAGTTGAAATGTACATCTGGAACAAAGCATTTAATAGGCCTTACATGTCTCTTGCACAAGGTCGAACTCAGCATTTAACTCTCAAATTCAAATTTGAATCTCCCCCTCTTTGGCACATTGACCAAAATGTGCTCATCCTCCATCCTATCACAAGTTGACAAGTGGCCTCTTCTCATTGGTGGATCTTTAATCCCACATCCTCCATGTTTGGAATTCTTCTATCCTTTTTGGCCATAAATAGAGGTCTCCTCTATTGTTTTAATCCTCCACAATCTTAGCATTTCATATACACTCTCATGCAAACTTACTCTCTTAAACTGAGAACTAATTTTTCCCATCACCATTGCATTGCATCATTTCAGTTTTAGCAAGGATTGGGAAAGGGTCATTGGCACATTTGACACCAATCCAATATGGAATAGGTACTTTTCTTGCTTCTATATGTCTTTTTTATCTTCTTTGTTATTTGTTTGCATCTTTGGAGCATGACATTGTTATTTCATAGAAGCATTTGAGGAATTTGCATATGACTAACCCATTACTTAATGTGCATTTGAGGTTATAAGTAATCTGAAAATTTTACCTCATATCATCTTCAAAGCATTTTCATATCAATATCATGGAGCTTAGCAAAGGATTGGGAAAGGGCTTCTTTCCATAGAAGCACCAATCCACTATGGGATAGGGTTTGGTCATGATTTTATGTGCTTGCATTTAATTATCTTTGTTCTATTTAGCATGCATATTTTAGTATGATCAATTATTTCATAGGGATGCTTTATCTAATTTGCTTGATTCAACTAACAACTCATATTTTTTTTTTTTTAATAGAATGCAGATTTAGCCTCCACAAATACAAATAAAGAAATCATGGAGTACACATTTCTTGTTCCCATAGTTCAAGACAAACTAGCAAATCAGATGGCTCAATCTGAATTCCAGGTGAACAATATTCAATTGGATTTTTATGGACTTAGAAATACTGACAAAATTAATGTATCAAAGAAGAACAATGAATTGGTGTACACATCATTGCTAAAGCAAGATAGAGAGAAAAAAGGTTGCAGACTCAAATTGAAAAGTTACAGGCAGACCTAGCAAATGAGAAAGCAAAGAGGAAAGCAGCAGATAACAAGAGCAATGAATTAGAAAAAAGAATAAAAAAATCTACCTCTACATCAACAAGCAAAGAGGATAAGCAGAATGAGACTACAGTGAATGAATGAAGAAAAGGCTAGATGAGAGCAACAAGAAATATGATGAGGAAAAATCCACTTCAGAAAAACTAAGACTAACCATTGTGAATGGAAATGCATAGTGGGAACAAAAATTGGAGGAGAGAAAAAGAAATGAAAGATTGGTGGCAGAGGTGATGGAAGCAAAAAATGAAATTGAGACTTGTCAAAATAAGTTATCTGCATTTCTTAGAGAGACAATGAGCCATATGAAATAAAAGATCTAGGATGAAATAATACAGAGGATTGATCATTTGTGTGACACGTTTCAATTGATTGATGCTATCAGACAATATCATAAGAAGCTCAACAAATATTTAGTGGACAACAAAAATGTGTTGGCATTAGAGAAATTTGCAAAATAAATTCAACAAATAGTCTACAAATCTAGTGACAATGTTTTGAAATCAAAAGGGATTACTAATCGGATTGCTACATCAATGACGTTGTCATCTATCATTGAAAAGTGTTTAAGAATGCGTGAAACAAAGGAATATTTGAATTTGGTTGCAGACAAGATAAAGAAGGTGGATGAAAAGGTAAGGAACTTCACAGAACTTGGTTTTCCAGAGGGTTTTGAGACAAATGAGTGATTCATTGGAAAGAATGATTTCAAAAAGAAGATGGAGGATGCAATGAAGATTGATTTGGGCCAGTTTCCTCAAAACCTAGATGTGGTGAACTACTTCGATTCCATCAAACCATTGCTAACCTTGAATGAAAAATTGACTGAGGAATGCAAGAGAGGTTCCAATTTGAATCATGAATTGTTAAAAAAATCTTCACATCAAACAACATCAGTTAGAACAAATGACAATTCCACCACCTAAATAGTGGAAGTTGCTAGAAAAGGTGTTGCAATGATTTGATTTTTAATAATATGGGTTTCCAAGTTCCAACTCAGCTCTGTACAGAGTTGTCTTTGTTCCAACTCAGACTTCAGTAATGTGTCGATGTTAAATAATAAATTATATGTATTATTTATTTTTTCATTTGAAGAAAAAGTCTGATAGTGGTTTCAACTACTAGATACACTTCAAATGATTGTTGATGTTCATTGTTGTATATGCTACTAAGACTATTTCTAATATGTTATTAAGCATTGAGCTAAGTGATGAATCGCTTAGTACATGTTCAAGTTTTACTTTTAACACATTTAAAATATGAACTATAAGGTGACTTTAATTCCAGGCATCCATAATCTTAGTTAAATTGCACTACAATTCACACATCGATACTCAATCTCCATGACTAGTACTACTTATCAGATCCACTAAACATTTATATGAATTCTTGCTTTAATCAAGGTACTTTAACTAGTTCATTAAACTAGATCCAGAATTAAAACATACATTAATGCATAATGACAAAGAAAATTAATGAAAGATCATTGATCAGATTTCATTAATAATTCATCTATAATTCACTTTGTTGAGTAACTTAAGTTCATGCATACATAACCTTTGAGTTACGGTGTATTATCTATGAGTTTACTGAGTAGTTTGTCGGTGGATTATCTATTATTGGAATTGGAATGATAGATTTTTGGTTAGTCTCTTTGTTGTGGTTACTATCACTCAAAGTTACAATTTTGGTGATTTTCCTAACCTTAGTTGCTAGTCCTCAGAGATTTATAATTTATAACCTTATCGGTCGCTAGTCATCAAAGTTTTATAATTTATAACCTTGTTGCAGATTTCTAAATTTTCATAACTTCCCGATTCCCCGAGTTGGTTCACTTTGTTGAGTTGAAAACTTGCAAGTCTTTCTAGTTTCTTGGTCATCTTTGTAGTTGGTGGGTCAGAGGTTTTGAAAACTTTAAAACTTCAGACTTTGGTTCTATTGATGGGTCTCATGAGCACAGCAATAGTAAACAAAATATTACTATTCTTCTCTCTTGAAAGAGAAAGAATAACACATGGATATCTAACTCCCAAGGTCTTTGTAATCAGTTCTCAACAGTGATAATTTCACTCAATGGTTGATGTGAACTATAATGTTCAAGGGGCCTACTGGTGTTGAGCTTCTGGATTGTTCTAAGATCAAGCATAAAGTCAAACCTACTTTAAATGGTGTTTTTAAAGAAACAGAAAAAGATAGATCAAAGCTTTGGAACTGAAGAGAATGATAATTCATCCAACTTAACCAAACTTGTTACCTTTCAAGGAATTCCTGACTAAAACTGCAGAACAAAATTAACTTGTGATTAACACACAGTTTCATTCATTCACAATGCTAACTTCAACAGTCGATTACAAATCACTATTTAAACAAAACATAAAATAAAAATGAAGTCATTCCTTGAAAGCTTCTCAAATTGAATGATTAACCCAAGATAAATACCATTCTAGAACACAACATGAAGTAGATTTAAATATGGTTGCTTCTACTATTAGTGAAACAGATAAGCAACATTTACAAATCTGGCACAATCACCAGTGTATAGAAAACCTATGTCTTCAGATTGTTTCCATCTATTCTAAGAAAAATTGAAAGATACATCAATGTCTATGTTGAATCTAACTACTGATAAAGAAGATGAAAGAAGCTCCCATTACAAAGAAACAGGATGTAGTTATGTCTCCTCTATCTTTCAGAAAATCCCCTATTGCTGAAAAATCTATGCTTGTCTCTATATATCCTTCTTTTTCTACTATTACTACTGGTTTCTAAAAATCTCTCTATCTCTTCTAAAACTTGTCCCTTACTAAAAGAGGAAAAAATGCCATATATACAGAATGTGCCAAAAAGAAAGTTGGCCCCTCTTTTAAGGTTTACAAACTATCAGTTTGCTTCAGAAGGGTCGGCCCTTAGATCTTTTTGGAATAAAGTTAATGTCACATTCTATGTGCATCCTCATGTCCATGTTGGTGAAGGATCGCCCTCAGGAGAATCCTTCAGATCTTTTACAACCACATCATTAACTTCTGGCCTCCGTGTCCACCCTCGAACTTCCATCAGAGCCACTTTGAATGCCTTGGAGCATTACAATTAATATCGATATGCCTTTTTCCAATAGACCTCATAGTTGTCCTTGAGACTGACAGCTTCTTCTTTCTCTCGGCCTTCTTCTTGCTCAAGATCTTTTTTTCAAGTTGACCTCTTCTAGAAGCAGCATCTGATTTTCTTGTTAGATCTCCACACCATTGTTCACTAAGCTACTCCATCACATTTAATCTCTGAGTAAATCCATGTCGTTTATGCTATGTTGATCCTCCTTGCAAGAATAGTCAATCAGTCAAATTTTCACTGGCCTGCCCCTTTAGCTTCTTTTGATTAGTGGAATATATGCCACACAAGATTCCCAGGTAGTCAAAGGTCATTCAAACAGAATCACATGTCGGTGAGACACTGGTCATGTCTCTCCCATGCAATTATACCTCATAGCAGCTATTGGCATAACATACGATGCTCGGCAAGACATCTTAGCGAGTGGCCAGAGTCATATCGATACCCATCGTGGTCGCTGAGACAATCGCACTTAGTAAGACATCATAGCAAGTCCTCAAGGGTTATACCATTACGTGGCTCCATTGGCACAACATCCACATTCAGAAAGACATCTTTCAATTGGCAGGAGGTCATAGCGGGCGCTAAGAGTCATACTGATATCCTTTTCCATTGGCAAATCCATCGCTATCGGCAAGACTTCTCATTGAATCCACCTTGTTTCCACAAGAGCTCATTTCATTTCAGGGAGACTTTTCTTGGTTGGCGAGACCTTTCGCCAAGCTCACAACTTTCACTAAGACTCCCCCGTGTCATTAGGACATCTCCCCGAAACCACAACCTTATACCGAAGGCACCATCCTTTTGGTGAGACATCACTTGGTCACCGGGACTTCATGCCGAACTCAAACCACTCTCCCCAACGCTATTTCATTTCAGCAAGAGTCCATCATGTCGATGAGACTTTACCGTGAAGCCACACCCTATCACCAAGTAGCAACCATCGGCAAGACCTTATGCCAAAGACATAACCTTTCGGCGAGACCTTCATCAGTCGGCAGAACCTCTCTCTGAGTGCAAATCTTTTGGTGACGCTAACCTTGTGTGCAACGGTCAGCGAGACTTCAACATGTCACGAAGACATAAAAACTCACGGCGATTAAAATGTCTGGGCGACCGGCGTATTTTAAATGAGTAGAACCCACTGCTAGTCAGCAAGACATCTGAAAGGTCTCAGCGACTTTCTTCTTGAGGAATTTTATGCCAAACTTGATTGAGGTATGCTTTCCAACTGAGTTCCTTGAGAAATATCATTAGGTGCATGATTTAATCCTACAAAACAAATGCCTCCATTAGTCCTCAAAGCATATAAAATATATCATTTTTCATCATTTGATTCAATTTTAACAAAAAGAAACCCAACTCAGGGTGAAGCAGAACCAAAATTTGACAGAACAAAATAAAAACTTAGGAGGAAAACAAGAGAACTCCTAAGACCAAACCAGACAACCAAAGGTGAAGAAAAAAAAAGAAAAAGGGGAACCCATTTTGTTCCAGAATAAAATGGGGTGGTTATGCAAGGCATAACAAATGGCGACTTGGCTGGGAAAATGGTTTAACCATTTTCAAGAAACTAAAGAATTCAGCTACCCAGAACTCCTGTTTTATGAACATCACAACTCCAGTTGGGTCAGTTTTAACAACCAAGGTTCAGCTAGAATCTCAAATGTAAGTCAACACTGGCTACCCCTGAATCTATGTGTGTGCTTGATGGTGCATCACTCTTTTATAAAGTTTTCCTCATCTTTTGAACAAAAATGTGCAAGATTTGAACTACATGAGTTGATTCCCTTTAGCTATTGTGCAATGATATCCTAGGCATTGCTCTGCTACCAGTCAAGCATCCATAGCCCCGACGGAGATACCTCTAGTTTTCTCACAGCATTGCTCTACTACCACCCAGTCGTCCATAGCCCTGGTAGAGATACTAGAATTACCCATTCATATTGAGTCTTGTTTTCTTTTAGATATTTCCTTTTCTTTTCTTTTTCTTTTCTCTTAGAGTTTCAGATATTTCATTCATTTTTTTTTTTCAATATGTCAGATGTCAAACATCTGTTCTGGGTTGAAAACTACCATAGACCTCATAACAGCATATGGGGGGTCAGATTTTTCACTCAAATCTTACAACACCATCGCCCTAGGACAAATATAGCATTACAAAGGGAGATGATCTTGATGATTTGTGACAGATTCGGAGGTAGTTAATGAAGATTGCTTACTTTGCACCTTGTTTTCAAGACTTTCCACAACTCTTATTGACAATGGGCATAAAACAACGAATTTAGGACAAAATCACCCATTCAAAAAACTTGAAAATATCTAAACCAATTCTCTCCTAATAACCAAAGTATACTTCAGATAACAACCTACTATTTAAAGATGGAAAGAAGAGAGAAACCCCAAAGAATAAAACAAGACAGACACCAAACAGCAAAGGAAATGAAAGGACAAAAAGAAATAACAACAAACAAACAACAAAACTATTTACAAACAGAAAAGAAAATTATTTACATAAAGAACAGAAAACTATTCACATAGAGAACATAATTATTTACATACAAAGATTATTTACAGGCAGAAACGCATAAACTACTTACATAAAGAAAAACCAATTATTTACATAAATGCACAGCCCAGCAAGAATACCAAACTTCACTATCCAAAACAATGTTTAAGAAACTGTCCATTGACAAGCAATGGAATAGGTTCTCTTGTTAAACTACTCAGTCGGAAAGCATTTTCTCCTAGGATCTCAGCAATTTGATAGGGACCCAACCAGAGCTTATCAAATTTCTGGTGACTGCCTTTCTTTTCATTAGATTTATCCCATAGCAACACAAGGTCTGATATTTTGAAAGCCTTAATTTTGGCTCTTTTGTCAAACCAACATTTGACAACAGCCTGGTGTCTAAAGAATTGTTGCAAGGTGACATCTCTCTACTCTTCTAATTTCAACAAGGCAGCTAATCTTACTTATATCCTATCATCACTAGAGTAGAATTTCTACATAAAGTCAAGGATAGGTATTTGCAAATGAATAGGGAACACAAGCTCTTGTCCATACACTAGTTTAAATGGTGAAGTATTTAAAGCAGACGTGATCCTAGTTCTATCTGCCCATAACGCAAATCTTAGCTAGGTATGTCAGTCCCTAGGATTGTTCTATAACAATTTTTTAATTACCCCTAAGAGATTTTTATTAGTTGATTCTGCAACTCCAATTCCTTGTGGGTAATAGTTTGAAGAATATTTTAAGACAATTTTGTGATCATAAGCCCATGAAATGAACTCAGCAGAAGAAAAGGAAGAGCCATTGTCACATACCAATGTGAAGGGTACTCCAAACCTAGTTGTGATGCATTCGGTGAGGAACTTGATTACTACCTCTGTCATGTTATTCTTGCAGGGTATAGCCTTTTTCCATCTCGTGCAGTAATTTGTGGCTTCTAGAATAAACTTGTGTCTTGTAGAATAATTTGGGTTAATTACCCCAATAAAGTTCAGCGCCCATTGGGAAAATGATCTTACCTCATAAATAGGCTACAATGGCATGGCTGGATGGTGTTCTTTTGATGCAAAAATTTGACATATGTGACATGTTCTTACATGTTGATGTGCATCTTTGAACACACATGGCCAGTAGTAACCAGATCTAAGGATCTTATGTGCTAACGAATCTGCAGACCCATGACATGTGCCATGTTTCTTATGAAATTCAGTAATTACATGCCTAGCCTCTTACTGATCAAGGCATCGTAGGTACACCCCCTCGAAATTCTTCCTATATAGCAATCCTCCTTTGAGCATATAATGAGATCTTTTCATTCTCAACGCTCTCCTCTGAGTCGTATTCATTCCCTCTGGGCACCGATTATTGAGCATGAAATAGATGATATCAACATACCAAGGGTCGTTGGAAAAGGACTGAGTTGTGTATTGCTGAAAAATAATGTTCTCACCAGCATTCGCCATGGATTTAGATAGGCCTGTACCTTGGAAAAGTTTCATAGGGTGAATCTCTAGATCAAACTCCTACAAAATGGCCATCCATTTCCCTCTTCATTCTCCTAGCTCGCTCTACATAAGTAGAGACTTCACAGCAGCATTAGGAACTATAGCAATAATTTGACTTCAAAGAATGTAGTGCCTGAACTTCTTGACAGCTCTGACCAGCGCAAAAGCTTGTTTTTCAAGAGGTGGGTATTTGATTTCAGCATTCTTTAATGGAGAGCTCATGAAGGCGATTGGCCTCTCCTCTCCCTCTTCTCTTCGTTGAGTTAGGACAGCTGCACAGGAATGTTCAGAGGCAAAGGAATAAATATAGAACAACTTCAAGTAGTCAGGGCTAGTGAGGACTAGTGCTTTCAAAATGGATCGCTTGACCTGAGAAAATGCGGCCTTCACCTCGTTACTCCATTCTATTATAGCGTTTTTCTTCATCATTTCATTTAATGGTTTTACAATTTCTGCAAAACCTGTGATAAACTTTCTCACAAAGTTGATCTTTCCAAAGAAATATCTCATCTCTTTCTTCCTTCCTGGCCTGGTTATCCTCAAAATGGACTTAACTCGGTCTGGATCGATCAATATTCCCCTTTCTGAGATTATGTGTCCCAAAAGCTTCCCTTCAGAAACCCTGAACACACACTTTTTAAGATTCAGGGAGACGCCATACTGGATACATCTTTCAAGAACTTTAGTCAAGTCTACAACATGGTTTAGTCTATCTTTAGAGAATACTGTCAGGTCATCCATGTAAACGATGATGCATTTTCCAATTAGATCTTTCAACGCTACATCCATGGCGCGCTGAAAGATTGCTCAAACGTTTATTAAACCAAATGGCATCCTTCTATAAGCGAATGTTCCCCACTTAGTAGTGAAGGTTGTCTTCATTTTGTCCTCACAATTAACCATCACCTGATTGTATCCAAAATAACCATCTAAGAATGAAATCATCTGAGACCCATTGATAGTCTGCAAGACTTCGTCCAGTGAAGGGAGTGGGTAGTTGTCTTTTTCTGAAGCTCTATTCAGATTCATGAAATCTACACATAGCCTGATCTCTCCATTTTTCTTACGAACTAGAACCAAGTTATCCACCCATGTTGAATGTCGTACAGGGAAGATTATTCTTGCAGAAAGCAGTTTCTAAACTTCCTTGAAGATCGGTGGTTCAATCAAGGCGTTGACAGGCCGCTGCTTCTGCTGAAATGGCTTAGCTTCAGGCTTCAAAGGAATAGTATGAGTCATTACAGAAGCATCAAATGTTTTTAAATCCTCATATCCCCAAGCTATTGCAGCAATATCCTTCTTCAATTCCCTTAGTATATCTTTTCTGATTGCTTCAGGGCAAGCTTTCCCTATGTAAACATTTCTTTCTGAGCCAGAATCAGCTAGGTTAATAGTTTCATATTCACCTCCTTTATCTTCGACTGATATCCTCTCCTAAGCCCTTAGGTCTGAATCAAAAATTATTTCTACGGCCACCATTCCCTTGGGAATGCTATTAATTTTTAAATTGAGGACCCCCTTTGTATCACAATCTTTAGGGTTCCAATCTCCTTGATCCCTATTGGACTCATCAATGATCTGCCCTTCAAAAACATCTGAGCTTGCTAGAAAAGCAAGGATATGTCGATCATCATCAAATACTTGAAAGTTCCTGACATTATCAGGAACAGCCAGGGTGGATATCAATTCTACTGAGAATCTCTTAAGCTTGGAGCCTTGCATAGGTTCCAGGGTACTTGAAGCAATAGCTAATGAATTAGCTATTTGATTTTCCTCTCTAGGGATTAAGCTAATCCCAAAAGCATCAAAGTCTTCAATCAAGTTCCATACCCGATTACTATAAGCTGTCAGCCTTCTATTGTGACATGTATATTGGTTGTGCACTCGCTTGATAACTACTTCTTAATCTCCTTTAACCATCAATGGAGCAACTTTATTTGTATGTGCAAACATCAGCCCCCGAGCTAGAGCTTCATGTTCTGCTATGTTGTTAGTGCATCCAAATTGCAACCTATAAGAAGCAAAGAAATTTTTCCCTTTCGGGCTAGTTAATTCAATCCCAACACCACAGCCTGTTTTGGATTTGGATCCATCAAACATGAGGGTCCACAGCTGATCATGAGCTGGAGTTGATCCCTTTGGGGTTATTGTGGGCATTTGGATAGAATGAGCCATAGGTGGGGCTACTTGATCTTTTGCATCAAATATTGGGAAGGGGTGTTCAACCGGTTCCTCAGGTGTAATTTCCAATTCTTGCACAGATATACCATATAATATGTGGCTATCCTTCTGACAGTCACTTACATCTTTGATTAATCCCTTGGGTTTTGGTATACTCGTGAGTGTAGGGGTATCAAGCAAACCTTGGGGTTGTTCCTCATAAATATGCTAGTTTCGAAAGGAGACTGAGGTAAGTTCAATTTGAGAAGGCACTTCCTTTGAGGGTATCTTATCCCTGGCTAACATTACTGCTTCTTTGGCTTCAAATGAGAAGTGATCTGAAACAGTCTCTATGTGACTTAGGTTAATTTCCTGAGATTGGGAGACATGATTTAAAATGCTAATGCAGGGTTGGCAGGTCAACTCATAATGATTTTGGTAATGCACCCTGCACCAATTAGGGAGTAAAAGAATTTGCAAGTCGATGTCTTCCCCTAAGACCAGCTGATCCTATTGCAGCTTCCTAATCAATGCCTATTGATTTTCATTAGTCATAGAATCGGGGAACTTTTGTATTGATAATTCTTTAGGATCAAGAACTGGAAAGGTCAAAATTTCCTCTCCTTTGTAAACTCCTATCCCAGTTTCAAAATAAGCTACCTCATTGGGACAATCATATTCAGTGATGACATGTTTGAGGAGAGGTTCATTTTCAATCCTAATCTACGTAGGCACTCCCCTCCATGGTAGCCACATATGTGAAAAGTCAAGGGAGAGATATCCCACTATACTTTTCATCAAATCTCTGCTCAACAGCATACCATAAGTCTCAGGAATGTCTACTACTTGAATATCTATATTGGTTAAAATCCTAGGGTTAGACCCTAATTGCATGTGTATATTTTTCAATTCTCCAACTACATTAACCTCTGTTTTGTCAAGCTGGATGACCTTCTTGTTTGTTTGGATAGGGTTCAATCCCAATTTCTTGCATACAGAAAATGGCATAACATTGCCAGAAGCCCCTGAATCTAGCAGGCAATTATGTAGATTTTTCCCACAGATTCTTAAACTCAAAAGAAATGGTGGGGTACCTACCTTTCTTGTACAAAGTTGCGTTCATATCTGCAGCAAGTTCCACCTTGTTTTTCCCTTTTGATTTATCAGCTTGCTCCAAAGCTTTCAGCACTATCTCTCGTTGAGCAGGGCACCACTTTAGGCTGTCAAAATATGATAAAGAAGTTTTTTGTCTCTGCATCTCAGAAACAATATCAAATTTTTTGTTATAACTTGCATTACTTTTGACAACCCCGGGTGAATTACCTTTGTTATGGAAGTTAGGTGGACCTTTTGGTGGAGGAGGGTTGTTATCATCACTTTGATTTGAAGGCACCATGTGATTAGGTGGCGTTGATGTGGTGAATGGACACTTATTCTGATTTCTTAGTCAGTGTCCTCCCTTTGTCTGGAAGGCTTGGGCGTCATACGAATCTTCCTCTGGCTCATTCTCACTCTGCATTGGGAAAGAAGGTTCTTCCTCAAAGAGGTCATAAGTCATTGTTGTATCTACTGAGCCACCTTCTTTACTTGAATTCCCTTGGAACGTTTGGGCATCTGCATGTGCTATCTTGAAAACTTTCTCCATTTCAGGGTAGTTTACCTCAGAATGGGTAGCAGTATCATGTAGCCTACACCAGTTAGTCATAAAATTAAGGTCAGCCACATTTCCAGTGTGTGACCTGTCCTCATTAGCTTGATAGTTATGAGAAACTCCACCGTTATTTGGCCCTGTATTCCATTGTCGGTTGTTATTTGGCCTTTGGTTATATCCTCTATTTTGGTTTTGATAGCCTTGGTTAGGGGATTTTTGGCCTTAATAACCCCTCTGGCTATGATTGTTGTTATTCTGATAATTACCCTAGTTGTTATTGTTCTTATTAGGATAATTACCTTGGTTTTGAGAGGGGTTCAATCTAAGCTGAGCCATGTCATTTGTGACTTGAGATAGAGTTTCTTTAAGGTCTCCAACTAATTTGTGAGTTGGACTGTCTTTTCACTTTCAACACTCTTAGCAACAGGTGGTTGACTGACATGATTTGGTGTTCCAGTTTTATCATAATGACCATGTGGACTATGATGAGCCTGTGATTGTTGAAGAAAGTTAGGAGCTTTGTTGGCAAAGAATGGAACAGGAGATTGAGTCTGTAACCCAGACATAGGTCCATAATGGGAAGGAGACATTCCTGGGACAGTATTGAATAAAGGGGTTGGGCTAGGCATCTGATACCCTATTGAAGGAAAACCTCCTCCCAAACTTCCTTGTTGAGAGCTAATTTGTTGTTGTAGCTTAATGGCTAGATGATAGATTTTAGACAGGGAATCAATATCTGTCAGTTGATATGTCCTTTGTAGGAATAAGCCAATCAAAGGTTCTATAACTCTAAAGTAGGCTTGAATGGCACTATTCTCTGTGACCAAATAGGGGTCTTACAGTCTCCTATACATTCGTTGAAACCTAGTATTAAACAAGGGAAAAGGTTCACCTGGCTCCTTCCTAATGGTGGCAAATTGGTGGAACAAAATGGCTAGATCCACGTAAATCCTAAACTGATTGATGAAAGCATTCTCCAAGTCTTTCCAGCTCAGAATAGAGTGCTGAGAAAGATTTAGGTACCAGTTGTACGCCATACCCCTAAGGAATAAGGGAACAACCTACAAACTACATCATGGTGAGCTATCTGAGCTCTGGTACAAGCATCCTTAAAAGCTTGTATGTGCTCTTTAGCACTCCTTGATTCGCCATGAATGTATTTGGGATAGAATTTCTCACGATTCTTAGGCATATCATGAAAGCCTCCAGGAATAGTCCCCAATTGAGAGGGATTATTCTGAAAAAAAATGCCATTGGTAGCGTTGGTGGTGGTTGAGCCAGCTGTTGGATGGGTTGAACCAGTTGTAATGGCAATTGAGATGGATTTGGTGGTGGATTGATAGGTATCCACTAGGGTATTGGTGAAAAACCTGGTGGAGTGAGCAAGGCTAACAAGGGTGGTATGATGGTTGCTCCAGTCTTGTGACTCTTGTGTCTTATTGGGGTCTTGAGTTCTATCAAAGGAGGCAGATTTCCAGCTAATCAAAGAACCCTACGGGACCTTTCTTGTGAGAAAAACCTAGTATTATCCAGTTTGCTCTTCTAGGCCCTCCTTCTAGCGCCAATTTTTGTTGATGGGTCTCACGAGCATAGTAACAGTAAATAGAATATTACTATTTTTCTCTCCTGAAAGAGAAAGAATAACACATGGATATCTAACTCCTAAGGTCTTTGTAATTGGTTCTCGACTGTGTTGATTTCACTCAATGGTTGATGTGAACTATAATGTTCAAGGGGCCTGCTGGTGTTGAGCTTTTGGATTGTTCTAAGATCAAGCATAAATTCAAACCTACTTTAAATGGGGTTTTTAAAGAAATAGAAAAAGATAGATCAAAGCTTTGGAACTGAAGAGAATGATAATTCATCCAACTTAACCAGACTTGTTACCTTTCAAGGAATTCCTAACTAAAACTGCAAAAAAAAAAAACTTGTGATTAACACACAATTTCATTCATTCACAATGCTAACTTCAATAGCAGATTGCAAATCACTATTTAAAAAAACATAAAATAAAACTTCATTCCTTGAAAGCTTCTCAAATTGAATGATTAACCCAAGATAAATACCATTATGGAACACAACATGAAGTAGATTTAAATATGGTTGCTTCTACTGTTAGTGAAACAGATAAGCAACATTCACAAATCTGGCACAATCACCAGTGTACAAAAAACTTATGTCTTCATATTGTTTCCATCTATACTAAGAAAACTTCAAAGATACATCACTGTCTATGCTAAATCTAACTCCTAACTAAGAAGACGAAGGAGCTCCCATTAAAAAGAAATAGGATGTAGTTCTCTCTCCTCCTCTATCTTTCAGAAAATCCCCTATTGCTGAAAAACTATGCCTGTCTCTGTATATCCTTCTTTTCCTACTATTACTACTAGTTTCTAAAAATCTCTCTATCTCTTCTAAAACTCCTCCCTTACTAAAAGAGGAAAAAATTCCATATATACAGAACGTGCCAAAAATAAATTCGGCCCCTCTTTTAGGGTTTACAAAATATCAATTTGCTTCAGAAGGGTCGGCCCTTAGAACTTTTTGGAATGAAGTTAATGTCGCATTCAATGTGCATACCCATGTCCATGTTGGTGAAGGATCGCCCTCAGGAGAAGCCTTTAGATCTTTTACAACCACAACATTAACTTTTGGCCTCCGTGTCCACCCTTGAACTTCCATCAGAGCCGCTTTGAATGCCTTGGAGCATTACCATTAATATCAATTTGCCTCTTGCTAGTAGACCTCATAGCTTTCCCTGAGACTGACGGCTTCTTTCTTTCGGCCTTCTTCTTGCTCAAGATCTTTCTGCAAGTTGACCTCTTCTGGAAGCAGCATCAGATTTTCTTGTTAGATCTCCACACCATTGTTCACCGAGCTACTCCATCGCTTTTGATCTCTGAGTAAATCCATGTCATTTATGCTCTATTGATCCTCCTTGCAAGAATAGTCAATCAGTCAAACTATCACTGGCCCGCCCCTTTAGCTTCTTCTGATTTGTGGAACATATGCCACGCAAGATTCCCAGGCGGTCAAAGGTCATTCGAACATAATCACATGTTGGTGAGACACTGGTTGTGTCTCCCCAATGCGATTATACCTCATAGCAGCTATTGGCATAACATACGATGGTCAGCAAGACATCATAGTGAGCAGCCAGAGTCATATCGATACCCACAGTGGTCGCCGAGACAATCGCACTCAGCAAGACATCATAGCGATTCCTCAAGGGTTATACCGTTGTGTGGCTCCATTGGCACAACATCCGCATTCGGCAAGACATCTTTCAGTCGGCAGGAGGTCATAGTAGGTGCTAATAGTCATACCGATATACTTTTCCATTGGAAAATCCATCGCTATTGACAAGACTTCTCATTGAAGCCACCTTGTTTCGGCGAGAGCTCATTTCATTTCGGGGAGACTTTGCTTGGTTGGTGAGACCTTTCGCCAAGCTCACAACTTTCGCCGAGACTCCCCTGTGTCAGTAGGACATCTCCCTAAAACCACAACCTTATACAGAAGGCACCATCCTTTTGGTGAGACATCACTTGGTCATCGAGACTTCATGCCAAACTCAAACCACTCTCCCCGATGCCATTTCATTTCAGCAAGAGTCCACCCTATCGGTGAGACTTTACCCTAAAGCCATGCCCTGTCACCGAGACCAACAACCATTGGTGAGACCTTATGCCAAAGGCATAACCTTTTGGCGAGACCTTCATCAGTCGACAGGACCTCTCTCCGAGCACAAATTTTTTGGCAACGCTAACCTTGAGTGCAACGGTTGGCGAAACTTCAACATGTCACGGAGACATATAAAAACCCGCGGTGATTAAAATGTCTGGGCGACCGGTGTATTTTAAATGAGTAGAACCCACTGCTAATCGGCAAGACATCTGAAAGGTCTCAATGACTTTCTTCTTGAGGAATTTTATGCCAAACTTGATTGAGGTATGCTTTCCAACTGAGTTCCTTGAGAAATATCATCAGGTGCATGATTTAATCCTACAAAACAAATGCCTCCATTAGTCCTCAAAGCATATAAAATATATCATTTTTCATCATTTGATTCAATTTTAACAAAAAGAAACCCAACTCAGGGTGAAGCAGAACTAATATTTGACAGAACAAAAGATAAACTCAAGAGGAAAACAAGAGAACTCCTAAGACCAAACCAGACAACCAAAGGCGAAGAAAAAAAGAAAAAGGGGAACCCATTTTGTTCCAGAATAAAATGAGGTGGTTATGCAAGGCATAACAAGTTCTAAGGTTCCTAGTTTCAGTGACCACGCGACATTATGGACTTATGTACGGACTAAACTAGAGTTTTCTTTTGAGGAATTTCCAAAACCATGCATGTTTCAAGGCTATCTTTTCGAGGAATGAAATTGAATTCCACATTCAATGCATGTCCTATCAAAAATAATGACATAAGTGTGTGGCAAAGTTTTACTCAGACCATCTAGCCTGCATTCTTGTTCTTTGTCAAGGCTAGTACTTCTCAAGTGCAAACATTATTTTTACTCAGACATTTAGCCTACATTCTCATTCTTTGCCAAGGCCAGTACTTCTAAGGTGAAAACATTATTTCTCTGTGAATTTGAATTTTCGCTCATGTAGAGTGAATGTATGGTCGGCGTAAGGGATACAGAGCTTGGACCTTTTAAGTTAGAAGAATTTTGGGTGCGCCTGGAGAGGGATGAAAAGTCTGAGCTAGATATTAAACTCTTAGAAAATGGGCTAGCTTAGGCTGGAGGGTTTCCGGAAGCTATATTGAGTGTGGTCCTGATAATTGCATGTGCGAGAAGGTACATTCCATAGACACGGGAAATTAAAGCCACGGACGGGATTGTAATTGTAGAAATTTCTCTTGAAGTTGTTTCCTAAGCATTGGGGATTCCAGAAAGGGAACCTCTAGAAGACATGTTTGTCGCAGTGGCAGGTGAATTTTTTGAAGTGAATAAAGAATGGTGTAAGAACTCCATGGCCAAAACCTGGTTGAAGACTGAAAGGAGAGGTAAGTCGCAACTTCCAAATAAACTCAGAAGATTTCATTTTAAGGGAGAAATTGTAGATGTTATTGTTTTATTGCACTGCATTGTTGGGAATGCACAAGTTGAGTTATTTGAGGATTGGATGTATCGGTTTATCTTGACAGCTTGTGATGAGAACATTTTCATTGACTGGTCTAAAGTTATTTGCTTCCATTTGAATGAGCAATTAATTAATTTCCATAAGACTACTACTTTTTGTATGTGTTCTTGCCTGACCTACATTGTAGGTAGTCAGAGGTCCTTTTGGCCAAGGTTGGAGCCGGAAGGAACCCCAGCTTCTGATATGCCTGTGTATAAATGCTTTCCTTAGTTCACTAAAAAATTTGGAATGGGTGATTTTTATCGTGTTAATGATGCATTTTTAATGGAGGTCATGAGGAAGCTGGATGGAAATACAGAAATGTGCCTTTCCCCTAAATCCATTTCTCTTGTATCAAAATATGGTATTTTTCATATCCAATTTGATAAGTTTTCCTATCTGAGAATAGGGGGTCTTGTGAAAGCCCCATTGAAATTACCTCGGTATCTTGAAGATTTAATGATATTTCTGGAATATTTTCAACAAATGGCAATGGTTAATATTAAGTATACAAATATGGGGAAACGAGGGTATTCCTTCCCATTGGAGACCGCTTTTTTTTTGTGCAAAACAAACCAGATGGCTAGGGGAGCTGAAGGAAATCTCAAGGAATATGGCCTCCAGAATTTGTCTATGAGAGCTAATTTTGACAGTAAGGGTTTTGTGAAGTAGAATCTCTATGGAGGGAGCTCATATCGGCATCACCCATCTATCGAATATTTTTGGGAAGATTGTGTCGATGAGAATGAAGTTTTGAGAAGAGATTATATGAGGCTAACGCTAAAATAGATATAGGCTTTTGGTCTTCAATTTGACATTCCTAAAAATGTAGCTGAGGATTCAACAATCTTAGATCTTGGATATGAAAAATTTCCTGATAAATCCCACCCTAGGGTTCATTGGAACCAAAGTGAAATTTTAGATATGAGGGTGTGTGCTGCCCCAGTCCTTAAAAGAACCCAAGACTGGTTGGATGGGAAATGGCGGAAAGTTGTTGGTCCTATTCAGGAGCCGAAGTCATCATAGAAGAATGAATAGGGGTCTACACAAGCATCTGGTGCAAGTGTATCATCGGGAAAACCCTTTGTTAGGTCGTCTAGTGCAAATTCTCAGTCAAGAGGTGATGGTGATAGGCCACAAGAAACAATCAAGTTGAAGAGCATCTGTGAACAAGACAGTGTGCTTTCTCCTACCCCTAAGAAGAATATACCAATCAAGAAAAACTTGTGGCTGTAGATTATGAAGCTATCTTTAAACAGATCACTAAAGATAATATATTTCCTCCTATGTCTAAAGACTCTGAAATGCCCTCTTCTCCACCTGATAATCCACCTTTCACTCCTACCATTCCTAAAGAAACTATTACTGGAAAAGAATATTTTGGTCTGGTAGTAGCCTCCCCAGGATGGCTGAAAAAAGCAGTGGAGAAGAAGAGAAAGTTACTCCTACAATGACAATTGGAGTGGATACAATTGCAAATTTTCTTCAAACTCTTCAAAACCTAAGAAAGCCAAGAGGATGTCAAGGATGGTGACTGATGCTACTTTTGGAAATCAAATGTTAGAAATTGTTGACCCTATCAAGGATTTAAATGAAGTTGAAATAACAGCGACGAACTACAAAGTCACACATTTTGATATGGGGCCTCCAACACTGGAAGGTGATATGTACCATGACAATTATTCAGTTATTACCTTGATTAAAAGAGTGAAAGAATAGAGGAAAGAAAATCTAAAACTGCAATCTCAAGTCCTCACATTGAGTAACTTTATTTCTTCCATGGCCACTTCTACATCTGATGAAGCCTCAAGTTCTCAGCCTCAACTAGAGGGCATCAATGTGCTCACCATAGAGAAAACTAAAAACAATTTGAGCTATTCCAAAGCTGCTTGTGAGGGGATCAAAACAATATCTCAAGAGGCTATCTTCTTTCTAAATAAATCTTTGCAATTTTACACTCGAGTTCTTGACAAGAGGGAGGAGTTAGTAGGAGAACTTCAAGATGTTAGAAAAGATCAAAATAGTCTCTATGTGCTCTCTTAGGAAATGAAATAATTGAACTCTATGGATCTGAAGATATTAATTGGTGAGAAAATTTTGAATAATCCTAAGGAGCTAGACCCTTCCTGGTCTGATTCATTAGAATGGAAATTGAATATATATGATAATCTGGTGAATGAAATTAAGAACACACTTGAAAAATATTATGAAATGTTGGAGGAAATTTAAAAATATTTTCATATTCTAGGAGCATAAATTACTTATGATTTTGATGAAAGGATTCTAGATATAAGAGAGATCTCTTTGAAGTTTAGAGAGAAATTCAATAAAGAAATATTTGATCCTGCTACAGTGACATGGGAGTCCTTCTCAAAACTCAATGCAATGGAGCTCCACCTAAAGGCTTATAATTCTAGAGAAGAGAGAAGATCTCAGATGTTGTTTGATTCTAAAAAGGCTTTGGAAAAATGGATAACCAGGTTACAAATTACTACAATGCCAGGGAGAAAAAACATCACCGCAATTATCACCAAGTACTGGGAATACAAGAAAAGATGAAAGGCACAGGAGGCATTACTCAAGTTGAAGGAGGCAGAAAATATTGAAAGCAAAGGAGTCGATGTTGTTTAGTTTTTAGTTTTTATGTTATTTTCTTTAATTTGGCTCTCTTGATACTTCAAAGACTTTTTATTTTAATTTCTAAAACGGTTGTCTTCAAGGAACCATTATCAAGACAAAAAAACTATCCTATTTTTATTGCTTGTATGTTATTTCAATATAGAAAGACAATGGAGAAGTTCATGCATGTGCAATCTTTGAGTTATGGTATGTACTGTGTGGATTTATTGTGCTTTAGCTGAGTAGTTTTCCAGTGGATTGTCTATTATTGGAATGATAATTTTTTGGTTAATTTCATTATTGTGGAATGTTTATTTGTGAATAAAGATTTTATGGTGATGGATGCATAAGGAGTTCTCTAAATAATTTAGGTGATTTGGTAGTTTAAGCTTTTATTTTTTAAGTTGTGTGGATGTCTTTATAAGTTATTTATGTTGAAATGTTAGCTTTTGTTAGCTTATAAGTTGTGGATGTTGAACTATTAAATTTTTTTCAAGTAATGGATTAATATTCTTTGAGTTATTTATCAAATATTTTGTGAATGGAAATGCAATAGGAATTTATGAGTTTAGTGATAAGTGTTGTTCTTTAAAAATGATGCAGAAACACATATCAAATTCAATACCATGGAATACAATATAAAATATAAAATATCACAATTTCATGGAATACAATATAAAATATCATCAACTAAAGTTTGGAATATGATTAATGAAGTGCAATATAAAATAAAATATCATGAAGTGCAATGATTCACAATTTCAATTTTCATTCAATACAATATTAAATATCATCAACTACAATTTGGAACAATGGAAACTGATTCATGAATCTTGTAGTGTAGTATAAATACCTAAAAGTTGCTAATTCTCTTTCATTTCCCAAATGGAGTCAGGGTCCCGAAACTGACGTTCAACATTAGATAGAGTAAAAGAGTCATCTTGAAGCTCTTGATTCTGAGTCTACACTTCACCTTCTTCGGCCTATGTCTCAAATTCAACATTCACTTTGTCATTTTTTTCAATATCATTTGTCCCAATCTCACTGCCCATGGCAGTGCCACTAGTACCAGCCTTTGGAATTGGAGTGTTGCACAGACCAGTCCCTCTTCTTTCACATGTGGACCTCCAGATTGCGAGTGCCCTATCAAAAGGAAAACTATTGATATTATACGCAGTTCCTTTCATCCTCAAGCAATTTTCCAAATTCTTGTCAAGTTTGTTTCTTAACTTTGATTTCAAAAACCCTAATCTACTGAAAACTCTCTCATCCTCCACCGACCCCAATATCAATGTTTGATATAAATCAGCAAGTTTGAAATATTCTGGTATCTTATCATGCAATATTTCACTCTAACCTAAGTTTTCCCAAACCCTTTTTATTGATTCCGGTTCAAAGGCCTTGTCCTTGCCCATGGATTTATACTGGTCCTTAATAGCTACTACAAAATCCTTACATTGATTTCTTAGCTTATCTTCATTTAAAATTCCTTCTATTTTCTGCTCATTGATTGTTACATTTTTCAAAAATTGTTCGATCAAGATTTTTACTTGAGCATGAAAAAATCTTGGGTTATCTTGGTTTTCCCAAAATTGAGGATACATAATAGTCATGGCTTCAAGTATTTCATCTCGAGGGAATTTTTCACGAAACTCTGAGGAAAGATATTTTTCAATTTCCTTCAAATTATCACCAACAAATTTAACAATGTCTTTAAAATCTTCCTCGTTAACAGGTACTTCTCTGCTAGAGCACCTGGTAGTCTTACATTGGTACATTTGTATCTCATATCCATGTATATAGATACATAAGTTCCCGCTTCCATTAAACTGTAAATAATTATCAGGGTCATTCAAATCAATAATTTTCTGCCACAGGTTATAATCTACTCCATCTTGTGTTAGATCTAGATATAGATGATTGAGGGCCAAGCATGTATGTTTATGCAGATTGGCATATTCATTAAGATACATAGTTCTATCTTGGGATTTCTTCACAAGACTATTCATTTCATCTTGCATGGGGAGAAGACTAGCTAAACTCAAGAGTGTCTCTATATCGCTTAACCTATGTAAGAGGTTAGGAGCTTTGTCTACCGTCCTATGATTTTCGTACATCACTCCAATTAAGGATTTATATTCTGAAAGAACTCGTTGCACTGGTCCATGCAGGGAGATCCATCTAGTATCGACATCCTTGAGAAGCTTGTTTCCTAGTGTTATTCCCTCAACAAAATTCTAAAATTCTGTGAAATGTTTGGGACTTCGGCAGAAGTATGCGTGGTTCTCGCAGACTAGATTTTCAACTTTTGATACTGTAGGAAACTTGCTTACAATTTTGAATGCCAAATTTATTTTGTGGGCCATGCAGTGAATGCCAAGCATGTATGGTGCACAAGTAGTTTGTAGCTTTGTGCAAACACCAATCCTTTGACCTTACATCTCTACAGCTCCATCAGCTCCTACACACACCAACTTTTTTGCAATTGTCAACTCATCCATACCTGCAATTTCATTCAAATATTTCTTGACTAGTTCAAATATATTATGCGATGTTGAACTGTCCTTCATTTTATAAACACAGAGAAGATGAGTTTGGTGAACATATTGTTGTACATTATACAAATGCATACAGACCCAAGAAGTATTATCTACCGCAATAACTTCATCTAAAGATAATGCAATGAAGTTTGGCTCTTTTACTTTCTCCTTTAAATCTTCCTTTTCCACTGTAGCAAGACACTTTTCCCATTCCCATCCAGTGTTTACTGACCAATGTGTGTAGGGATAGTGAGGAACATTCAAAAAAGATAATAAACCAGAATATTCTAGGTAGCCTGTTCTAGGACGCCCTCTAGCCAAAATATGAAAAACAACACTCATCTGAACAGTTTTTGACATATTTGCTCCTTCCATTACTTTTCCAAATTGAGCCTTAAGTGTACCTTTACATGCAACAAGCTTCGACATGCTTTGGTGATGCTCTTCATAATCTGCAGCATACCTAACATGAAGACATTCTTCCTTTGATTTCCATCATAAGACTGATTGTTCCTTTCCATCTATTATTTTTTTTCATAAAATTTACCAATATGCTCTTCTATAACTTGTCAATCTTTAGCTACAATGTCTTGGGTTTTCCCAATTTCCAAGTACAAATCGTACATTTGGCATGTGTTGCTTTTTCAATATCATCTAATTCCCCCACTGCTACAATGAATGGGTACTTTGACAACCAACCAAGTTAAAAACTCCTTGTCATTTCCCACTCACGCCCCCTTTTTGGTTTGTTTTTCCTTTTCTTGCTACCAACATCATCCTCATCCAATTCAATTATCTCATTTTGGCTAACCAGGGTATCCCTTGGAGCATCTTCTACATAATTTCCATCCCCATTTGAATTTGATACATTTTGATTTAAATCAATGACAATCTCAACTTGACCTTTCGCTAGCACTGAGGTTTTGTGAATGCTACCAATATTTGGTGGAAGATTTGATGATGTAGCTCCATCTTGACCTGATCGATCATAAGCTTTGGCAATTCCCAAGTAAGACTGCATGGTACGTCTAAGTTTTGGGCATTTTGATGGCCTCTCAGTCTCTTGATCTTCACCACACTAAGGGGAGGCAGGAGTATTTTCAACACCCTGAGGAGCAGTAGGAGTATTTTCACCACCCTAACTTTGAGGAGTGGCAGGAGTAGTTTCACCACCCTGAGGAGCAGCAGGAGTAGTTTCACCACCCTAAGGAGCGTCAGGAGTATTTTCAACACCCTGAGGAGTGGCAGGAGTAGTTTCACCACCCTGAGGAGCGGTAGGAGCCTTACCGTTGCTAATCGAGTCACTTGACATATTAGTCTATGATTCGACCGACATATTCATCTCTCACTTTGAATAAAAAATTGGAAAAAATGTCTTTTTGTTTAAGAAGGACAGAGAATAATAATATAGATCCCATTCCCTACTCAATATCATCTTTAAGATTGAAGCAAGAATGGAAAAGAGATAAAGAATACTTATTATTATAACTAATAACACTATGAAGAAATGATCAGTGATCACTCACCTTTAAGTCTACGTTTTCGGCTTTCGCTGACTTTCGAATCGAGAAGTAAAACCTCAGAACTGAACAAAATGTGTAAGAATAAATGACACTTTCGATTGTATTTATATCAATCCATGATTCCATATTTGGCAAATTCTTCGGGATTTTTAAATGGTATATTAAAAATTTGGAGAATACGTTGTAATTTTCAAGGCGAAATGTGTCCTCAAATTTAATTATTTTTTAATGTTATTGGTGAAATAGGTCCTCATAAGAAACTATTTATAAATTTTAATTGGCAAAATGAGTCTTCACAATCAACTATTTGTAAATTTTAATTGGAAAAATGGGTCCTGATACAATGTCATTTTAATAGTATTGGCAAATATGTAGGTGTTTTTTATTAAATGCTTCTGAGATTCAAGCGAAAATATTAGTCGGTCCATTTGAAATGCATAGTTTGACAATGGTGAATTTGTTGCTTAAATATGCCTCATAAAAAAAATTATTGGAGAATTGACATGCATTGGACCTATGTTTCATAAATTTTGGGCGATTTGGATACCCTGTGGGTGCGAGAAATTTGCCAATTTCAAGTTGACTGATTCCTAGAATTTGCCAATTGGTGAAGATTCACCACTAAAGTTTTCCCTGCCCTAAACCCTTAACATTATCACTCAACCCTCAACCCTCAACCCTATACTTAAACCCTAAGCCCTACACTCTCAACCCTCAAACCTATACCTTATACCTTCAACCCTATACCTAATATCCTAAACCCTAATCCCTATAACCTATACAATTAACCCTATACCCTCAACCTTGAACACTATCCCTCAACCCTCAACCCTATACCTTAAATCCTAAACCCTAAACCCTCATCCCTATACCTTATACCCTAAACCCTCAACATTATCCATCAACCCTTAACCCCATACTTAAACCCTAAACCCTATGTTATCAACCCTCAACCCTATACCTTATACTATCAACCCTATACTGTCACCCTTGTATCCTAAACCCGATACCCTCAACCCTATACCCAATATCCTAAATCTTAATCCCTATAACCTATACACTTAACCCTATACACTCAGCCATGAACACTATCCTTCAACCCTCAATCCTATACCTTAAACACTAAACCGTACACCCTCAACCCTATACCTTATACCCTCAACCTTATACCCTATACTCACTCTAGGGAAATGGATGCCACAATAAATAGAAAAATAGAGAATTTTAATTTAGAATCTCTTCCCTTGTTAATTTTTCAATTTTCTAACTATTCCTAAGTCCTTCAATGACCACTTCAATCATATTGAATCTAGTTCTCACACCAACATTATACCTTGGGGACCCAAACTTGATTTCCCTATTTTTTTGGTAAATACCCTACTAGTTGGATCTATTGTGATGAAAAATATTTTACTCTCCATAATAATCCTTGGGGGAACATGGTCCCTATTATCTCACTCAACTTAGAAACAAAACCAATTTAGTGGTGCAAATAGTATAGAAAGGTCAATTGATTCTAAACCTACTTGGATTAAATTCAAAAGACATTTTTGTTTACTTTAGTCACATGTACCTATGAATAGTTTACAAGAGCTTCAAACAAAATATGAAAACTAGGTTTTTGTAAGACTAAAAAATTGAATTTGAGAAACTTTCCAACTAAATTAAAGTCTTGATAGATTATTTCTACACTAGTTATTTTTTCATCAATGGCCTCAAGGAGGAAATACACATTGAGGCTAAAATGTTTAAATCTAACTTGGATATGATGGTTGTCACATGTTTGGAAAAACTTGTAGAAGATAAGGTAACAGCTTATTGTCACTTCTCTATGTTCACCCCTTCAAGCCTCCTTGTGCCATGCCTGTAAAACATCTCAATGAAGTAGAAACAAGAGCTCGTCGCTTGAGACAAAGTGTTGTGTTATAATTGTGATAAAAAATTACCCTTGATCATCATTGTGTAGAACAAAAGTTATATTTTCTTGATATGGAATGTCTAATTGAGGTAGATGAATGGGAAGATGACCAAAAAATCTTGGAAGAGGAACCACCATTGGTTATGGATCCACCTATTGGTGATCCTCCTAAAATATTGGTACATATGCATTTGTAGAATCTCCACTCCCTTGAACATGACGGTTAAAGTTATTTTCAAGAAACATGCCCTCATAGTTCTAATTGATTCCATCAACACTCATTATTTCATCGACCCTAAATTGGTCATACATGTATAAATACTTACATACATTTAAATACATGCATGCATACATACATACATACAAACATATATACATACAAATATACATACATGTACATATATACATACATACATAAATACATACAAAAAAACAAAAAATAAGTTTAAAGAAGACATAACACACTCGCATTATGTCAAATTCCACATAATGCAAGCACGTTATAATGCACTCGCTTTATGTAAAATCACATTAATGTGAGTGTGTTATAATACGCTCACGATTTTGTGTGCTTTGAAAATTTCCAAGCCTTTGGCTTGGATTTTCCTTGGACTTCCAACCCAAAGGATTGGACTAAATTTCCAATGCCCATAGACATTTTTTTCTAGATTCTAAAAAATTTCACATAATCTCGAGCATGCTCCCCATCAAGTTTGCAGGTGTTTCAAGGTCAAGTCAAAAAAGACCTTGGTAATGTTAAGTTGTCTCTTAACTATCTAACCATGTAATGTTTTTCACTTTTTGAGTACGTTAAGGTTTTCATCTTTAATTTCCTTTCTTGGTGTAACTGTTTTTGTCAAAAAACCATGTTTGGTATTTTTTACTTTATTTTTTAACCGTTCATTAAAATTTCAAATAAATTACATTTTTAGAAACTAGACTTCATTCTACATATATTTAAAGAAATGATTTTTGATTAGTTTTCAAAGATTTTAGTGGGTGGGGCACACTCAAATTTTAGTTTTTCAAGATGTGTCCACATTGAAAATTAGTAAAAAATCATTCATTAAAAAATTAGCAAAAAATTGGTGATAAACTATGTTAGCTAATTTCTGACGAGGGAGCAAACCCGAGACACAGAAATACACTCACAAAAGAGAGAATAATATTTTATTCATAAGAATTGAACTTCTTACATGCAGAGGATCTCAAATCCCCAAGCTCTGTATTACATGCAAATTACAGACTTACAGAAAATTACCTAGATCCCCCTTTCACAGCATGCGAACTTCTTTCCCCAAAAAGTTACCCAAAAAAATCAGAAACAAGCCCCTAAATAGACCCATTTCGGTTTGGAACCAAAAACAACCTTCGAGATAAGATTTTTGACGGTTTGGCGCCAAAAGTACAATTTGAAATTCAAGTTCAAATTCATAGTTGAAAATTAGCACATTTCTAAAATATGCACCAACTTCCGGCAACCATAACTTTTAATCCGACTGTCGGATCTTCAATGATAATACCTTTTCAGAAAGCTCTCGAAAAGACGATTTCCGCAAAGTAGGCCTTTGGTAGACTATTTTGGCGTTTCCGCAAATTTTCAGGCCCATCCGGGATCATTTGGTGCCTCAAACTGAGCTCGGAAGGTTTTTCAGGGCAAAAAGCAGAAATTGGAACTTGAATAACTTTCAAGTCGTGAATGATCTTGACCTGATTCTTTCACCAGACTGTGTATTTTTCCATCTTGAACCTTCCCATAAATTTCTGTCTTCCCACGACTTCAAATGCAAACCTGCTAAAAATAGCAGTTGAGCAGAAAAAGCAGAAAACTGTTCTGAAAGTTGGAAACTCTTATTTGACGAAAAGGGTATCCAGAAATACAAAACATCTACAAAAAAGAAACAACAGGAACAAAAATGGAAATCATCTCTTTTGGGTGATGCAAGATTGCCCTCACACCACTGGATGCTCCTGCATTAGACACCCATGGTAATTTGAGAAGTGACCCTGTCATGTCTCAGATGGTTGAGGAAAACCCAAACGGTCAACCTCTGCCTTAGAC